>OX393557.1:62213451-62410951 GCA_947650365.1 Chamaelirium japonicum
TGGAGGGTGATCCTACCTAAGGGAATTGGAAGAGCCTATTCCTTTGTGGTATAAATGGATTTTCCATGCAATTATGAAATCAGGTGTGAATCCAAAAGCAAAGTCAATCTCACCGTCGGATCCCACAGGACGGAATCCTGTTGAACGAATTATTATATTTATATGTGTGTGTGTGTGTGTGTGTGTGTTATATGAAGTAATTAATAATGTAACTAATGCATTTCCATTCGGAATTTATTAGCTGCAGACTAATAACTCCCTTCTGATGAGATGCTTGATTGTGAATGGCTTTACCATGTGCAGGGTAGACTGAGAGGCTCCAGTGAGCAAGAAAGCAACAGGACACTCTCAAAGAAGGGCCATCACCACAATAATGAGCAACTGGAGGACCCCCAAGTTCGACATTCTTCGGAGAAACTCGGGGAAGGAGATCCTGCCTCGGATGATGAGAACCAAAGGGGTCGGTCCAAACTCGAGCGGTGGACCAGCCACAAAGAGCGGGACTATAGTACCATCGAAAACGCACCGCCATTGCCCACTTCCTTGAGGGTTAAGGAGGACGAAGGCGCTGATGCTGAGCTGGTTCAGGCCGATGAATCTGCGAGAACCGACGGTAATGATGCTAATGATCCAGATCCAAAGGATGTTGATGCAGGGCAGATTGGCGATAAGACGGGGGATGATCTTGATCGCCACCTCGACACGGTAGCTAAGCTCAAGAGGCGCAGCGAGCGCTTCAAGCTCCCAATGCCCGGTGAGAAGGAGACGGGGGCGAGCAAGAAGGCAGAGAGCGAAGTGCAATTAAACCAGAATGAAGCTGCTGCCGACACTGAGATAAAGCCGGAGCGGCCGGCCCGGAAACGGAGGTGGACTGGGAGCTGATTTATCTGAGGAAATAAAAGGATTTTTTTTTTCCAAATAACAGTGTCTCGCTCAAGTCATCCATGAAGCAGGTGATGAATCGGGGCCCGGGGCCCAGGGTGCTGATTCTCGGTGCTGTTGAATTCCAAACCAACCCCCCCCCCCCCCCCCCCCCCCCCCTCTGATGCGATGATCGGCTATGTTATACCTTGATCTATGATGTATGCTGGATATGTAATTTCAAATATGTGATGGTGGACAGAAGGTTGTATTTTTTTTCTTCTGTTTTATTTTCGGGCCAACTGCAGCTTGTAATGTGCAGTTGGGACCTCGAACTGATTCAGGCTGTGATTGACCTCTGAGTTTATCATCGGAGGACGGCCCGTTGGATCCCAAGAGACCGCTGGTTTGGATGCAAGTGCGAGTGGCTGGACGGGAAGCTGTGAGAGTGGAGACCTGCATCGGTTCTTCTCGTGGGAATATCAAATGCTGGAGACAATCAGTTTCCCTGAAATGAAGGCTGCATTGCAGATCTTGGCAATTCTGGGAGAGATTCGAGTCGTGGATCCAAGCTTTGGATTGAAAGAAGTTGTTATGGGTTCATAAAGGTCGATTTGATGCTCTCTCTCTCTCTCTCTCTCTCTCTCTCTCTCTCTCTCTCTCTCTCTATCTAGTTTCAAATTCCACTTTACAGAGACTAGTTGATACCATGTACTTTTGTAGAGTTTGGAGGGTTTGGTTATAAGGAGATGTCATTGTATTATTCATTAGATTAAGCAGTTATTAATGCATAGGAGGTGCTTTTGTTTTCATGTACTCGAGACAATTCGGTTTCGACCACACGAGTGGCTAAGATTAAGGGACCTGTACAACTAATGGACCGGATCTGTTACTCTCTCTCTCTCCTTTTCAAATGTGTTTGGTTGTCGATATATATTCTTTTGCTGAAAAGAAATTCGTTGGAAAAGAAATAAAAGGATAGGAAAAGTGCATTTTCTTTGGTTGGTTGTCTAGAAAAGAAAGTAAAACTTTGACCTTTCTTTTCCTTTTTCATGTTTCATGTATAAAATTTTTGGGCTAATTAGTCTAAGGCCCCTTTAATTAACCGTGAAGTTTGATAAACCTTTTATCTTTTGCGTAGATCATTAGGTCTCAGCCACTTTTTTTTTTTTGAATTTTCATTTTTGCCAAGAACAAATCGCTGTACAAATTATTATATCATTTTCAACATGAGTTGTACAATGAAATCCCAATAGCAGACCCAAAATTTAGTAGTTGTTATTGTGATTCATGAGGTTTTTACCGAAATGGCCACCAACTCTCAACTATTGTTGAGAATGGACCCCGTCAAGAAATCTGAACGAAAATGGCCACCGGCACGTGGGAAACAGGTCGCACGGTGACACTAACCAGGTAAAAAAACATATTGATCCTTACCACTGTAAAAACCTATCGTGGCTGGGTAACTTGGTTTCTTACCCACTGTAAATGGACGAAAAATGGACGAAAAAATGATGAAAAATGGAACGAAATTGATAAAATTAACAGCACATTTTAGGACAAAAAATGGACGAAAAAGGAACGAAATTGATAAAATTGGCTATTCATCATTATGGTTAGGACGAAAAAGGAACGAAAAATGGACGAAAAAATGGACGAAAAATGGACGAAAAATGGACGAAAAAATGGACGAAAAATGGACGAAAAAATGGACGAAAAATGGACGAAAAATGGACAAAAAATGGAACGAAATTGATAAAATTAACAGCACATTTTAGGACGAAAAATGGACGAAAAATGGACGAAAAAAGGACAAAAAAAGGAACGAAAAATGGACGAAAAAAGGAACGAAATTGATAAAATTGGCTATTCATCATTATGGTTAGGACGAAAAAGAAACGAAATCAACAAAAAGTGGTTGATAGATTAACAGCACATTTTAGGACGAAAAATGGACGAAATTGATAAAATCGGCGACGAAAACTAGATGAAATTTGTTATTTCGTCCGATTTTCGTCACACAGGCCATAGCCAGTCTCGGCCAGAACTGACTGTGATTTTTCGGCGACGAAAACTAGACGAAATTTGTTATTTCGTCCGATTTTCGTCAAACATACCATAGCCAGTCTCTGCCAGAACTGACTGTGATTTTTCGACGACGAAAACTAGACGAAATTTGTTATTTCGTCCGATTTTCGTCAAACAGACCATAGCCAGTCTCTGCCAGAACTGACTGTGATTTTTCGGCGACGAAAACTAGAGACGAAATTTGTTATTTCGTCTGATTTTCGTTTATTTTTCGTCCATTTTTCGTTCCTTTTTTTGTCCTTTTTTTCGTCCATTTTTCGTCCTAAAATGTGCTGTTAATTTTATCAATTTTGTTCCATTTTTCGTCCATTTTTCGTTCCTTTTTTCGTCCTTTTTTCGTTCCTTTTTTTGTCCTTTTTTCGTCCATTTTTCGTTCCTTTTTTTGTCCTTTTTTCGTCCATTTTTCGTCCTAAAATGTGCTGTTAATTTTATCAATTTCGTTCCATTTTTTGTCCATTTTTCGTCCTTTTTTCGTCCATTTTTCGTCCATTTTTTCGTCCATTTTTCGTCCATTTTTCGTTCCTTTTTTGTCCTTTTTTCGTCCATTTTTCGTCCTAAAATGTGCTGTTAATTTTATCAATTTCGTTCCATTTTTCGTCCATTTTTCATCCTAAAGTTGCAGTCGAAAGAGGTGGAGGAAGCTGCCGTCCAAATGAGGGTAGTTTGGTCCCAAAGAGTTTCAGTGGTCATTTTGGTAAAGCCAAAAGCAACCTGGCCCATTCTCAACAATAGTTGAGAGTTGGTGGCCATTTCGGTAAAAACCTCGTGATTCATTGTAGCAGTAATTATTTCGGAGTATAAATTCAGTTGCTATAGTGATTTCACTGTAGCAACTAGAATGGAACATCAATTCGGGACAATGAGGTATCAATTTGGTTGCTACAGTGAAATCATTGTAGCAACTATAGTGCATCTATAGTGGTTTGGAAGTAACAATTGAATTGATACTATATTGTCCAAATTGATACCCCAAAAAAGATAAAAAAATGTATCAATTCGTTTTTTTTTTTTTTAAAGGATCAGTTCGGATTAGCAGAGTATAAGTTTGGTTACTACATAGGGGTAATGGAAGAGCATTTTAGTCATTTGATAGGGGTTGAACATGGAGAGCCTCTATTGATAGTTTGACACACCAAACATTCATTTTCACACACCAAATACTCCACACCCCACCCCGTTTTAAAATTTTATATATTTCCTCACTGCACTTCTTTGATTTTTAAAAAACCCTATACTACCCTTCTTTTTCCAAATTACTCCACACACACACACACCTAAACCGTAACCCCTTTCTCCTTCATCAACCACTTCAATGAGGTCCTCTCCGCTCTCCGCCCTTCCTCGAGCTCCCCTACCTAGGCGCCATAGGTTTCTCCCTCCGCCAATTTTCTCTCCGTCATCATCTACTAGCGTCCAAACCCAATGTTCGGCCGACTAGAGCTGAACATGATACAATACGTTCGGCCGCCCAAACATGATACAGTATGTTCAACCGTGGTCGGCCGGATGTACTATACAATGTTCGGCTCTGGTCGGATGATAAACTATACCTTGTTCGGTTTGTAATAAAAAAAAACTTCTAGAGAACAAATATTGGTGTGCCAATATAATTTCTCTTGAACATGTCAACAAGGATTTAGTGTAAAAGTTTCCGCTGGTCTCGACCATAAGAGAGGAGACGTCCACATGGCAGCTCTCGTGCGTGGAGCTTGTCCTTTTTTTTTTTTTCTTTTTTGAGAAATTGTTAAGATACTTTAGAAGTAATACAAGGTTATCTCGTCATGCATCTCCAAACCACTACTTCACCACACAACCCTCCGACATAACAAAGTTGGTGGAAACTGAACCCCCTAATGGTCTATTTGGTTGGAGGGAGTTGGAACCGCCGTGTTCCAACTCACGCGTGGGGTACAAACGGAATGAGTTAAAACTCCACCTGAAAACCGTGGGGTACAAACTTACGCGTTTTCTATACAATCGAAACCCACAGAAGAGTTAAAACTCATCTGGTCGGGAGCCTCCGCACGGAATCAAACAGCTGTTTTAGCGGAACACACGGTTCCAACTCCCTCCAACCAAACAGACCCTACGATGTTTCGACTCCTCTCAACTTGTCGCTCCCTCGGTTACTGTCATGCTATCAATCAGGTACAAATTCGTGTTGTGGTGAGTGCAGGTGACCTCGGCGGCACGATGTTGCCCTGCACCATCCTAGACCGTCGACGAGGTCTCCTCCTGCTCCGGCGCCTCCGGCGCCTCCAACAATGGCAAGCCCACATGCCGGATGTCGTCGTGCCGCCGGGGTGGGTCGGAAAAGTTGAGGGGGCAAAGGTGGCACTAGACATGGAAAAACTTGACACTACCCGCCAAACCGATCTTAATCCGGCCCGTCCGACCCGACCCGACGCTAACTCGACCCGTTAGTTAACGGGTAGGGTTAGGGTTCAGCAAAAGCATTGCCAGCTCACCACGTTGATTTGGGACCAAGAAACCTAAAAATTCCCAGAAAGAATATAAAAACCCGGCCCCTCCTCGTCTCGCTCTCTCTCTCTCTCTCTCGACACCGCCGCGATGGCGCTCTGCAGGAACTGCGGCGATGGCAGCTTGATCGTCGACCCCGCCTCCGGCGCCAAAGTCTGCGAATCCTGCGGCCTCGAGCACGGCTGCGACAACTTCCAGGCCCAGGCCTTCGCGGCCGACGGCCGGCCGGAGGGCACCCTCATCCACTCCGTCGGCGATTTCGGCTACCGAGAGCGCAAGGTTTACCGCGCCAACGCTCTCATCTCCGGCGTCGCCACCGTCCTCGGCCTATCCGCCTCTCGCGTCGCCGACGTCACCGCCATGGTCTCCAGCGTCACCGACGGCGAGTTCGGAGACGGCGACTGGTTCCCCGTCCTCATCGGCGCCTGCTCCTACCTCGTCGCACGACAGAACCACATCCCCCTACCGATCTCCAAGATCTCCCACGCCGTCGGCTGCTACGATCAGGAGCTCGGCCGCATGATCTCCCGCGTCGTCCAGCACCTCGACCTCCACTCCCTGCCGATGTTCGACGCCGTCCTGTTTCTGGTTTGGACGGTCCGGACGTGCCGTTGCTTCTCCGGGTTGGAGAAGGAGAAAGCCGAGGAGATGATCGGGCAGGGGAGGTTCCTGGTGCAGTGCGCGACCAAGTGGTTCCTCACCACCGGCCGGCATCCGCTCCCTGTGGTCGCCGCCGTTGTGGCATTCGTCGCGGAGGTGAACGGGGTGGCCGTCGGGGTGGAGGAGATCGCGAACGAGATCTACGCCAGTGTCGCGACCAGCAAGAAGAGGCTCAAGGAGCTCATGGCGACCCTCGTCAGGGCCGCCCGTGCTTTGCTGCCATGGGGGGATGACGTAACTGTGAAGAACCTCGTGCTGAATGCTCCTTTACTGATCCGGTTGATGGAGATGAAGTCAAGATCCGAGGTTACAGAGGATCTGGGAGTCGATATGGATGATCCCTTGGATGCATATTCCATCCCCGAGGAGGAGGATGCCAAGGATTTCAATGTGGGTGTGAACTCCGATGATTTGAAGGAATTCAAGATATCCGGGGAGTCTCTTTTCCAGGCTTATAAGAACTTGGTGGATAATCTCGCATTTGTTAAGGGGAAGGGAGGACTTGGCAAGGAACACAGTCAGAAGCGGAGGAGCAAGGGATTCGATTTTGAGGCGAGCAAGGGATTCGATTTTGAGGGGAGGTGGGACTCGGACACTAGCCTAACACTGGAGGAAGTATTGCATAGGGACATTGGGTATGATTCTCTGCCTCCCTGCTTTGTTGCCGGTGCAGAGGCTCGGAAGAGTAGGAGAATTAAGATAGAAGCCGCTAAACAACGGATTAATGAAATTATGAAGCCTCCCCCAGTTCCCGGTTCGGACGGGACGGAATGCCGTAGACCTTCAAAGCTGCTATCTGGTAAGAAGCGGAAGAGAAGGGGAGTGAAAGACGACGGCATTGATTGGGAGGATTGCCTAATAGAACTTTTCCTACTCCATGGAGTCAATGAGGATGAAATTGAGGAGGGGCACTACAGAAGGTTGCTGGATTTACATATATTTAATTGACAGAGAACGAGCAATTGATCTCTATTTAAAACTTGCATTGACACTGCTTCCTGCAAGGCTCGGAGGATGCTCCTGATCAATTTTAGCATTCAGGTGATCCCAACGATTCTATAATGCCCCGAGGATGATTAGGGGAATTCGTTATTTTTATATAGTTGTCACTTATTTAATGAAGTCCATCGAATAAAATTGGTATTTAATTATTGGTTCTGCTTGTTGCCTCTGGATGTAAAGCATTGGTTTGGTGGCTACATATTCTTGTTTCGGAATTCGATAGATGAATAGATATATGAACAATGTCGGTTGATGTTACTAGTCTTAAAATATTCGTTTTTTAATCAGTTCTTGTTATTAAGGAGGCGGTGGTAATTGTGAATCACCATTATATACGATTATGTCGATCCATTTCTAATATGAAAAATGAAAATATACGTGTATCTTCATTCTCCACTCACATTGAAACTTAGGCCTAAATAGATGATTCCCTATTCTATCTCAAATGTGCTTGTAGAAAAGATGCATAAGTTTTTGTGGAGGTCTAACCCTTTACTGTTAAAAGAAATCATAAAATCCCTTGGTGTTGTTTTTTTTTTGTATGTTGATCACTATCGTGGCCTATGTTCGAATGAGCACATAGATCTAGTATGTCTACTCTCCATTTGTCTATTCATCCATCCTTGTCACTAAGTGAAAAAAAGAAGCAAATATGAGTAGGTGCCAGAGTATGATTGCCATTGACACTTAGATGGATTATTCCGTGTTCTTCATTTTTAACTTACTTTCTTCTTAATTCGCTAATGCAGTGAAAAACTGTTGTATAATGTTGTTTTTATGTTTCTGGTTCCTTTTCATTTTGCCTTCCTTATCTTGGTTTTAGAATCGGAGGACAGCCTAGTTGGCATTCTGGATTTCTTTTCTAGATTATTGCATTAGCATGGTCCTTAGAAGAAGGCAACTTGGCAGGAGAGGGGTATGCCAAGAATCTTAAAAGACTAGTTGGCAGTTAGGGAGACCTACCTTGTTGGTTTCCACAATTTAAGTTCATGCAACTAGGGCAAGGAGCAGCCCTTCAAGATTTCCTCTAGACTAGGAAATAGACCATGCAAAGAGGGTAGAAGGCAAGATATGACTAACATGAAATTTATTGTACTTTCATCACGCCTAGTTGGTTCTCTTGCCTGCTAAGCATAAATTACAATTGAGGGGTTCAGATTTGGGAATATATTGGAACATAAAAGACACCAAAATTTGGATCAAAGTGGGGTTGCTCAACCTTTATAGAAGACTAAGTTAATCGAGAGGGCTATATAGAAGCTTGAAAAACCTTATGCTACTCTATATCAGTCAGTTGAAGTAAAGAATATTCCGGTTCTTTATCTCATCCTAGTAATATGTTTAGTAAAGGAATACTTAGAGATACTTGTAAGACATTTTTTGCATGAAAGCACAAATGTATAATGCTAGACATGCTACTTATAAATTTATTTCGTTAAATATTACAGGTAAAATATTATCTCCATCTCTTCATGCTTTGGGGTTTAATAATTGCAATGCAATTTTATTTTCCTAAGCTATAAAGTTGAAAGAGTGATCCTTTTAATTGATTTAATGAATTTCTGAAGTTGATTTAAATGTTGGTTTTTGGAGGTATTGTTTGTAAAGTTGTATTTAAATGGCCTAGTTTTCGTTAAGATTATAAAAGTTTTATAGTTGTGGGAATGGCATGCCGTGTCCGACATGGATTAGTCCTATATATTATGTATCAAGTTATCAACCCCTTGTAGCTTACAAGAACGCATCTAATCCTCACAATCAATAGACACTAGGGACCGGTAGGAGCTTGTTTAGCACTCACACCCCACGAGTAGTTTCCTTCGACCATTTGTTGAGGTCCCTTGCTTACAAGAATGCTTCTAATCCTCACATTCAATAGACGTAGAGGAACTTGTGGGAGGTTATTCTGCACTCACACCCTCCAGTAGTTTCCTTCGACCATTCATTGAGTCTCTTGCTCCGACTTGCATAAAGCCCTGGGTTCTCTTCGAGCCAAGGACTCTCCAATGCTCAAGTCAAAACCGAGAACAATCCTTAGTGATAAGTATATTCAATTTTTAATTGCATTACCTTCCTCTATGTAGAGATTGCGTTATAATAACTCGGGAATGATTTGATTGTTACGACAGAGTCCTCTCAATTATCCCACGGACCACTCCGGAGTGTTATCAGCACGACATACCCTGGTAATTACAACCCTCATAATAGCCCCTTTATATACGTAGGCGTGCTCGCCCGTTCCATTCGGGAACGGCTGCGTGCACGTTTATTCGCGGATCGAAACAGTCATTGTGATAAGTGGACTACGTGTCCCTCACATGCTTGATGTCTCCCTAAGGTACTTGTCTAATAGCTACCCAAGAACCCACTCTAGGCTATACGAGAAGTCACAACCCATATACTGTGCTTCGGGCTATACAAGTTGTCGTAATTCATATACTTATGGCTCACGGTTTCTTGTCAACCCTTCGACCTACTCTAGTCGTAACAACCCGAGTACTTTGGGGCCTGGTCTGCTCAACCTAGTACTCTGTACACCCTAAACTTGTCGTGTACATGGATCACTTACTCCTTTCGAGCTCTCCCATTACCTCTAACCATCCGCTCAACTTGTTGCCTTTGGGTCCCAGGTCTCTGGTTCTCCTTCCGAGGACTACGAGGTCTAGTCAATTATCGACTTCACTGATCTAGTGAACTCATGGTCGAGTACCCCAACTACTCTGTGCCACATATTCATTGACTACTAGAATTACCCACCTACAATTGCCCTCTCGCCCAGCTAGCGAGTACACCTAGTTGGTTGAGAAGTTGTGATGAAGAATGTGCCACATCACCGATCGTTCACCGACATGCGGCGAGCCACTGTGGCTCATCTTTTCAGTTGTTGGTCTCAGGAAGTTACTTCCCATGTGTTGTTTCTGTGCTAGCTGTTGCTTCGTTGACATCCTCCTGGAAAAGTTATGGCATCTCAAATGTCGTATCTAGTCACTTACTCCCTTCGACGAGATCAAGGATCAAAATACCGAAAAAACCGATACGAACTGTACTGGCCGGTACGAACCGGAAACCGGACCGAACCGCACCGGTAGTCCGGTATCCAGTCGATACCGGTCGCGAGGCTTAAATCGCCTAAATACCGGCCGGTACCGGTTCGAACCGGCTGGTTTGAACCGGTACCGGGTATGAAGTATGGTTTTGGGTGGTTTTTTCATTCCGATTTCATTTTTTTTGGGTATCTTTCTTCATTCCCACATGAGGTGAACCTCCATACTAGCTGGATTTGCAAGATTTGAAGCCAAAAACTCGGATTTGCAAGATCAAAATCACATTTGAAGGTATGTTTTCATATTTTTTTTATTTTTCTTTTGTTTTGTTGCATTTTTTTTAAAAAAAATCAAATAATTGTGGTGAAAATATCGAAATGGGCTAGATCTATGCCAGCAAAGCTTAGATCTATAGATCTTTAAGCATCATCTCCAAATTTGCATGATCGGTTCATGCAAATTTGGGGGGTTTTCAATTTTCTTTTCTTTTTTTGCATTTTTTTAAAAAATAAACCAAGTAATTGTGGTGAAAATGTTGATATGGGTCAGATCTATGCCATCAAAGCTTAGATCTATAGATCTATAAGCATCATCTCCAAATTTGCATAATCAGTTCATGCAAATTTGGGGTTTTTCATTTTTATTTTTATTTTTTGTGTTTTTTTTAAAAATAAACCAAATAATTGTGGTGAAAATGTTGATATGGGTTAGATCTATGCCATCAAAACTTAGATCTATAGATCTATAAGCATCATCTCCAAATTTGCATGATTGATTCATGCAAATTTGGGTTTTTTTCATTTTTATTTTTAGTTTTATCATATTATGTGAAATTGTAAAATATGACTCATGTACTCGTATTAGTTGTGTAATTCATGTTTGTGCAATGGTCATGAATTGTGTTTTGTAATCCCTAAGCATAATACTAGGCTAATCTAACACATACAATTTAATAACTATATCAAATTCCACAATTTAGAATCATACAGTGAAAATAGTGACTTTATAACTTAAAAAGACCGGTTCATACCTATAACTAGTTTACTAATGAAAAAAAAACATCACAAACCAGTATTTTAGATTATTTTGGATTTTTTGGTTATTTTTTCAATTTTTTTTGAAACCAAAAATCAATTCACACCGGTATGGACCGGTTCAGACCGATACCGGTTCGTACCACCCGGTTCGAACCGTTTTTTCGGCCGGCCGATAATTTGTCCGCGACCGATATTTTTATCCATGGACGAGATGCATAGTGCCTTTTCCGCATTTTCGCCTCTAATTTTATAAAAACCTCGGCGGTCGAGGGATTCTTTTCTTCTGATTACCTTCGATCCTAAGCCCTTGAGCCTTTGCTTTCTTATATTCTCTTTTCCCCTTCCGTTATCGTTGCCATGGCCTCTTCCCTGATCGCCTATCTGATAAGGACTACCCCGAGCTCACCGAGTTTGAGATGCTACTTCAAAAACACCCTAGCTAGGGAATGTTGCACGATCCTGTACAGGAGCCAGTTCAATGTCGGCCTCCCATTTATCTTCCCTCCTTACCTACTCTTCTCCTAGTGGCCCTTGGTATTTGCCCGCAGTAGCTTGGAAGGAAATCGTGGAGGGTTGTTCGGTGTTGCGAGGTCCTCTTGGATCAGGGGTGAACGTTAGCTTCATCTGGTTCTTCCAGAAATTCCAGTTCAAAAGCAAGGAGTAATACAAGGTGGATTCCATTTCCTTTTCTGTGAGTGAGGTGTGAAGAACTCCTTCGGGAGGATGATGGATACTAACCAACAATGGATGCATAACGCCTTATACGCCAAGGGTGATTGGAAGAAGGGATCCGTCGTCCTCAATCACCTGATGAAATCGAATACTGATGTCAAATCGTTTGCCAAGAAGGAACTAGAAAACCTCCAATGGGTGATGGAAATCTGCGATTAGATAGACGGGATCTACAGGGGTCTGATCATCTACTTGAGGGTTTTACACGGTCTATGGAAAACAAATTCCCCAAAGGATCCCGACTCTCGAGGCCTACTCTTCCGCGAGTGATGAAGACCCTGAGAAGGAGGTCGCTAAGGAAAATGCCGTCAAGTGCAAGTAGGTGGCCGCAAAGGAGAAGAGAATTACTAGGTCGGGGATCCAGTCCTCGAAGAGGAAGATGAGCCTTGGAGTAGCTCTCCCTAAAAAGGTCACTCCAAAGGATCCCCGCCTTCCCGCTCCGGTTGAGGACAAGGGGAAGAACAGAGGACAAAGCTAGAGGTTATCGTGGGTTCGGAGCACACGTCTCTGACTACTTAATAGCCACCCAAGGCTCCTCTAACTCCCCGCTGTGGTGTCCAATCCCTCCAAGGAGTCCGCTCCAACCAAATAGCACCAAGGCTTGGATGAGATCCTTGAGAAGGCTAGATCCATGGCTCCGTGCGAATGCCCTACCTAACTTGAGTTTGCCCCGCTCCAAAAGCCGCTCACCGATGAGGAGATGGCTGAGGCCCAAGCTTATCAGAATCTGAGGCGAGCGAAGCAAGGAGTGGCAAGACATCAAGAAGAAGAAGGTAATGAGCTGCTTGGGAGGACTCGAAGTCTAGAAGGAGGCCGCTAAGGAGGCCGAGGCGAGGAAGGTTGTTGAGGTGACTGAAGCAATAAAGGCTCAAGATGCTCCAGACGAGACTCCGCTGCTCGAGGTCTTCGTCTGAAAACAAGGTTAGATCATCCTTGTGCCTTCTGCTATTTGTCAACGAGGTGATAAGTTAGGTGATAGGATCCGAGTACACCCAGAGCACATATGAGGTGTTTTCACCGTTGGATCGTCTAGAACATGTGCTTCCACCGTTGGATCTTTTCGAAGACAATTATCTATCATCAACTTTGTCGGATGAATAATTTACATCGAAGGAGTCATCATATCTTATTTCTGAGGGCGCTAGCAGATTCATAGCAGTGGATTTACCTAGAGAAGTGTCCTTTTTTATTTTTTAACTATTTATTTTCAATTATTTGGACATGAATTAAGTATTTTCGTCCTTTTTATTAAGCAAAATTCTGCACATGTTAAAAACCAACTTATAAGAGTTGTATGAGTGCTTTTAGATGACCCAGTCCTTTACTTTGTTGGTTTACTAGTCCTATGCATTTTTGTATGGCTTGGAGGCTTATAAAAAAGGCCCCAAAACCTCTCATATTGAATAATGTTTTGATTAATGAAAAACTTTGTTTCGACAATTGTTTCTCCTTCGTGTGATTCAAAGAACCCTCGTAGTGATTCTGTTGAACAAGAGCGAGTCCGGAGAGACACGAGACCTTATCTATTTCCATGATTGACTATTATTCTCCCTTCTGATCGCATTCATTATCCCCTGCCAACAACCATTGCTAGTCATTAACCTCTATCATCATCCGCCATTAGAATCCTAGAAATATCTCTGACTGAACCTTAAATCCATATTAAACCCAATCATACCTTGTCTGAAATCCATCAAACTTGATCCTAAAGAAGCCACTCTAAAACCCAGAAACTCCCATAAAAAACGGCAAATTCTAGGATCGAATTGAATCCTAATTTCGAAGAATTCCCAAATCTAAAAACGTAATATAGATCTGGACCATGTGGTAATTCCTTGATCTTTCCTCATTCGACGGTCTGAACAAGCTGAAACATATACACAACTCTCCTAACATCCATACCTATCTATCCACTAAGTTTCGTCACAATCCAAAAAATTGAAACTAGTGAAAAGACCAAAATATCTATCTGTTTTTTAGAATTTCTGCACCTTCCCAAACCCAATATTCCCACCTAAAGCAGGAATTCATTCTTTTGTAGGACTTCTTATCCGCCCTGCTTCAAATTTGGTATCAGAGCTCTTGTTGCAATGTCTTATCGTCGTGACCTATCCTCCTATGACACTTGCTCTTTGCTACTATTTTGTAGTCACCTTTATTCTCCCGAATATCTAGAACAACACCCACCCTATGGCAAAGCCTATGGTCAAGATATTCCATTCAAGACAAAACCATACTACTACCTACACATCAAGTTTTGTCGCAATCTGAAAAACTGAACCTAGTGAAAAAGACCAAAATACTCCTCTACATTTCCGAATTTCTGCACCTTCCCAAGACCAAAATTCCCACCTAAAACACTAATTCATTCTTTTGTAGGACCCCTAGTCCGTGCTGCATCAAATTTAGTATTAGAGCATATAGGTTTGACTAGGTTTAGGCTGTCGGTGTTTTTCAAGTCAAAGCCGTGGCCTCGACCGCTCCTACTCCTTCCTCCACCTTCTCTCTCGTGTAGAAGTTTTCGGGGTAAAAATTTTATTCAACCAAATTGGCATTAGGGACTATTTTCAGGCTGGTCAGGTGTGTAGTGATTTTATAGAAGCTAAGATGGATTGATGGGTGATATAGTAACATCGGAGATAGTTTCTAAGAGCACCTTTGAAAGAGTGAGGGGTTAAGTAGATTGTTTGCTGAAATTAGCCCGAGAACGCGGAAATCAAACGAGGAATCCGAGGAATGCCTGTGTTATGGATATACTCGAGAGTTCGAATTGTGTATTGTTTTCAAGGGTGTTGGTAATGTGTGAGTATCTTGTGCTATTCCTCATGTTATTTAAGGACAATTTTTCTGTGTCGATTGTTGAGGTTTATTTTAGGATAATTGCTTGTTCCCCCAGGAAATGGAAGCCCAGTTTTTGTCGGATTTCTTTCCTCAGCCAAACACCAAAGAGTTATATATAAATCCCTCTCTTCTGCCTCCCATCCACCTCCTTGTGTATGTATGCGAAACCGGATGTGGCAAGATTTGTAAATACCTGGTGCCTGATGGTGTTATGGAAAGAATACGGGAATACGCCAATTTCCTAGGAATTCCAATTCCCAGGGAAAGAACACAGCCTAAGTTATTTTGGTCAGGGCGATCGAGCGACCTAGCGAGGCTTAATTGTTGAGCATGTTGTCTTGGCTTATTTTGTCAGTGGATTCTTTATACATCAGACTCCCGTACTTTGTTCCGATCTTCTGTCGAACTACAACGGAGTATTTGGTATATGATTTAAAATATATAGCCCGGGGATTCACCGATCTCTAGAACCAGGGGCTCGGAGCGCCGCTTCCCTCTCTCCTGATTTTCCTCTGATTTTGGATTGGGGTTCTCCCATCTTGGTCCCTTCGGACGCCGGCGGTAGCTCCAGAGAGGCCAGGCGCTCGGTTTTGCTGGCTTCCTTGGGGTCGGACTCCCCTATACATAGGGGCTCCTCCCCTCCAGTGCGGCATTTTGTTTTTTTCGATCTCATTGCGAGAGGCACTCTTGGGCCCGGATCGATGCCTTCCGCTCCAGATCGGCAATCTCCAGTCAGATTGCAGCCGATTGGGTGGTATCGTGACCTGTCCAAAGTATGTCGTTGGTTTCCCGAGCCCTCCGCTGATCGGTGTAGGTTCCTGATGGTTCGAGGCGGTGAGACCAGTTCGTGGTGATGGGGAGCACTCTCTCTCTCTCTCTCTCTCTCTCTCTCTCTCTCTCTCTCTCTCTCTCTCTCTCTCTCTCTCTCTCTCTCTCTCTCTCTCTCTCTCTCTCTGTGTGTGTGTGTGTGTGTGCGCGCGCGCGCGCTGAAGTTGGTGGTAGTAGATCATTTTTTTTGGGTTTGTTCCTTTTTTTTTGTATGATTCTTGGTGGGTTTTTTTTTTTTTCTCTTCGTCAGGGGTTTGACGATTGGTGATTGTCGGAGAGACGATGGTGATGATTCCTGCCGGTTTGGCAATGGGTGGTTGTTCCGGCCAGTTGGCTGCCTATGGTGTTCCCACCAGGTTGGTGGTCTTGTTCCCGCCAGTGGATGGCTTGTCTTCCTACCTCCTGATTTGGGTTGTCTCCATCTGCAGCGCCGGATTGTGGCGCCTCCCGCCTCCCTTGTGCATGATCCAAAAAATAGTAATAATAATAAAAATAATAAAATTATATATATAATAATAATGTTATTTTTAGAATTAATGGTCAAAAAAGACTAAAATGCCATCCCCGCTTGAATGTAGAGAGAAACGAGGAAAATAATATTCAACCAGTCAAAAACCTTTAAAGATCCGATCACAGCCATCCGTGCCACCGCCCCGACGGGCAAGCAGTAGACAGCTGTGATGGGGTATGTAAAAAGTCTGTAAACCTTTGTCTGGTTGAATAGCATTGCTCGTCATAAAAAGCTAAATTACACTAAGAGCATGAAAAAGATGAGCATTTTATAGTACAATACAGCTAACCTTTGACAGAAATGAACATGTGCTGAGGGTGTTAGCTAGCACAATTGGTAAAGTCTCTTGATGGTTTTTTTTTTTTTGGTAATAGAAAGACATCAAGGCAGCCCAAATTATAAAAATACAGCCAAAGTCATCCACAGTACTCAGCCCGGATCAAAGATGGTGCGCGGGTAGTAAACCAACATAGTATCTTGCAAAGTAATGACCCTGACAGGAGGAGGGGTATCAGATTGGAAAAGCCACATCTCCGCTTGAAGGTGACCCTGTCGTGCCAAATAGTCAGCGGCTCCGTTAACCTCCCTGAAAACATGAGACCACCAAGCACCTGGAAATCGCTGCAGAAGAGATTGGCATTCCCCGATATAAAAAACCAAAAAATTTGTGAATGACCAGTAAGAAATCTCCTTCAATCCAAACAGAGTGAAGAGGAAAATGAGTAAGGAATGTTTTCAGTCCCCATAGTAGTGCTAACTTCTCCACAAGAGGGATTGAGGTAGAATAAGAAGGGAAACACCATGCTAGAAGCACCCTTCCAACTTGAATACAAACAAGAAAACCATCGCCAGTAGTCCGCCCACCTTGAGCAACAAACCCATCAAAATTTAACTTATATTCGGCCGAATCGGGCAGCCACCACTGCACACTAACCATTGACGCCCACCACGGTCTATGCACAAGCAAGGAAGAGGTTTGCCGAAGTTCCTGAATCAGCACACAAATCCGTTGTGCAATTGTCCCTGGGAATTCAATTACCCCCTCAAAAGCAGCTCAATTACGTGTCTTCCACACTTCCCAAACCGCAGTCAATAGAGCACCTACATCAGCCTGCAGAGCTAAAATAGAGAGCTGCATAACAAAGACTCTAAAGAGTTGATATGGAAATGTTAGCCAAAAAGCTCATCCAATCACAAACAGATTTAGAGTGAGGGCAGTTCTGAAAGACATGCTTGATATCTTCTGGAGCTAAGTGACATCGAGGGCAGTCAATGATCAGGTGCATCCCAATGTGATCTAGGAAAACCCTAGTAGGGAGCTGATGGTGGAAAATTTTCCATCCAAAAAATTTGGCACGAGCCGAAGCTGTTGGAATTAAATCGTATTATCAGAGTCGCAATGGAAGCAAAAGATAGATCCGAGAATCTCATGGTGTATATTCCATTACAATTAATTTCACAAAATAATCTACATGCAAATCTATAATCCTAGCATATGTGCGGACACCCTAAAGGCATACTATGATTTACGAAAGATATGCATGCATCTAGTTAGGTGTTTATAATCATCATGTCTTGTGGATCTTAGATCCGAAGTGAACATAACGATGGTTGATGATGAATCGCACGTGAATCGAGAAGGATGTTGTCGGATAACACATTGTCCTTTGCGAAGGGAGGAATTCTCGAAATCTTATCTCTGAGTGCAAGGACTACGAGCCAACGAATGATCACATTGTGAAGACGATGGCGAACCGTGAGATCTCCTTCTCTTTCTCTCTTATTTCTTCTCCTTCCTTCCTCCTTCTTTTTCCTTCTTCTTCCTCTTTCTTCCTTGGCCGAAACCACAAATAGGGAGAAAGGAGAAAGGGGCTGGATTTCCAAGGAAAGGGAAGGCTTAGGGCCGGCCTCTCCCCTCCCTTATCTCCTTATAGGGTCGGCCCCTATAGGATAAAGATGAGAGGGGGGGTTAGGGCTTCTCCCTATCTTCCATGATGCCTTGGACGAAAACGCCCTCACGAACGGAGGAGCACTGTAAGAAAGACAGAGTAAGGTACGCATGTCGGAATCAAGTTCCGTCAGCGCCTATGAGCTCCTGAAATTATTCCGGTCATTTTAAGATTCATATTCAATATGTTCTGAGCCATATTTTAGTATTTACCAAAATGCCCCTATGACCCCTTACACATGTGAATCGGGTTCTTAGGCTTCGGGCTTGTGCTACTTCGCATCCAACGTGTCCAACTAGGCCGGGGAACAATTTCTATATGCAATAACAAGGTGAAACCTTCAGGGTTCAGGATCTCTAGCTCCAACCGGATCCCTGATTAACTGTTTCGGTGATGCACCGAAAGTTTTGATAATCAACCCTAATTCGATTAACTCGCATAGCCACCCAGAATGCGACGCAAGTTGAACTCTAGTGATCCGAAACTTATGTTACTCCCTTGTAACCATGTTCTCTACTATACTCTGATAATCTTTAGTCCCTCCTATTACTGGTGTCATGATTGGACTCGGGCGGTGGGGAGCACTGTCAGAACCCGATCGATCATCTGACTAGGATTTGATGACCTATCATTCATAACGCCACACACCTTCCAGTGATATACCTAGCATCCGGAATGTTGTCAGTCATACTGACAACCACCAAGTCTGGATTAATTATGTGGACAGATTAACTCATCAAAACACACCCATCCAACACTGGATGTCGAATAATATGTAGGGATTGCATGCCACTCTAGCGCAGTCGGGTAACCCAACGTACCGTGGTATTGGACTATTGAGGGTCCACACATGTTGGCACATCAAAGCACCACACAACTGGCTGGCTCAACGTACATGGTCCCTCAGGGTTAAAAACGGATTATCTATAGTAGTCTGACAGTTCATGCACCAATGTCTGAATCACTGATCTGTGCATCGTCTTGGTTCCTGTTCAACATGATCATCGTGCTTGGTCAGGTGAATGAGAATCCAATGTTTCCATGGTGGAGACTTCACCACATCCTCTACCTGCCAATAACTTATTCTCAGTGAAGCGACCAGCATCACCAAAGCCGTGAACTAGTTCTAGGTCTATACAAAACCGATCTACTGGATCTCCCAAGCATGGACCCACCATGCGCCTCAATAGCCTACTGTGTTCCCAAAGATCCTTTATTACATATGAGTTAACATTTACCAAAGTAGTATTCTAATTAAAGCAATAACCAAAGTCATCTTTATTAATGTTAATACAGAAAATCCACACTCAGGACATAAGAGCTACAACAGAAGCATGCGAACTCCACAGTGCCCGCCAAGGCAAGACAACATTGAATCCCCCGGGTTGCTATGTGGTCGAAAGAATTTGATAGCATGCTTTAGTGGACAAGGTATCGCCGGCATGCGGTCCCCAAGAGTACTACCGCCTTAGACCAGAAGTGAAAATAGGGACTAAGAATCCCTTTCCGCATACGAACAAGATTCTCATGAAGATGATGAACAGGGTGGGCTACCAAAGAATTCTGCCAAAGAGACTCAATAAGCGAAGGCCATCTCAAATACTTCATCTAAAAATGTTCAAAACGAAATGTTTGAGGCCCTAAGTTTAGATCTGGGTGAATATTGATCAAGAGATGACAATGATCTGACGCACCCGAGTCAAATGAGTACATTGGGCATCCGGGAAGAGATCCAGCCAAGAGGAGGTTGAAATGAACCGATCTGGCCAAGAATCTAAGCCTCCCCTTCCTGATTGTTAAGGCTACAACTTGGGCGGGTTGGACCCAGCCCAACCCGAGCTCAACCCGAATTTTGGGTGGGTTTGGGTTGATGTATTTGAAGATTGGGTTGGGTTAGGGTTGAAATAATACAACCCGAGTTGAATTTGGGTCGGGCTCGGGTTGAGGGGTCAGACAACCCGACCCAACCCGAACCCGAGTACTCATGTATATCTATGACTCTGTGATATATAGCTAACAATCACAACCATCCAGAGTACTCATATGTTGAGGGGTCGTAGTTACAGTCATCTGTTTCACCCAGTCCCACATTATTTATTTTCTTCTAGCTTATCAAATAAAGACATTATCTAATGATCTATTAAATTGCATGGATAGAAATGCAAAAAAAGTTGTATGGTAGTGTTAGCAAGTATAAGTTCTTTTAGGTTTTCAACTTCAAAGGGTAAAATTTTAAACAATAAGTATACTCGAACCTGCAAAACCCGACCCCGCCTACCAACTTGGGCTAACCCGAGCCCAACCCGGGCATAGAAATTTTTCTTTGGGTTGGAGGTTGGGTTAGGGTTGGGGGTTTTAGTACTTGGGTTGGGCTTGGGTTGACCCTGAACCCGACCCAACCTGCCCGAGTTACAACCCTACTGATTATTACTCCAAGTAAAGAGTGAGCCAGAAAACCCAAGGCCATAAAGTCTATTGGCCACAAGGAATTGACGAAAATCATCAACATCATCATCTAAAGTGAAAACTTGCCCACCCCGCTTCTCCTCTGGAGAGATAATAGCATTGAAATCCCCTAGCAAAATCAAAGGAGTGTAGAAGGAGCACAATGTAGATAGAAGTCGCCACAAAGATCGGCGCGGCGGACCCGATAATCAACAGAGGCATAAATGACAACCAAGACCCAATGGCGACCTTGTACATCGCAGATGACGACCACCGCAACTTGGGCACTTGGAGCTTGGACAAAGACCGTCCATACGTAATCCATTCACAGCATGAGAATACCACCCGCTCACCCCATAACAGCAATACAAAAGAATCGCCAATCCCACCCAATGTGGGACGCCACCCAGTGCGCTCCACCCAACCAAAGGTGAGTCTCCAAAAGATAGATAATGGAAGGCTTAGAGCTCCGCAAAATCTAACAAAGATGGTTCAAGCACGCACACTTCTTAGCACCTCAACAGTTCCAAGAGATGATCTTCATAGCACTAGGACACAAAAAACAACAAAACCATCAGTCCTCAAAAGAAGCAATCAAAACAAAAACCAGCAAGAGAATCAGGCCCCCTCTGCAACTTCCTTTTAGCGCTTCCCGGAACCATCCTCTAGAGTGGCCACATCAGATGCTCTCACCTGGGCCTTCCCTGAGGTGCCACTCACTAAAGGGTCTCCCGGCCGAAAATCAATAGAAGAGGAGGGGACACCAACAATAGAATTCGATACCAGCTAAACAAGTTCGAGATGATCAGGAGACCCATCTCCCAACCAACATACTAACCAACCGTATCACCCATCATCTCTAAAGGCGACCTTGTAGGAGAATGCTGACGTCGCTTACGTCGACGACGACCTTTTGGTAACCCAACCGAATGACGGAGCATGCCTTCATCATCCACTAAGGGAGAGACTGCATTTGGCGCTACAAAAATAAAAGGGGCAGGAGCAGTAGGAAACTCTCTCAGTATCAGAACCCACACCCCCAGGAGGAGATGAAGTTCGAAAGGAGCAGGTAGAAGAAAGATGTCCTATCCAAGCACAAGAACCACAAAAATATTGGAAGACTTTCATATTGAAAAGCTTGCCAAAATAAAAAAGTTAATTTCACCAGTCGGCTGGGCTCCATCAATCCATAATCCTTGCTTAAGGGGTTGGGATATATCAACCTCAACACAAACCCTAGCAAATTTCCCATGAGAAACATTCCTTGTGAAGAGATCAACATCGATCGTGGCAGAGGCAAAGACAAGCAACATATCCTTATCCCATAATTCAAAAGGTAGATCCACCATTCGAAACCATACAGTGGCCTTGATGAGAGCTTCATGTGATGGGAGAAACCCCGGCTTCCATAGATCTAAGGCAAGTGTTTGACCATAAAGAACCCAAGGACCTCCCGCAGAGACACGGAGCAGGTCGTCAACATTAACAAAACGAAACAAGAAAAGCCCATAGTTAAGGGAGATTACCTCCACCGAGTTGCCCAATCACCAAATCTTAGGGAGTAACCGTGCAACCACATCAGGATGAAAATTAACCATTATCGAGGAATTTTTCGATCAAGGAATTGTGCCAAGGAGCACAAGCCTGCTCCACAAGCTGAGGAGAAAGAAAAATCTGATCGCCCTCCACCTGAGGCAAGGATGCCAGATACTCATCCGAAGCCCTTTGACACCTCGAGCCTTTGAACTGATTCGACCATGACCGTGAAACCAGTGACGAACCATCCCCCAAAGCTTCCATCGAAATATCCGGTGGCCACGGAGGCTCCGATGGATCCTCCCCCTGACCCCTTCTCTCAAATTGAGCCTCTCTTATCGGACTGTCCGGCGGTCGTGGAGGCTCCGGTGGAGACCCCCCCTACCCCCCTTGCTCAAATTAGATCTTTTTCATAGAAATTTCAGAAGCTAGGGTTCAACGGACTTGATAGTTGTATTAGAGTTATGGGATTGAATCCTGCCTTTATTGAATAAACAAATGATAGAGGCCAGCCTTAACCCTCCTCAGATGTGACACTGATGATTGTGTGTGTGTGTGTGTGTGTGTGTGTGAGAGAGAGAGAGAGAGAGAGAGAGAGAGAGAGAGAGAGAGAGAGAGAGAGAGAGAGAGAGAGAGAGAGAGAGAGAGAGAGCATTTGCCAAAGAGAAGGGTAATTTTATTCACATCCCAAAAGTACTTCACATACCCTACTTCACTCAGGTTTTTCCCTTCCTTTACGTACCCATATAGTTTTTGGAAGGCAAGTATGCCCTCCACTTAGCCCACCTCCAGCCCTTGCCCAATCTTACGCTCACCTGCCTCCTTAGCTTTATACCACACCTCCCTCCTCCTTTCACATCGTCGGAATCTGCCTCCCTTCCTCTCCTTCATTGTTGTCGCCTCCACTTCCCCCACCGGAGGTGATGGGGAAGGAGGAGGAGGGGAAGGGGAGGCAGTGATCGAGGCTTCGAGCCTCCGATAATGGGGGGAGTAGTAGGGAAGGGGAGGCAACGATGGCTCCGACAATAGAAAAAGAGGAGAAGGAAAGGGGAGGCGAGGAGGAGGGAAGGGGAGGGGCGGAGCCGGGCTCTGACGAGGAGGAGGAGGGGAGGCAATGGTGGCTCCGACAATAAGAAATGAGGGGTGGAAAAGGAGAGGAAGGATGTCATTAGGTGGGGTATTAAAGAGGGAGTGTATAAGAGGGAGGGCAAACTTGTAATTAACAAAAAAAAAAAAAAAAGAAGAAGATGGACACCATTAAACAATGGGGAATGGGGGTAAATCCATCAATTTTCGGTTGTGAATAAGATATTCCGAGAAGGGTAATGATCCCGTAAGGGATCGTGTACCATAAGGTGGTGTGCCTTATGCATCAGAGCTGTCTGATGGCAAGCCACCTAACAGGTGGATGTCACTCATCCCACACCAATGGTGCTCGATGCATCAGTCTCGTCACCTTACAGTACGGGACACCTCACTAGCATGCACCACTAGACGGAACATGTCCAAGTGCGAATGGCTATGGTAAGGCTTATGGTGCCCTCATGCTATTGGGTGGAAGCCACACCAAACCGGTCCTTGGATTGAGACCCAAACCCATCCGGTTTCTGCGGTGGATTCGGGCGCAGGGGTTGCTATCCATCCCCTGATTTTCTAAACAAGATTCGACTACCTTAGTCCACGCTCCGAGCATCGGCCCGGCACGCGCCTCTCGTCGCCGGGCACAAGACGCCCGCCTCCGCCGTCCACACAAACTGCTCAGGCCAGGCCTTGGTACCGACTGGCACGCGCCAGCGCAAGCCCCCCCCCCCCCCCCCCCCCCCCCCCCTCTCTCTCTCTCTCTCTCTCTCTCTCTCTGTGTGTGTGTGTATATATATACAGAGAGACACACACACACACACACACACACACACACAGAGAGAGAGAGAGAGAGAGAGAGAGAGAGAGAGAGAGAGATGAATCTCTAGAGATTGCATCCCCACATTGTTGAACCCCTCCCCCTCCTAATCATCATCAACATCAACCCTCTAGATTCTGTAAAGAAAATGGCTCCCACGGCTGCCATGATTCTCCTAAGCTACCACCACCACCCCTGGAAGCCCTTGTCGGTGTCTTGCGCTCGACCTCGTCTCGCCGCTACGGCATCCGCTTCCTTCAATCTGGGCATCGACCGTCGGGGCATGATGGCCTCATCACGACGGCCGGAGGCGGTCAAAGAAGGCGGCTGCGGCCCCGATCATGCCCCTGCCTCCCTTGAGCATGAGTTCGAGAAAGCCCTTCAGCATAGCTGCTGGTCTTAGGTTATCACCGGCCTTCTATCTTCGTTTCTCTTCTCTTTTGGTGGGAGATTGTACTTTGCTTCGTGGCTCCATATAATAGAAAATATTTGTGTATAAGCATTTTATATAGGGTTATTTTGACTTTGCCCCCCAAATTTTGCCATGAATTAGATTTTACTCCACATTATTGCATTAATTAGACTTTACCCCCCAAAACTAACTCTTCCGTCAGCTCACCATCTAAGAGAAAGGGTGAGCTGACGGAAAAGAAAAAAAGTTCTGGGAGTGAAGCTGACGGAACAGTTAGTTTTGGGGGGTAAAGTCTAATTAATGAAAAGATGGGTGGTAAAGTCTAATTCAAGGCAAAATTTGGAGGGCAAAGTCAAAATAACCCTTTTACATATTGGAAAACAAGTAACGATGATGCAAATACGAGGAGGGAAAAACTCTTCGGGGGTGATTTCAATTCATTGACTTTAATTAAAGTCCATCGTCGTGGTCTTCGTCACTATATTACCCTGATTATCCACCAAAAAAAAAAGACTTGGTAAAAACCCCTTTTCGAAGATCCTTTTGAGCTACAGTCCAAGTTTGTTCCAGCTTCAACCCCTCCGCAAATATACTTCTTATAGGAAATCCATTCACCCACCGGGTTGACTATTCAACTAATTAAAACGATAAAATTATCCCCAAACCTAAATCTATACCCTAATACTTAACCCAAATCGTATACCTAACCCTAGCCCTAACCTAATCAATTGGTTTCACAACAAGACAAAAAAAATTCAGAAATGGGATTTTTTTGTCAAGATGTGAGACATATCTCAACCCTAATTCTATACCCAAATCATGTACTGTAGTAGCTACAATGATTTCCCTGTAGTTATTACGGTGAAACAAAGATACCCATCCTCAATAGCAGACACAAAACATTATAGCTTCTACAATAATTTCACTATTGTTGCTATAGTGTAATCACTGTTGCAACTACAGTATTTTATGCTTGCTATTGGAAATTTTACTATACAAAATATGTTATAAAAATATTATACAACGACTTCTTCTCACTATAACGGTGCTATAGTGGCAAAATGGTCATTTAAAAATGGTATATCATTGTCACATCCAGTAAGGACTATAGGTTAAACTCAACTTAAGTGTGACCAATTATCCCTATAAAAAAAAGGGGGAGTTGGTGAGAAGCCCTTCTTAAAGATCCTTTTTGAGCAGCAGTCCCGACCATCTTTTCATTTGAGCTCCAGCCCTCGTAGACGAAAATACCCTTGCATTCACTTCTAATTTAGAAGTGAATGCCATCCTCCCCCCCCCCCACCCGCCGCAGTCGTCGCCGCGACCGTCGAACCTTACTGAACCCCACCCTTCCACCCTCGTGATTGCAGGACCTAACTGAACCCCTCCGCCTCCGCCGTACCCACCTAATCTATAGGCCATGGGATGAAGCCTAGACGTAGAAATCCCAAACCCTAGACCTAACCAAATCCCCGTCTTCGCCTCTGCCGCATCCGCCGCTCGCACTACCCCCGCCGCTAGACTTGACGAGGGAGGAGGGCATGCGAGGGTGGTCTCTTGATTAAAAAGTTGGGGAAGGGTTTTTTCTAAAGTTGGTTTGGTTAGAGGGGCTGGAGCTCAAATGAAACGTTTCACCGGGTTTTTCCTGAAGTTGGGTTCATTGGAGGGATCTTAGGCTAATAACCCCTAAAAGAAATTACACAGATCTGTAGTTTGTAGTTTGACTGATTGTCACTTTCATCCCCTTATGTTTAATACCCTACAAAAGATCTGTAGTTTGTAGTCTGACTGATTGTCATTTTCATCCCCTTATGTTTAATACCCTACAAATGCCCTCCTATAATTTGAAGAACATATCACTTTTATTTCCTCTTGAGTAGGTCACCTTAGTGCTTGAAGAAAATGCACTTTTACAGTTTTCCTTCCTCCTAAGGGGATGTTTGTACAAGAAAATAGAAACAATAAGGGGGCATTTGTAGGGTTATAAATTTGAGTGGGTGAAACTTATAATCCATCAAACTACAGGGGGCAATTTCTTTTGGTTTTTCTTTGGTCAATTTAGCCACAGTTAGGAACGACTTTAATTTTAAAAAGAATAAAGGGTTAGTTACACTTAGATCCCCTGCAGTTTAACCGATTATCACCTACACCCCTCATGTTTAAAACTCTACAAATGCCCCTATAGTTTGATAAACCATACACATAAACCCTCTATGGAGGCTCTAGAGGGGTGCAAATGATGTGTTTTTCAAACTATAGGACGGCGTTTGTAGGGTTTTAAACATGAGGGGGTGTAAGTAATAATAGTCAAACTATAGGGGTCTATGCATAATTTAACCAAGAATAAAAAGAACATTGTTTCATACCGCAGCTTTCAAATTCCTCTCCAAAGGAAAATATTTAATTTGCATTTGTTTCAAAACTATAGTTTGAAACAACCGTTCTTTGTAAAATGAGAAATGCTATTCAGCCCGAAGGTTTTTTCGGTTTTGCCGATCCGATTGACATGGCAGCGTGTAACAGGTGGCTGAAATCCATTAGTGACATTTAAGTCTTTTACACCATCAATTGCACGCTGCTACGTCAATTAGGCTGAGCGGAATCGAAAAAACCTTCGAGCTGAATAGCATTGCTCTTGTAAAATTGAAGGAAGATACTACCGTAACATCGAGTGTGCATATCGATCAAACATCTTGATCTGGCACCCGATCACAACCACTCACCCCTGATTGGTGAATCACACTCACCCCTATTACCAGGCATCAGACAACTGCCACATTAGGATGTTCCTACTTGATGTTGAATTAGCATTTCTCAAAATTGATTCCTTTCTTAGGAAGAACAACTTCATTAATCCACTTTGAAAAAAAAAAAAATTTCGTCTACAGCAGCTTTATCACATAAATTCTAGAAAATTATCCTTCAAAAGAAATTTTATAGAAGAACAAGGAGCAAAGGTAAATGAGAGTTTTTATTTACATTCCAAAGCATGCAAATCAAATAAAGTATTTTTCAAAAAAAATAAACTAACATCATTAATATTTAATTATGACTATTTAGTAGAAGTGTTTTTCTTTGAGAAAATCCCACAAAGAAAGAAAAAAATTTGTGATAATTTTCACAAATAGGTTTATGTTGTTTATGAAGTTCAAATTTTTCATAAAACTTATAGACACTATAACTGCCATTCAATAATTTATAATCATGAGGTTAAGAGGGGAAATAAAAAAGTATATACTATAATATATGGCGGAGGGAGAGAGAAGATGTCCAATGTGGCACCTTCCTTACCCAAATTGTCTATTGTGTGGTTTCCTTTATTTTTCTTTCCTTTCATGTTTCCCATGCAGTATAGCATGGGTCGGTGGTTCCATGATACCGAGCTGTAGTGCGAGAATGAAGCTCTGATAGCACTTGATGCATGATGGAAGCGCAAGGAAGGAAATGAGCATTGTCAGCCTCCAACAATGAAGATAAACATAGAGTTCACCAAGAAAGTGAAGATAAGACTCATGAAAATTGAGTAACAATGAGAGTTAGGGGACTTTAAGTATGCAACAAACCCAAAACATTTTAATCTTCCAGAAGGTCCTCATAGTACTTCAGAGCCTCCTTGTAGAATGGTTCATATAAGCGGTTCCTTCACTTCTAGGTCCTTAGTCCATTCCCTAGCTGACTCCTCCATTCCTACAAAGTTAGGTTCTGCAACAAAGGTGTCTATATGGGGAGTGAGTTTCACAACCAAGACTCATTAGGTTCATGATTCACGATACTTTCACATGTCAAAATGATACTTAAAAATGTATAAAATACTACTTAAATCATGCATGGAACATTTTGACCCAACTTGAAATCATTCATTAAGTTGGTCTCTCCACCCGAGGTCGCTTTTAGCTATAGTAGGGCTAGCCTCATACCTGAGGTATTCCAGGCAAGCCCCACACATAAAGGTCTCTTTTTATCGTAGCTGGGCTAGCCTCACACCCAAGGCTTTTCCATACAAGCCCCATACCTTACAACTGGTCAAGCTTGTCCCATGTATTGAGTTAATGTAAAGCACACATTTTTAACAATATATTTGAACAAAGAAAGTTTTCAGATCAACTCCTCTACTTGAGTTTAAGTATTAGCTTGCGAGGTGGTGCAGATCCCGAGATGCTTGATGATTTCCTAAATAATGTAATCAAGGGTTAAGTTATGTGAATACACATTATCTACTTACTTTCCTTATGATGTGACCATAGAGTTGTAGGTAGATGCGGCATGGATGCTTTGTTCCACTCGGAACTTGATTTTAGTTTCGGTTAGCCAAGTTATGGCTTGCATAATGGTAATTATTCCAAAAGGGGTTATCCATGGGTAATAATTATCATAATCTTAGTGGCCAAAGGTCGATGCCACGAATTAATGGCTACAAACAGAATCGACTTCCGAGATACATTTTATAAGTTATGGCCATTTTATGATATAAGGATATTTTGATCATTTTCAATGTGGTTCAACTTCTTACATGTTGTGTTGTCTTTTTGTACTGAGTCGATGGCCACAAATTGAACTCCATGGAGAGTTAGTTTGCTTCAGTTATGGCCAAAAAGGTATGTTAGGTCAAATAAAGTTATTGGTTGTGTTTAGTAAAATTAATGGGTTACCATGATAAACATGTTATAATTAACAAAACCCGGAGTGACTATAGCATTGTTTTAATGGGCTTAGCCCAGTAATACTGGGTTCATGTCTTTAGGCTGGGCCTAGACATTTGAGCTAGGCCCATTGGCTTGGTTCATTAAATTAGCCTAAATATGGTTGGTCTTGGCCCAATACTATTTAGCTAAGTTTAACCAATTATTACTGGTTTGACCCATTGTGATTGGATTGAGCCCAAACCTACTGCACTTGGCTTGATTAAGCCAAGTGTAAAGAAATTGGCTAACCTAAGGGTGACGCACAGGGGCGGCCGGTGGCAACGAGCGATAGTGGCTAGCAGCAGGCGGTTCGACAGTCCGACGGTGGCAGCCGATGGCATTGTGACCAGGCGGCAACGCTTCGGCGGGTTGCTGACGACGAATGGGGTGGTCGGAGAACGACGACGACAGCGGTTGTCCGGTAGGTGGTCCCCGAAGCTCCAGCGAGTTCCTACCGGTGGCGGGAGGGGTGGTTGGTGATCCAGTGATCGGCGGTCGGTGTTGGGGGTACATGGCTGGCGTTTTGGGGAGGCCTTTCCATGGGATACGTGATGAAAAAGGTCACATGTGGGTCCTCTTTTTAAAGGCTCTCTGGGAAATTTTAACGGTTGTTTTTTTTTTTTTTTTTCTGCCAATGCAATAATGTTTTTGCAGTTGGGAATGTAAGAGCCTCCTAACTGCTTTGTTGAGTTTATATAGACTAAGGGATTATGTTTCAAATCCTACTAACAAATAACTAACCTGTTTTTTTTTTTACTTTAGTTTTTGAATTTTAAAGTCAAAATCTTAAGTGTACATATGAATCTTGATCATTTTGACGAGCCGGATGCAATGGCATGGTACAATTTTTGATTCAAAAACTTGTGTTCCAGTTATTTATTAAAATGCAAAAATTTAAATCGAGGGTGTTACATACATGTTGGGGAGTGCTTCCACAAACTCACGATAGTTTTTTCATTGGAGATAGTGAAGATCACTATCAAAGTCAGAGAGAGACGAATCAATCATAGTACTTTCCTATTGAGAATCTTCCAATCCTTATCAGATATCTCCTTTGAATTATCCGCATTTTCACCTAGAGGCAAATAATATCATTCTGATAAAGATAATCCAATCTGCATATTCCAGAATAAAAAATTTGTACTATTGAATTTCTCAACCCTCAACCTACCTTTTACCATTGCTCCGACCTCCTTAAAACCTTATATTGAACCTTTGGCTCTGATACTACGTGACACCAATCCCCTACGCCACGGGAACCTTCAAGCCCTCAGGACGGTGCTAAAAAAGGTTAAAAAATTAGGAGTCCTACAACAATCGCACACCATATAGAATTTGATGAACCAATACAATAGAAACGAACAACACAGATTCACATGCAATTAAGGATTTTGATTATCACTAGCAAAAGAGTAATACACCACCTGAGATCCATAGATATATCGGAGAATCTCCAAAAGACAAAAAGTGGCCACCGAAATTGAAGCCGTGGAAGATGCACCAAAAAACCCAGATGAAGCCTTGGATGAACTTGAACGAGAATCCGGAAACGATCCTTCCTCTCTTCTCTCTCATTGCGGCAAAACTCTAGATCGGATCTTCCGTTCTCTCCCCGTCCTTTAAAACGTCTCTCCAACCTTAACCCTAGAGCCCCATGCTCCCCTTTTATAAAGGAAGCAAGTGTATGCCATTAGAATTCCTGAAAATAGCCTAAAAACAACTCAATCCGTAACTTAACTCACATTGTCTAGCCTAATCTTGCCGAGAGAATCGCCCCTTAACAAATTTTCACCTGGACGAACCTTTTTGAAGTTCTGCCTGCAGAGCTAACCTATATTTCGACCTAGTGACCCATCCAGTTGCCCATGCGAAATTGGGATGTGTTATGTCTTTTGGGTCTGGACTTTATCAGGGCAGATCTCTACAGACTCATCCTAAAATATCAAAATGACATAAAATAAATCACATACCTGCACTGGAATCCAAGCAAAATAGTTTTCTCGTGAGTGCATATGCAGCTCAACATTAGGGTAATGAGAGATGCTATTCAGCCCAAGGTTTTCCTGATTCCGCCAGCTCGATTAACTTGGTAGCATACAACTGGTGGCTAAAACCCACTAGTGACATTTAAATCTTTTACACCACTAGTTGTACGCTGCCACGTCAATTGGGCTACGTGGAATCAAGAAAACCTTCGGACTGAATAAAATTTCTCTAGGACAATTTACCCTATATCATTCCCTCGTGGGAAATGGGCGGCATGCCGATCGCGACCAAATCGTACACTATGCATCGTCCAGGTCACTGCTTTATAAAAGTCTGGAGAATATTGTGCCTATACCTGATCATTGAGGAAATACTTGATCTTTGACACCATGCATGAAGCTCAAACCACTGTTCTCGGTTGGGAGGAACAGTGCTTTCAGACATGAAGTAGGATTACACCGTCTGTTCTGTTGGTCCCATTGAAAATAAAGATGAGCACCGTGGAAAGTTGTTTCGAGTCCACCCTTCTAGCCGACGGTCAGTCAAAATAAAGGGTTGTTTTGACTTAGACCCAATGTTCATGTCAAAATTTGAGTTACACCCCCACATTCCTATAAATTTGACTTTACCCCTCAGTCCGTCACTTAACGGTGGAACTGTTAAAAGTGGGAGTATAGCTCAAATTTCCACAAAAAAGTGAGATGTAATTCAATAAAAATAACCCACTTTCGACGGGTTGCTCATGGTCAGTGACGGATGGGGGGTAAAATCAAAATTTTAGAAACAGGGGTGTAAACCAAATTTCAACATAAAAGTAGGGGTGTGAGTCGAAAAACCACCAAAATAAATGAACAGAGATCCGCAGGAACAACGTAACTAATTCCTATGGTTTATTATCGATTTATTTCTTCCCTGTTTCCCTCAGCTTTCTCGCAGCCTCACTCAGACGTCTCCACCGGGGGCGACCGTCGTCGATCGGAGGGGACAAATCCGCCGTTGTGAAAATAAACTCTAACCCTAACTGCGGCCCTAGAGATCCCCTTCCCGTCTCCTTCCAATCCCTCCGCTCTGATCGTGTCCCCCTCAGAGGCAAAAGCATGGATCCGGAGATCGAAATCGTCTCAGATCCCAAACCCCAGCAGAACGGGAGCCCAGATTCTAATCCTGGCGATGCCAGCACCACCCCCATCGTCGACGTCTACTCGGCGTCCGCCTACGGTGACCTGCAGAAGCTCCGGGCGTTCGTGGAGCAGGACGGGCTCTCCGTCACCAAGCCCGACGGCAACGGCTACTACGCGCTGCAGTGGGCCGCCCTCAACAACTATGCTGAAGTCGCTGACTACATCATCGAGGTTGGCGCCCCCCTCCTCTCCCTTCCCGCTTCTGCACGGTGGTATCTGATTGGGGATTCTTATTTCTGTAGCATGGAGGCGATGTAAATGCCACCGACAACACCCAGCAGACGGCGCTACACTGGGCGGCGGTCCGGGGGTCGATCGCGATCGCCGATGTGCTCTTTCAGTATGGAGCTCGAGTGGAGGCTACCGACTTGAATGGATACCGGGTAATAACAGATTGCTGCCCAGTTATTATTGGAATTATCCTTGGAAATTTGCTATCCAGACAAGGCTCACATTATTAGATTGGTAGTAGGTAAAAAAAGTTGGTTGTTTGGTTCTGTCAATTAGTATAGTTAAACGAAATGGTGTTTTGAGAGCTTGCAGCTCAGTTTTGGGCTCCTTTGGATGCGGTGGGCATTAGCATGGTTGTTAGGATCGGGATCCCACCAAGGATTGGTGGGGGGTTGACTCAAATTGGATCGTAAGATTGGATCAAGGATTGCAAGATTCTACTTACTGAGAAAAAATATAAATTATGACTTAGATTTATGCCAAGAAACCGTAAACATTTATTAAAAATAAGATAAGTAAAAAATATAGACAATTATATTAATATGAGAAATATAGTTTAAAAAGATTAAACCCTTGCTTGCTAGTGTAATCTGTAAGTTGCAAAATATGTGCAAGAAGATCAATGTTTGAATTTTTGCATCTCTTATCCACTTGTAATAAGTTCCAAGACTAGGAAACCAAAGTAACCTAAACATGAATTTAACAAGATATAAGATCAAGGTTTGAATCTTTGCATCTCTCTTATCCACTTATAATAAGTTCTGAAACTAGGAAACACCAAGCTAATTAAATATGTATTTAACAAGATAAACCTACATTGTTCTTACTCTTCAAAAATATTACATTTGATATAAATAACAAATCAATTCCATACTCAGAACTATTGTTCAACGAGAAAGAAAAAGAAAAAAGGGAATAATAAAAAATCATCATTCTTCAACAACACCATCGAAGCCAATGGTATCATCCTCGAATCTGTCATCCATAGTGTCATGTTAACATCAACATCATTTTAGTCTATTGAAACATTCAAGGGATAATCAACCTCATCTTCACTTGCTTCATGAATATCCTCAACCTTTGTATCTTGTATCCTAGCATGTTCGACACCTAATTACCTAAAGTATAAAAAATTATTGATTTAGATAAGTACATAAATAAATAAATCGTAAAAAAGAAACTTAAAAAATTGACTTATACTTCCTCTTCATCACCTTCATCCGCATCATGTTGAACTTTCCTTAGAGTTTACTTAGGATCATGGGAATATTCAAGAGTCGTAGTATCATGTGAGTCTACCTAGGATTGTGGAAGCCTACTCTCAGGATCATGGGAGTGTACTGATTAGAGAGTCTACAATGGGAGTTGGATCGATTTGTGTTATTCTGTATCTAGATACGTAGGATCTTATGATCCGGATCGAGATTCGAGAGTTTGATAACCTTGAACATTAGGGTGTGAGTGAACTAGGAGTTTTTTGCTTGCACATAGGAATGAAACTCTTTTATCATCTTTAGTAGGTTCATGAGGTTTCAGGTAGCACCGAGTGGTTGATCATTTGCTATGTTTGATTTGTCAGCTAGACAAAACATGAAATGTTGCTTCAGATAAGATGTTATGATCTACTTTTTTATTTTCATCCCGGAGGTTTATTTAGAAGCTTGTCATACGTTTGGATAGAGAGATAAACCCAATTTTAGGTGAATTATTTGAGATTATACATTTTGTTTGCAAAAGTTGAATGATTTTTTTTTTGGTTCTGTATGTATGTGTTTTTTTTTTTAATTTTTTTGTTTGGGGGGGGGGGGTTCAAGAAGAAATGGATAAAGAGGTTCTTTAAGGGTATATATTATCAAGGTCGGAAAAATCGGTTTCGACCGATTTTTCGGAAAGAAGGAAAAAAAAAGGAGATATTTCTCCGAATTTTCATGATATTTTGGCCCCTTTTGTGACGGCTGTTCAGCGTGGGGAAAAGTCACATATTTTGTAAGGGAATGTTATGTTTCACAGTTTCAGTGACTGGGAAAACGATATTTCTTGCGAACTTTCGTGGCCTATATCAAGTATATTATAAGGTTTTTTTGGCTGATTTCTCCTCAACCAATCAACCAATTACAAAAACCTCTCCCACCAGTTAATAATGATAAACTCTCTTCCTTTTCCTTAAATCTCTATTTAACTTCTCCAGGCTAAAATTTTAACCATGACGATAATTTGCTATCACCATTTTAAATGTAATTCCTGTAATACCTCTAAACTAAAGGATGCCATTGGATGTGGACAGTCAGAGAGTAATTGTTGAGGGTGGAAGACAACGACGGGTTGTTGTGGGAGGCTGATCGTGTGTGTGTGTGCAACCGGGCGTTGGGTAGGGGGTCCTTCGATATTGCCCCAATGATCTGCACAACTGGAGAAGGCTAGGGTTTTGGGGGGAGAATATAAAGTGAAAAGTAGAAGGGCTATTAAGAAAACAATAGGGGTTTTCACCTTAGGATTAATCTGTCATTTGAAAAAGCAAAAAACCATAATTACCTAATGGGTTGGATTAGGTTAAACTATAGAGAGGTAATATCTGGGTAAAGGGAGAGGTGAGGAAGAAGTTTGTAAGTACTCTGAAAGGTGAAGGTTTGGGTAATTGGCTGATTTGTTGGGGAGAAATTAAAAAAAAACATATTATAATTTATGGATTCTTGTCTTGGGTTACTTGACCTTGTCTATTCTTGATTTTGTTGAAGCACACAAATGGAAAGTGATTTATGTTTTGAAATTAAAATTGATGTGTGAAAATTAAGAATTGGCATTTGGATTGGATATTATTAGTATGGGAAGAAGCCCAAAGGGCACACCATAGGAGAAACCTTCGAGGGGAATGCTGGATATATTAGGGCACAAAGGCCAATACTATATACAACTTACAAAGGGTGTGGTCACCCACGGGTGAGAATACCACACCAAGTAAAAGGGAAAGATAACTATTATTACCCCCCCTCGTTCAAGGTAGAAGGGATTCACATAGAGTTTGCAGAAGGAGTACAACAAAAGTACAAAAACTCAGCATCTTTTGAGATCCGAATCCAACGATTAGGATGATGGGTCAATCCTAACCCATATAGTCCGATGCACCCGGCCTTGACCAATGTTTTTGCACTCATCCTCGATCATGTGGCTATGGACGCACGCCGCACTATAACAACCCTATATGTGTGTGTGTGTGTGTGTTAACTAGTTTAATCTTTTGTTGTAAAATTTGTTCAGTCACTTTTCACTTTAAGAATGGGTGTATTGGCAAGTTTTGATTTTTATAGTTTATGCATACGTTTTGGTCCATTGCATATCTTTTTGTAGTCTAAGGCTTATGCCAGAAAGTTCCATCTATGATGCCTACCAAGGATTTCGAATGCCTCTAATGTCTTTAGCTGTGGTATGTAATTGTATTGGATTCCATTAACCATGTCTTAATCATGGATACCCTTGCATCAGGCAGTTCATGTTGCAGCACAGTATGGACAAACATCATTCTTGAATCACATTGTTGCGAAATATGGGGCAGATTTCAATGCACCAGATAATGATGGGAGGAGTCCCCTGCATTGGTATGTCAACTTTTTATTCATCAGATTTCCTAGTTTTGTTGTCCTTTGCAGATTCTGTGGTTCATGAATCATGATCTCTCATGTGTTTGAACTGTGCTATATCAACTTTTGTATTGGGAACCCATTTCGAGACGCTATCATCCCTCCCCTGCCCCACTTTGTTCCTTGTTGTAAGAATTGTTCATCTAGGCAGTTGAGGGCCTGCCTCCTAGGTGCAGCCTGTTTAGGCATGTGTATGTTTAAGGGTTTCCTGGAATTTGTACAGCTACTTAGATAGTCACCTGCCTAGGCACGATGTAGAGTCTAAATGCCCCCCATCTCCCCCCCCCCCCCCCCCCCCCCCCCCCTAACCCAAACTCTCTCTCTCTCTCTCTCTCTCTCTCTCACACACACACACACACACACACACACACACACGGATATGCAAGTTTTCAATCTGTTCATTGAATATAGTATCAATAATTAAATTTTAATGTATACATTGTTTTTTCTTTTAGACATTATAATACTCATTTATATGAATTACAACCAAATATAAAAATCTTTATTTACCTTCATTTACCTAAGTTAATAAATTATGGTGATTTTTTATTACCACACAACTGCCTAACCACTTCCTTTCCTGCCAAGCCAATTTTGATGATTATTGTCGAGGACTGCCTAGTCATCTTGCTTACCTTGGTATCGTCCTGCATGAAGGGAGATGCATTTGCTATATTCACACCTTCCAATTCGTAGCCATACATGCTTGGCAATCAAAATAATCTAAAGTTCCAATTGGTTATCTTTATTTTGTCATTGAGGTGATTTACTTCACCTTGGTAAGTGTGTGTTGTTTGGTTGTGTTGGTGGGGGGTCCATTTCTTTTACACTTATCGTGCAATTGTCCTCCGCAACCATGTGGGATTTATCAAGGGAACAAATCATGAAGAGTGCTTTTCATACCCAACCAGAAATCCGAGAGTACTGCTTATTCGATCTTATTGGAATATCATACAATAAAAGATCTAGACAGGACTCAAACTCTGTATTGTCAAAGTTCCTCCTCAGATAGGAGCTCCACTCTACCTCCCTTGAGACTATCAATTAGAAGTGAATCATGCTAGCATTGACCTTTTAATTTGTTGAAAGAAAAAAAATCTGATTCTTAAACTTGACAGCGGACTACTTCATTAAACATACTACCACAAACTTGAAGGTCAAGCTCTATTTGAAACTGTTCTTTCTATTTATGTGATCCTTTCTAAGTAGCCTTGAGTTTCCTCCTCAAGTGAAGTGTACTTGGCTTTGATAGTGGAATATCCTCCAAAATATCCCTCAAAGCTAATCCACTTCCCAATTTTACTTAGATGGGTCGTAACGTCAGGAATTTGAGTCCTCTTGTACTTTTACACAAGGAATATAAAAGGTCCTAAACGATGTATCATACTATTTTAATTCTCCTAGTCTCCAAATTTATTACTAATGGATGTACTCAGTTGTCCAGAGGTTATTAAAAAGGTCTCTAAGAACTAAGTCTAATACCTCAAAATGTCTTCAAGAACTACGTCTAATACCCCAAATTGCAGAAACCATTTGCAAGAAAGGCCAATGGAGGCCCACGTGATGCTCAATTGAAGCCCGAGACACCTTTTTCCTTAACTGGATGCCTGACTTTTATATGCTTACCCACTCCCCTTGCATTATATATAACTTCTGTGAAATACACTAGCCACCATTACATTCCTTCGGCACCTTCGAACGCCATCAGTTGGATATCTAGTAAGCACTCTACCTCCATTAGGAGCACCGTAACCATGTAGTGGCAAACACTAGATTATGAAATTGCATTGGAGAGGAATTCTAGATATATGCAATCCCTTTGTTACTTCACTTGTAGCATCCACTATTAAAAGAGTCATCCTGATCATGTTTCCTTAGTTGTTATATTCATGTTTAGCAATATTTCTATCCATGATTTGCATATTGTGATATAAAGTCAGTCATACAATCGCTAGTGCTTTTAGAATATGTAACATCCCTATATCGAATAAGGTTAGTTTGAACAAACCCAACTGGGTGGGACAGAGCTTGCTATTTCTGGGTGTTCATATTTATATCCTACACTCCGATAAAATATGTACCTAAATTCTCTAACCTTCAACCAAAAACAAATTTCTAAAGGAATTCATAGTCATAAGTTTTATATTTACAAAGGAACTTTTAGTCTACAAATTTAGTATACTCGTGCAGTATTATGTATCTTCACTGGTATGCTATATGATGGAAGTCATTGCTGTGATGCCATTCAACAGGGCTGCTTATAAGGGATTTGCAGATACTGTTAGGCTGCTTTTGTTCAGGGATGCGTACCAAGGGAGGCAAGATAAAGAAGGTACCCTGTTTATGCATACTTTTAGCTCTCTCTCATTTAGTTTTGCTGGCTTTGTAATTTTTTTAAACTATGATACAATATAATTTAGAGGAAGCACATGTGACTTGTAAATTACTCTTTGATAAAACCGTCCTTCCATTTCTCTATGAAGCAGTTACTACAAAGCCAAAAAGAAACCGTAGGATGCCATTGTTGATTGAGAATGGCATTTTCTAATTGTAACATCTAAGCTTATCATGCAGTTCATCTAAAGGATCCAATGTTCATCAATTTTTTGATATCTGATGGGAAAGATACAAGAAATATATGTAGATGAAATATTGGTTATACACCAATATATTGAGTGAATATGATCCTGGGCCTGGTTAGGAAAATATGATAGATTATAATAAGATATCGGAATGAGTATGAAGTATGAACATGTTAACATTAGTACAAGTGCCTGCAAAATGCTTTTTCTGGTTCCAAAAAATACTTGGTATATTTCCTCATAGGTGGAGGCTACCTAATTCAAATGTCTTAACTTGGCAGACTCATTCCATAAAGATTGCGAAGTTTATAAACCCTCAACTAAAAAGTCATTAAAACAAGAACAATACTCATGTTAGCATTTTGAAGTTAGCTATGTCCTCATAGGAGTGGAGCCTAACTCTGGAAAATCACACCATATAAGCCTATTACATTGTCTAAGCAAAATAGGTGTTAGTTCTTGTGTGAAGTGCAATATAAAATAGAGCTAGGGAGTCATTCTCCTCGGAGGAGGTTAACTAACATTTACTGTAGTATACGGAAGACTAATACTCACCCCTTACTGGCCCTTACTGTTACTTCATTATCCCCATATGAAAAGTTAAAGGCGATTGTAAAGTTCCAGGTGGAAATAATTAGGTGCTGCCATGAACACCATCCAAGCCTCCAAGGTTAAGTAGCCTTGTGGAAAGCGGCAACCCTAACTCATATGATATACTTACCAAGAAAGCTTTGTTTATCTTAATGTCCTGGCAAAAAAACCTGCAAGTTAGGTCGAATCTAACCATATTTTATATGCTATGGTGTTAGGCTGCACAGCATTACATTGGGCTGCACTAAGAGGCAATGTGGAGGCATGCACTGTGCTTGTACATGCAGGCACGAAAGCAGAATTAATGGTGAAGGATAATTCTGGATTTACTCCCGCTCAGCTTGCCTCTGACAAAGGTCATCGGCATGTTGCCTATATCCTTGTACGTAGTTGTCAAATGGCGAGCACACCCATTAGCATTTTATCCATACATGAAAGTTTCTATTTCAAAATTTCATTGAATCTCAGGACTTTTTTATCAATAAATGCGAGCTTTATTTTTGTCTGAGAAAGTGTGGCAGCTTGTAGTCTTGTATTTACATTATAAGACATACATCTCTATTGTGCTGCTAAGTTATGTTTTCTTTTTGTTCTTGTACAGGCCGTTATTTCGATCTCGCCATTCACTTTTTATATGGCTATGTGCGGATTGTCCAAGTAATTTGCAAATATATCTACATATGCTCTACTTAGTACAGTTATTTAGTCTTTGGGTGGGATTCCTTTGAAATTATACACACACACATACATTAATACATATAAATTGGGGTAAATTACAGACACCTCCCTTGAGATTTACCTAAATTACACGGACCTCCCCTGTGATTTCAGTATTTACACTGCATTCTCCTCTGCTTTGATTATTGGTAATAAATTCCCCCCTCTGTTAGCAATCTGTTTGTTGCTCGAATGACTGTCGTTGATGTCAAGCAATTAATTTTTTTTAGACCCGAGAATGCCCTTAACAACTTATCTAAGTGTACCTGGTCCATTATGGTTTTTGCCAGATTTCTGTCCGACCACTACCGATGCTCTATCCAAATTCATTGTTGGTGCTCTACCTATTTTGCTGCTAGTCCTTCACCTAGTTTCGCTCGCTGCTAGTGGTCGTTTTCTCTATGATCCCCTCATCTTCCTTCGTACACTGAGATTGCTGATATTTGGGGGTTTGGGGTTTAAATAATTATGAGGATCCCACATTTTGGGGTCGTTTATATCTTGATTTGATAGGAACCAACACTCCAAACCTAGATGTTTTGATAGAAACCAATACTCAAAACCATATTTTGGGGATTGCTACAGGGTTTTGAGGATTTTCGGATTTCTTGGGGATTTGGGGACTTATTTTGGGGATTTTCATATTGTTGGGATTTTGGGGATTTTTACGAGGTTTGATAGGCCCTCGTCCCGTCAATCAGGTGGTCGCTCTCATCGCCAGTGTTTTTAAGTATCGTTATCGTTGTCGATATCGCAAAGTTGTCCGGGGGAAAAATCGGGGATATATCGCTATTTACCGTCAAATATCGCTAAAAAATTAGGGAAAAGAGGGAAAAGGGGGCAAAATGAAGATTTTTTTGGGAGGATTTTTCTATATATCTCTTTGGGATGTATAAATACACCATTGTGATTAATAACATACATAAACCAATCATTTACTCTAGGGGATACTCAATTTAGGCTCTAATATGAGTCGTGAATTGTCCGGCACTGTCTATGAACTGTTAGAAACTTTGCAACAGTCTGTGAATTAGACAATCACAATAAAATTACACACACTAGGAAGCATGATAAAACATATCAAAACCTATATGGTTCACAGTACATAAAAGCATATCACAAATTTATAACTCATAAAGCATAAGACATAATAAGCATAAAACATCTCACATCTCACAGACTGACAGTACATGACATAGCATAATACTCTGAAAATGATTTAAGCAAAAAAAAATTTAAATTTGGATAGCAAGTGGATTGGATGTTTAGTATTGACATACTAAAATTTCATTAGGGTTTATTCGGTTTAAATAAATGAAACCCATGAATCCCAATTAATTTCATAATAATCATGATGAATCACATCAAACTTGATGCGATTCATATTTATAATCTATTCTTCACGAAGATCTACTTAAGAAATTTGAAAAATTAAAAAAAAAAAAATTGAAAATATACATCAACTTAGAAGTTTGGAAAAAACCCCAAATTCGTGAAGAGGATTCAAATCCAACAAGAACAACAAATGGAGGGTTTGGTAATATCGACGATATTTGGCGATATTTGACGATATATAGGTGATATTTTGACTTTTTTCCCAAAACAGGAGAATTTAGTCTGTTTTGATGTTAGAGCCTGGCGATATAGCGATATATATCGCCGATATTTTAAACCATGCTCGTCACTGGCAAATCACAAGCCCTAAAGTTTAGACCAAAGTGCCAAAGTCACCTGTAGATCACAACCGATTAGGTGGCCGGACTTGTTAACTCCCTAAGATTTTGTGAGGTAAATGAAAACAGGGAGGTAAATGAAATCTCGGGGTAAATGCCCACTTTAACAGATGTTTGCACTTTTCACATGAGGCCATTGTTATCTTTTCGCCTGCTTTGTTAATGGAGTTTTTTTTTTTGAGGGGGGGGGGGGGGGGGGGGGGGTAGCTTGGAGAGGTCCCTCTAATTTACCCTATAAATTATGTAAAAGTACAAAAATGCTTGTGCAAATGCAAGCTGATACAATTAACATCTTAAAGAATAAACACAAACCACAAAAGTACCATATATACGTTTTATAAGACATGACATGCTTAAAAGATTTTGATTTAAATACTAATGAGGCTTGGTGGGGTTGAGGGATTTGGTCCGACTGAGTGGGAGTGGTAGTTGGAGAAGTGGAAAGGAGGATAGACTTGGAGTCAACATTTGAGAGGATGCTAACCTAGACATTCATGATAGTATGAACGACCCATTGTTGTTTCATGGTTGATCTTTTGCCTCATAGCTAGTAAGGATTGCTCAATGTATGGTTTGAGGGTCCATGTGAACTTGAACCAGGCGCCCAATACTTTTGAAAATTTGAGCCGCCGAACTGCACACCATCCCGAATCGGTTCCTGATCGAGATAATAAGCAAATCAATGTTCCTCTCTTCTGACTAGCCTCAAACTATCAACAAGACACCAACATAAACATTGTGATACACATCTAAGCTTTTGCTCACCATTGGTGGTGTATGTATATGCATCATTTTGTAGTAGTTGCTCTCGGAGTATATTGGTAGCCAATGCTATGATCCAGCTTTGATGCATGAGCATCCATAGGGAACTTTTAAGTGGCTAAGAAGATAGTTTAAGTAGTATAAGAAGATAGTTTTAAGTAGTTAGGTGTTGTTTTGAGTCATTTTGTTTTTATTAGTTCTATGTGTTCTTTATATTTTTAGATATTCCATAAATTTTTAAAGCCTTCATGCAAGGATTTATTTATAATTTTTATACAAGGGGAGGGCTTTTAAGTTTTAGTTTTTTTTAGGGATTTTTGCATATTATTCCTAACAAAGTTCAATATAGTAGAAAAACCCCTATGTTTTACAAAATTCTTTGTGCATCGTTCAAATATTGAGATGTTAGTTCTATATGAAACCCACCTACAACAATAGCCTTGTCTCCCCATTCTTCCCCTATTCTGTTTGTTATATATTTCCTTTTTTATATTAAACCGCGTAAGTTTAAAAAAAAGACTTTAAATTCATATGAGAGAAGGCAAAAGTCTTAACCACGGGAAGGGGTCCCATGCCCTCTTCTCATGCACAGGTGGGGCCCACAGGGAGGAGAGGTACAACATCCTTCTCCGCTGGCCCTTCTCTCTCTTTTTCTTTTTTTTCTTTATCGGTTCCTTGAATTTAGTCTATAATGTGGATTATAATTCAGATTTAAATCTTGATCCTAATCCACTTTAAAGAACCATCATTTCATACTTATCTAGTTTATAATGTAGATTTAATTTTAAATTTATATATTGATCCTAATCCGGTTAAAATAACCATCGTTCCTTACTTATCCAACTACCTAAAAGTCAAAATTTATCCAAATTTTGACCCATAACTACACGCAAGATCTAAGTTGCTGTAAAATTTCTGCAAAATCATGAAAAATAGAAGAAAATCTACAGAACTATAATAGCGGCTCAATATTTCTCATAATTGATACCTAATGATGCCTAGGGGATTTCTAATTTACTCATTTTACTTGTAATTTGGTACTCTTGCCCTATAAATGATATTGCATTAAAACTTGTATCAGAGCTTTGTCTTAGTCATTTTTGTTGCGTTAGTTTGATATTGGAGCTTCCGATTTGCTACCATATTCTCACGATGGTCAATCAAATTCATGGAAATTGCTTGAAACTTGAAAGAAAGAGATGAGTTACTAACACCGATCGTGGATTAACTTGAAAAACAAGACTGTAGTGTGCAAATTAGAGATAAGAGTATAAAAGCCTAATTATCAAGTTATTGTTATAATATTTAGTAGTCGTTTTTTGGGGTAAATTACACATAGACCCCCTTTAGTTTGGCAGATTATCACTTTTACCCCCTCATGTTTAAAACCCTACAAATGCCTCCCTATAGTTTTGATTCCTTGCACAAACAGCCCCTTTGAGGGGTGAAAGTGCCACCTCAAAGGGGGTGTTTGTGATATGTTTCTAAACTATAGGGGGGCATTTTTAAGGTTTTAAACATGAGGGGTGAAAGTTATAATAGCTCAAACTACAAGGGGTTTGTGTAATTTACCTTTTTTTTCAAAAGAATTCAGTGTGGTGAGGAAGTGTGGGGTGCACATGAATTTCATAGCGGAATTTGTGGGACAAGTTAATAATATTTTCTCCATCACAAAGTGATGCTCATTTTCTTTCAAAAGCGGCATATACGATGAAATTTGGTGTGATGTAATCCTACAAAGGTGACACACCTGTTGTTTGGTTGACCATAGATTACTAAACATGATGTCCAATACAATGACGTGGCAAACTATTATGCCTTCAAATCCAATGATCGCTGGTTGAACTTGAAGTCGATGAAAATGGAAGAAGCACCGATGAAAAAAGTTGAACCAAGCAAGATTCCAATGTTTCTTCTTTACTTGCTATCAAAGTTGAGAGTCAAAATGAGGACAATTTAAACAAGTCATTGTCTCATATCACGTCTTCCATATCTGAAGTTTTTATTAAACTTATCTAAAAATGATCTTTTGTAACTCCAACATATTCTTCCAACCGTTAAAGACCACGTGGAAGTATTGGCAGTTGAAGACTAAGAATTTCTCCTAAAGTCAGATATTTGGGCTCATGTCAAAGAGGATAGTGCCCAAAGATGATATTATTCAAGAAGAATAATTTATAGAAAAGATTGATGGTAGCATCTTCGCTGAGGTGGTTGAGAATGAACCTTTCATATTGCAGCATATTAATCAGAATTATGACAATGGAGGCGTTGTTTAGCACTTAACCATCTGACATGTTGCTCTTCCACGACTGACAAACCGAGTCCCACGAACCCATCACTAGTGAGAAAGCCTCGAACGGATGAACCCACTGCAACAATGCTCGACCAATGCAAATGGACAAATCGAACCAGGGTAATCAACTAGATATGACCCCTCGACTGATATGGTGATTCTCTTCAAATGAACACATCGGAGAACAACTTTCCCGCAAGAGAAAGAAAATGGGACACAAAGAGAGAAAATTAGAAAGGGATTTCCAAGAAACCTTCAGATCTAATGGCTCTGACCTCCTAGCATTTGCGCCTCATTTAGATCAGATTTCAGACTTGAGGTGAATCTTTAGAATGCTTAAGATTCAACAAGGAAGAGCATAGGAATCATTGTAGGTGAAGGCAAAAGGGGTTTTTCTTGTGAGGATGGAGGCTATGCAAAACCTAGAGATGAAAAACCTTCGAAAACCATACCCTAATACTCGAAGTGGTCAAATCTCCTATTAATAGCCATTGATTTTGGCACTCAACGGTGGACAAAAACCCATTAAAATTATCAAAAACCCATCCGATCTGGACATTTGCACTAGATGTTGTGCGCACCGGCAAGCCTTTGGAATACATTGTGGTGTTCATAGCGGTGCGCACTGGCCACCACTTTACACAAATCTACCCTTGAATTGTACGCACAGGTGGTGCGCGCAACCGCAAATCTGGTGTGCATAAGCATAACTGTGCGCACCACAAATGTGCTTGTGTGCACCACATTGTGGTACTTAAAATTATCTAAGTCTTTAAGGCCAACACCTATGAACTGCACACATGGGTGCACACCACATGTTTAACAAATGCAGAGTGATGTGCATGACCTTAGGGGAACCTTTGTAGGACCATGGCCCATGCTATACAACATGGTTTGAAATTTTCGTCGAAATTCCAAAATTTCACAGAAATATTTCGGTTTCGGCCCGGTCCAAAATGAAAGGGGGTCTGAAACCCTGAATCGTTTCGATTTCGGCGAAATTTCAGGTTTTCAGGCTAATTTTGAGAATTTCTACCAAAACGGTGGGGGCCCATCAAAATTTTTGTATGATTTGAGCGATGCACGGTCGAGCTATGTAGGGGATAGTTTATCATTGGCATTTGACAATATGAGCATTGATGAATGATCGAGCAGTACAGCTGCAAGATATGGATACTCCGGATCTTCACAATGTGATTATCTAGATCCATATAGCTATAGTGGATTGTCTCAGACTTATAGATATCCAGGTCCATATCCCGGCAGTGACACATGGATACGGATCGCACTGTGCTAGGTACCCAATCGCGGAGCTTGTCCCAATTGTGGAACTTGTTTAAGTAGCAGTGGATTTTTGGTAGTTGTGCCCGAGAGTAGGGGTGCTTTGGGATGTACCTAATGATGTATATCACTGGTAGATCATGGAGTATCAGTCACAATATAGCACAATGACATAAGGACAATTTTGTCTGATTCGGGTGGGTACGGAGCAGAGGGTGGTGCGGAATGTTGATTACTTTCAGCAGCATTAGGATGATTGTGAGGAGAGTTTTTAGCCATCTTGTAACTCTTTTTAGTCGTGAGGGTTACAAGGTTGGCTATGTAGCCTATGCTATTATGTGTGATTTTCATTTGTGTTAGTATAGACTATACAGTGTATCATGTATGGATTTGTCATATTGGGTGTAATATAAATGCGATTTGGATGTTTTTATTGTTACTTGTTAGAAATCCATCATTTATCATCGATAAATGAGAAAAGTTATCAATAAATCATAATCATGCTCATCTGATTTAACAAAATTACTTGTTCTCTTTTTTTTTCTTCTAGATGATCTCACAGCCTCCTTCGTATAGGGATTCGGGGTCAAAAGACAGGTTGGCAGTATGGTTCCCCTTGGACGCATGGGCAGAGCCCCATGGGGGCCAGGGGGCAGTTGTCCTATGAAATTTGGGAAATTCACATGGATGCCAGGATCATGTTAATGTTCAGATGGGTGCGATGCTGGCAGTGCCCCCGTTCCCATTGAAGCCCAAGCCCTCTTTGTTTTTTTTGTTTATTTTTTGGTTGAAGTGAGATCTTGCTTCTCTGTCATTCATCATGGCTTCACTGGCTATGATTGCCATGGGTAATGAAAGAACAATCAATCATTGTTGTCTAGTGTTTGGAAGTTAGTGATTTTGTTTTGTTTTATACTATTTTGAACCTTGGTTTGCCTCCAATTTATACAAAATACCCCATTTTAAGTTTGTAGTTTAAACCTCTTCTTTCCTCTAAATTACTAAGAGTACCACATGGTAAGCATATGGTGTATATATTTTTTTAAAAAAAATTTATTAGGACCATGTATGTACGAATTACGTGATACTCGTGTGCGATGAGGTGTAAAAATTACAAAAAAAAAAAAAAACTGATATTTTTAATCAACTGTTGCTTATAATCCTAACTTAGCACCTTGCCCCTTACTGGAAATTTCTAGATCTACAAGTTACCATTCAATCATAGCTTGATAATTCTAATTCTACACCATGCCCCCTACCAAACAATCCTTGCTTCGTCCCTGCTTGGACGCAAAGAAGAAGTCACAGTATGCGTACTGTGACAAACGGATCGGAGGTGGAGGTGGTACATGGCTGAAGCAACACCTCGCCAGTTGCTTCCTCGGTGTAACCGAGTGTTTGAAGGCTTCAACTGATGTCAAAATAGCCATGCACACTTTATTAAGAAGCGGGAAATACAAAGGAGTTTAGATTCGGACCTCTATGCCATCGAAGAAGGGCAAATTCAAGAGTCCACTCTGTCCAGACATATATAGACTCATGCTCCATCCATGATCCACCAGAGGTCATTCATATGATATCGAATACCCGCTAGATATCGAGACAGAAGAGCAGAGGGTTCAATATCGACATGCGGTCTTAGATTGAAGACAGACCCAGCTGAAGTGAGCTGAGAGGCTGAATGTCGGCACAATTTGTTCATGATGCCAGTGGCAGTGGCAGTGGCAGCAGCAACAGCAGCGGACTCGGTTTGTCAACCATAAGTTACAATAGTGCGTCAGGGGCTAATATGATGAGTTCAGTTGGATAAGCGAAGAGTTGATTTGGGCAAGCGATGATAAGTGATTTTGTATTTTTCGTGATGTAAACAATGTAAATTTATATAAATATACGATGATTATCAAGTTTTTTTTATTAGTTTACTGGTATTCTATCTTGGTTATTATGGTCCATGCAACCTTACTATGTGTTTCATGTGTGTTTTCTTAAAACATTTCAAGTAAATATGTATGTACTACTATAAAATACTTAAATTTAAAATTTAAAAAAATTCCAGCAAAATACCTTTTTTTGGCCATTTCAATTTTTTTTCACCATTTCGGCTTAAATTTCGGTTTCAGTCTGGACCGAAACCAGACAAAACCAAAGTCTAAAACCATGTTGTAGAGCATAATGGTTCTCTAGCCTATAAGCACATGTACTGACCAATGTGCATTGCCATTTCCCCAATCCGGATACAGGATGAGTTAAGTGTGAAAACACAAGGTCCAAAACCGAAATTTCTGAAATCAAGGAAGCAAGTTTAAGTACGATATGGAGACGAAAACTTCGGAACTCAAATAAGTAATTGAAAGTCAATTTTGGGCTGTGTGAATCGGAAAACTTATAAAATCGGAAATCGCTAGTCATTCACGAAAATCGGTAAGCTATTTGCCTCCGTTTTGAGAAAAGCCCTGCAACCCAAAAATAGATAGATAACAAATATGGCTTGGGTTTGTATGATTCTGGCCACTGATCTTTAGAATTTCAATGTTGTGTCAGTTTAGATCTTCAAGTTAGGGGGAAACGACACTGACCAAACACTCAGGACTGAACTTACAGTTCGATCTCATCAAGAATGTTTTTTGCACACAAATTAAGCGAGCAAAGGTGGACTCTCTTGGCACTAACACCTTCGTCTTTCATGGATCTCCACATCCAAGAGGGCCCTGTACAACATCCGATGATGGGCAATGGGCACATTATCAATTGTCTGTCGAGCAAAGATTGGCGGAGAAGATGATGAATCCAACATAGAACTCGAGATGGGTTCATGCAGAAGGAAATGATGCAAATTTTGTCCTAAGATCAGGAAGAGTTTTTCAAAGTTTTCTGAGATTCTTCCATAAATTCTGATTTCTAATTTGTTTGGATTCCAACTCTAAACAAATTTCCTATGTAAATTTGTTCAGTTAGGATATCTAGTCATCTTAATATAGGATCCTTAGTTAATGGAGGATCCCCAATTGGTTACTTTTTTTTTTTGCTTCTAATTCTCAGTCTTTCTAGTTATTCTTTAATAAGTGAGTTTAAGGTCTTTTCCTAACAGGAAAGCATTTAAAGAGTCCTATTTTAGTATTATATTGGATTAGGGAGTACTAATACTTATCAATTAGGCGACAATAATGAAAATGGAGAGAAGTTTTGTAGTATATATAGAGCCAATTGCCTAGATAATTCAATGAATCAAATCCTTGAAATTTCTTTCATATTGTTGTATTTTTAATGATTGCGGTGGTAGGACGCCTTGGTCTCATGATGGCATGATGCAACGTCACGAAAACATCTAGGTGAGGTGCCTTGATGCTGCTAGAAGTGAGATGTTGTTAGTACTTATCTCTTTGCACTTTGTTGATCTTAAATCTTTATTTTCTTGCATAATTATTTTAATCTTGATTGCATCTAGTTGTGGATTCAAATTATTCAATAACTCATAGATCTTATATCTTGTCGAAAAGCCTTCAGGATCCTTCCAGAATCCTGAAATTCTGTTAGAAAATTTTTAGGCAGCAAGCCCTTGTTCATCCAATTTCCCCCATCAAATCTTGTCTTAATGCAAAACTCTTTTAGACTAACATCCCCACCACTATTAGTCATCATCCCATCACTTTAACTTCACTAGAACCTGCCGTCACAGTATAGAATCAGGCCATACTCTAATCTCTGTCCCAAACCAAAATTAACCCCAAAGTATCACAAAATCTTAACCTTAAAAAGTCTTGTCGTCTCTTGCATCGAAGTGGTATCAAAGCTTTGTCTCGGTTATTTCTACTGCATCAACGACATTGATATTTTTAGTTATAGTTAAAAAAATGCTGCTTAGAACCTATCTTGGATGTCATGCTCGAACCACCATTTGAAGCAGTCTTCTTCATATCTTCCTTGCTAATATGTTTTTATTTGTTTCGTCCTGGTTTGAATTCTTTGTCCACAGTAATTTCGCACACCGCAGCTTTACCTTTGATGACATCATCGATGTTTGTGAATCCTAGATGAAATCAAAATTGAGTCAATTTTGTCAGGCTGGGTATTCCTTGTCTCATGATAATTTAGTAGGGTTGTGACTTGTGAGAATGATTTTTGTATCCTTTGTAATAATTTGTACATTAATGTGTCACGCTCAGCAGGAAATGTTGTAAATTAATGCTACTAAATGTTATTTTTTTGTTATAAAACCATCATACGATTTTCTAATTCTCAGTTTACTGCTTTGCAAGTAGTCTCATGCAGCAAGGATGTATGGCGGTTTTTGGGGTGATAAAATTTGCTCTGGAAGGACAACGAAGACTGGATATGCCCCTATTCTGTTGCTTGTGATGATTATCCTTACGGTTCTTTTCTTAAACTCCGTACTTGCTGGTGGGTAGTGCTGATACTGAAATTTAATTATTAGCAAGTATTGAAGTTTGGCAATTGCTAATTGAACTACCAACTCCATTATCCCCTTGCAGCACCTAATTTTACGAAGATTACTGCTGCTGTTGGACTTTGGGGATGGATTGCTGTTTCTCTTGCAGTTGCTTCACTATTGATGTTCTATAGAATTAGCAGGTAACTTATTTTAGGTTGGTAAATGCTGATATTTGCATAATATCACTTGTCTACAGTAGTTTGATTAGTTCTAAATGATGAATACCATGATGTTTTTCTAACTCTTATTGTGTTTACTGGTGAAGTTCTTAATTTTATACAACTGAACAACATGCATGCCATTGTACCATCACTATTTTGTGGACCCTTCTATTTCTGGATTCTTTATGGAAATACATCTGGATACTCCAATGCATGATGCTGGGCACTTCTTTTTTTGTTTACCTGAAGGGTCCAATGGCTGTTGACTGCACAATTTCTCTATGTGATGTTGACACAATCTTATCCAATAAGGAGAACAAATGTGGTTGAGAGAAGAAATGTGCTTTATTTTCAGTTCTCTTTTTTTTTTTGTTAACTTAGCTTTGCAGTAGAAACCAGCTTTAGTAAAACAAAACCCTCAAAGGCACTCAAATTACATATAAGTGATATAACAATAGTTGCCTAGGCAGCTAAGTGAAATCTGAATGTATTTTCTACATGCTACCTACTGTTTTTGTTTTTCAATATCTTTCAATAGAATGTGTAGATTAGAGCAGTAGGCTACATAGAAGTGAGAAATTGAGATAAATAGCGGTACACATCCAGGACAAGTAAATAAGTTCTCTTGGCATGTTTAGTTTTGAACTTTTGATACAAAATGTTAATCAGATATTGATTTGAAGAATTCATTCATTTATACTATTTTTAGTTTATATTTCCAATTGCATAAAATCAGGATTAATTTCATGTTCTGAACTTGTTTATTACAACTAACTCCCAACATGACTTCCTCACCTACGATACTTGTTCATGCTTTGGAACTTGCGTTGGTGGTGTGTTATGTTGCTCACGTGTTTGGCATATTCATACTTCACAACTCATTTATCTTCATCAAAATAAGCTATGTGCTTGATTATATCTTTATTTGATATCGTTGCTGATACCGAATCTCGATGCCACACCATAGATGGAGAGGAGGAAGGGAGGGAAAGGAGAAGGTAAACACCAACCTCATTCCGGCATAACCATAGTCCTTGCACATAGGGGAGAAGGCATCACACCTCCATTGTTGGGGTCTCACCCCTTCAAATTGGGAGAGCAACCTCTCTTGAATTTCCTTCATTCAAAATTTACCTCAAGCTCTTACATGGCTTATATAGGGGATCCAGATAACCAAAAGACTAAAAAGGGATTGGGCTTAGCCCGGCACAAAATCTCATAAAGGCTCACATAAAGAAACTTAAAAAGACCCAAATTGGCTTTGAATCTTTGATATAGGCCAAATAAAAGAACATAGAGACTCAAAAGAGCCCAACAAATAGGAGAAAACATGACTAGGGCTTTGTAATCCGTGCAGACAAGGATCGACTCTGATAGATGTGCATGTGCGAACTCATATCTGCAAAGATTGCTCTGACCTCGAAAGAACAAAGGATGTTGGTGAATAGATAATTGGTTAGGTGTAAATGGTTGAATGCATCTATAGAATTTAGGAAAAAATTCCTGACTAAAAGTTAACGCAAAAAGTTAATTAATATCCATATACAACGATCAGTCTTTCATCGACCATCTGGGTACCCATGGATTTTCCATGTCCTTTTTATACAAAGAGGAAAGTGTGTACTATCTACTTTTTTTAGACAATTGTGCCTAATTTCATAGTAAGAGGGTGATTTAACTATTTAAGGCCCTTGCTTCAAGCTATTGGGTCTAATTTCATGGCAACAGGGTTGTTTTAGGCCGAACCATACTTTATGATAGCTTCGACCATACAATTGATATTTTTTAGCCTAATGGCATTGAAAGCTATGCTAGATTGGTAGGTCCATTTATTATATTCCGAATAGTGCTCTTTTATTTTTATACCTATTTTTTACTTAGTCTGGGCGATGACTTACCCTATGGACAGCCATCGAAGCGATTTATAAATCCACGAGGCCATGGTCTCCTTGCTAGTGGAGGGTCTTCTTTCTGGAAGCCTTCTCCTTGTACTTCATGATTTCCTTTTGGATTTCAAGAGTACCCCAAGGGCATGCTCTTGCATTTGGCCTCGGAGCATGGACCAAATGTTTTTGTACAATTCCATGGTTGATGACAGAGCTGCACAATTCATACAGTAAAGATATATATTCGTTTGGATGCTTGTAGTGGCCATATTGTTAGACCGATTGGTTTTAACTGCAAAAAAGCTTGTAGAAAACATGGTGATTGTAGTGTATGAACTTAATTATAAATCAGAATAAAGGAGGTGATGCTAAGAAATAATAGTTTAGGTGGATATCGGTGTTGTAATCATGCGGTTGAATGTCATGGCACATCGGTGGTTTAGATCTTGTCGCTCGATACGTGGCACGACTTCGTCGATTCACTTGGATGGTGTTAGCAAAGTATGGGAGAGTTGTTAGTTAGCAAGTAGGAGATGGTGATTTTCATAGACTACTACTAGTTAGGGCTGGCAATGGGTCATGTCGAGCTGTTCGAGTCGGGTCCAGAACCCCTAGACCTAGATACGCTCGTTTAACTAATCGTGTCTAGACCCTAAACACGTACCCGATCCACTTATAAACAGGTAGACCTGTTTAACTCACGGGTCGTACTCAGTTGACTCAACCCGACCCGATAAGACCCGATAGACATGTTTATAAGACTGTCAATTGGGTGGGCTAGCCCGATACCCGCCCGACGGCCCGAAAATAAACGGGTTGAGTCTTATTTGAACATGAGCTGGGCTGGGTTTGGACAGATTTTGAGGCCCGAACTTGAGTTCGGGTTGAGCTTGAGCTAGAATAAACCCAACCCGTTTTAGGCCCGAACTGTTTCACCATTACAAGTAGGCCGGTTCCAATCCTGATTCTTGGTCTGGTTCCCCAGTACTTTGTAGCTGCTGGCCCACTAGCAGTTATGATTTAATGTGAACTGATTCAGAATAATTGACCAGTCCAAACTTGCCACTTACTTGATTGTTTACCATATAGGCTTACCTATTATATATATGTCAATGAGTAAATGGACTGGCCCGAACTCGGCCCGAAGCCCGAATAATAAAATGGGCTTAGTTTGGGTTGGGTAGGTTGATTTTTATTCAGGGTTCGGGCTTGGGAGAGCCAACTAGGTTTCGGGCCGGGTTCGGGCAAGCCTTGCCCGACCCTGCTCTTCCCGATTAACAGGCCTACCTGTTGACCTCAGTTGACACGACCCGACCCATTTAGACATGATTTCTTTCCAGTCGTCCGTTGGTGATCCAATGATTCAAACCCAAAGTCTTCGGGGCCACTACATCAAGTGGCAATGGGTTTTATAACTTTTATGATCTATCTAATTCATCGGGAACTGATTCACAGTCATCCCTCCGGTGATCGAACAATTACAACTTACAAGCCAACCGATGCATAGCCGACCCAAAGTCTTCGAGCTGTTACAAGCTGCGATTCAGTCTTGCACAGCCGTCCGTTAATTTGGACTGGGACGATTATTAGTGCCAAAATCCATCGGGTACTCGGTTATCCAATTGTTCGGTAGACCTGATCCATTGAATTTTAAACGGGTATTCTCGGATCAAACGGGTTGGAGACAAAAACCCGGACTTGACCCATTTACTAATCTGGTTAGTCGTGTCGACCCGTTTATGACCCGACCCTGTTTAACCCAAACCCAGACCCACTAATTTCTTGTTGGGTCGGGTCTAAAATTGTCAGTCCTACTACTAGTAGTAGGGAATAGGGATAAAGACCTTGGGAGAGAGATTGGGGAGAGCTTGAAACTTTGAGGGAGCCTGGGGACCTTGCAGAGAGCATGAGAGCTTGGGGAGAGTTAGAAATAGATGAGAGTAATAGTGGGGTCTTTTTTTGGAAGAAAAAAAGTCCCGACGATCGAATTTGTATCCATTTGAAGTATGCAATATGCAACCAAATACTATCATGTGATTACATAGTCTCTAGATCACATAAGAGACACTCACATATGCCATCTAGAGGCTTGTGAAAAAGTAAGCGATCATATGTGATAAAAATGTATTTTATTACCAATGGGCATGTGGGTATGGGTGGTGTTATGCTAAAGAGTTGACTCATCTTGTCACTGTTTGGTTGCTAGAAAGTGATTAAATAAGACTCTATGACCCTGTGTTCTTTTCCTGGGAATTAGAATTCCCTACAAAATGGGTCATTCCCATGTTCTTTTCAGAACTTATAAATGATACTTCCAATTCCTCGAGAAAGAAAGCCCATTTTTTGTGGGATTTCATTCCTCAACCAAACACCTAAGACATGTAAACCCCTTTGTACCTCCTCATCCTCATGGTGAAAGCATGTACCTTTGTATACGAAGCCAGATGTGGGAAGATGGTGAAAGCAATATCTGGATAGATGGCGCATGGGTAGTTTTGTGGGAATGAACCCATTTCCTAGGGAATTTTAGTTCCCAAGAAAAGAACAACGGCTGAAAGGTAATCTTCTCATCCCGTGGTTAGGTAGAGAGAAATTTGTAGAAGGAAAAAATTTGGATGAGAAAGTTGAAAAAAAATAGCCTAATTTGTTCGCCTTTTAGTTTTGATTTGAAAAAGATAGATATACTTTGTTTTGCATAGTTTCCTTCATTTAAATATTTGGATTAAAAGTTGAAAAAAGTTTTTCAAAATAACCTGAATTTGTTAGCCTTTTAGTTTTGATTTGAAAAAAATTAGATACACTTTGTATTGCATAGTTTCCTTCATTTTCTCCATATAAGCAAACAAAAAGTTCACACTTTTTTCTTCTAGTTTCTATTCTTCTCTGCCATTTTACTTTCACTCTCTATCAAATAGAGCTTTAATACCTACCCAAATATTACTTCAATGGGCTTAAGCCCCGAAGCAAACGTTTCCGTTTTTAAGTTTGAATTTTTTTCATCCACTCATAGTTCCATGTAGGTAAGCTACCTAAGGATCGGATCATTTTTTATGTCACAGCAATCACACTCAATATTGGATCAGCTTGTTAAAAATTGTCAGATCAGCAATCTGCATATCTCTGTCCGCTATATAGGTCTGAAGTTTTTATGTAGATTTGGGAGTTCTTACTTCTTAGATACCTAACAGGGACGGAGAGAGCTAATCAATATGTTTCCAATACAAGGAGTTTGATAATTTGATCTGAAATTGATTTACAATTTTGACTTTTCTACAGAACAAAAAGATAGGAAAATTAGCAAAAGATAAATGATTCATTTAAACTTTGTGAGGATCTAATGAAAATTTGTTACAGCTTAAAGGTACACTACTAGTTAGACCGATTGAACAACAGTCCATTGATCCATAATGCACGGTCTAGCTCACTTGGAAATATTTGTCCCATCGTTCTGTCTGATGCCTCTATCTATATGTTTAAGTTCTCATGACACACTCCCCATTTTCCAGTGATTGGTTCCATTGTAGATTGATATTTGTCTATTTTGTGCTTCTGGAGAACTTTACAAGAAGAAATTTCTTATATCGAGTAGTTTTTTCATGCTGCCTTACCCCTCCAACTGATGGTGCTCTATCAAATTTGTTCATGTATATGTTTACATGTTATGGTTATCAAATTTTCATTTATTCTTAATCATGAAATTTGTTCATTACTTTTATGCAGCAAGGATCCGGGCTTCATACAACCAAGGTCAGGAGGATTGGCAAGGCATGAAGATGTAGAAGTATGGCTTATCTTTCAATCACTAAACTGTGCAGATTCATATTGTTTAATCAGAGCAGCTATACATATTTTTAAACCATGATTTATTAAAGAAAGCATCTTCTAACCTATGTAATATTACTTTTCAGTAAGCATTGTCCCATTTGTAGGAATGTGAGTAAACAACATTCTGTAGAACCAATTTGAAGTTGGATCCATAAGCCAACGGCAATTAGATGGGATGAAATTTGTTTTATATGCTTATGTTTCTCTAACAAGAATGATTGTTCCAATAGGTTAGGTTGGCTAAGTAAGATCACCCCTCAGTCACTATGCGTACTCGTGGAAATTGTTCGTGAAGGTTATCTTTGAGAAAGGCTTGCAAATTTGTAACCATTACTTTCTTAAAGACTGGGTTTATGTCTAAAAACTTCACCATAAAGAGATTGTTTTGCCATTAGTATATTGTGCACCATAGTTTCGTAAATTACAACAGTAATGTGATGCTCATAGAAAGGAATTTCAAAATACATCTTCTTCGAGAAATCACCGATTCACCATTGTCCGTCCCAAGTAGGGTTTGAAATCTTGGCCGATACCAGTACGCACCGATTTTACCCGGTTCAAGACCGGTACAGCATCCGATCCCGATACCTGGCCAGTACCGGTCCGTATTGGCCGGTACCGACATGTTAAATTTTTTTTTTTTTCTTCAACCGGTATTGGTCCGTATCAGCCGGTATCAGTACGTACTGGCCGGTACATACCGGTTCGGGGCCAACCGATACCTTGATTTTGAACCTTGGTCCCAAGCCTAGATGAGAAAGGTTGAGGCCCTGAGGGTTGGTATTAGGTTGAAAGCTAGTCGTAAAAAGCAACTCATGAACGAATGATTATATATCGATGATGGACTTGATGTTTATGATGGATTTATGTGCTTGTACCTTGATGTCAACTGATTATAATTTCATATTATCTGTTAAATGACAACAATATTACTTAATCATGTTAATTTTTATGACACATTTAAATAGACCAATATCATTAGTGCATGTTCACCAGCAATCAGAATGGATAATGTGATCATATGGGATGTTATACTTCTCTAGGAGTATTGAAACTTGTGTTTAGTGACTCGAAACATGTTGTGCAATCACTAAAGGAAATTACAAGTAGCAAATGCGTTCTAATAGACAAGCTTGTGAATGTTTCCAGGCCGACATGTGCCATGAGTTGACACGACATGTCACACAATAAACATACCATTCCTAAAGCTTGAATGATCTGAGCATGTTATGCAGCACTTGATTCCTTGGTTAGAGACGCTGCAGAAGGACTAGAGACGCTGCAGAAGGACTTGATCAGAATAGTATTATTACTGAGGTGGTTAAGGTTGTGGGATATGCCTTACCTTTCTTTGGTATCCCATTGGCTTACCCCGATTTAAGTCTCGGTCTCTCATTCTGAGACTTGCTTGTGTGTATTGTCTTTGGTTTGATACACTTATAGTTTAAAGGCAAAACAATGTCTTTTATTGACTTCTTTGTTTCTGGAACAATATATCTTCTCGAAATAAAGGCCTTGTTCTGGCTTATCGGGCAGTGGGTTTGCAAACTCTATGCTCTTTTACTGATTTGAAATCCTCTTCATTTGCTCCACTTTCGGTTTGTGGATTTATTTCCCCCACTGCTTTCACCTCAAGATCGTGCCTTTTTTACTCAACTTGTCATACTTATCAGATGCATGACATCCGAAAGGCCCGTTAGAGACCTTGTCTACCTAATACGATTTAGTCTCTCTATTTGTTAAGATATAGTGTCAGTTTTGCTTCCGCTATAAGTCTCTGTGGATACATATGAGTCCAATTACAATGTATTTGGAGATATGGGACTGCAGGTACTTCTAATTAGAGTTGCATTTTGTCTGTTCCCTCAGATTGACTGTTCTTGATTGACTTTTGTCTGACTTTGATTGTTGTTGATTACTTGATTGACTCTTGACCAAGTTCAACCAACATTGGATTACATTTGACTAATTGATAGTTTTTATTAGGTTGACCAATTTTTACTTGAACTTTCATCTTGTTTGAACATTTTTCCTTTGACGAAGTTACGCCAGGTTGATTACATGTGACCTTTTTGAATAATTATTGACCATACAACCTACGACATATTTTTGGTTACTGAACTGGAGTAACATATCCTAATCCCTGTTAAGAGCCAAGTTTATTGGCATGTTAGGTGGGAGGGGTAGCATAGTTTGGTAGTCTGACGTGAAATCTTACTCAATCCTTTCTGTAGCCTTCTTTCATTATAGTTGCGCTCCATAGTTGACCCATCTTGACAGGATAATGCCTGGTTGTTGTTATTGTTGTTGGCATCCTAATAAATTTGACTTTATTCAATTACAAAATGTATAACTTGAATATTGATTATCGAATAAGTTAATTGAGAATTGTTTTGCGACTCCTCTTTATCATCATCACCTTCTTCCTGTCTCTTTTTCATCAAAGAGCTCTGCTAGTACATCCATTTTTGTCTTTCCTCTGAATCAACTACTTTATTTTTTGTTCCATTTGATCGAACTTTATGTATTGGAGGTCTCATATAGGTTCTAAAATCCTCACTTTTCTTGGTCATGGATTCATTCCTCCTTCTCTTACCTTATCAATGGCTTCTTTAATTCTATATCACAACAGTTTAGTTGGATATTTATGTCCTGGTGCGAGGATTTTTTTATACAATTTGTTGTGATGAATCCATGGTTATGAAGAGATGGGGAATTTTGGACATGGAGAGAAGTGAAAATGGCCATGAGATTGATACGATCCATCATATCATGGCAGACTGCAAATGCTTATTAGGCAGGCTCTTGCTAGGTCCATAGCTACTTACTCTGACATTCTTTATATCAAACTTGTGTCGGAGATTAAAGTAGAAGCTATTATCAATGCACAAATTGGGCATTGGGATTAGCATGCTATAAAGAAATCGTCCCTGAAGAGCTTTGGTTCTTCCTTATGGACCCTGCCATGTATCCTGTTTCCCTGTTGGAACATGATGTGTTTTGGTAGCTATCAAACTCTGGTAAATATACTGTTTGGGATGGTTATAACCTTGAAAACAAATTGAAGCAAGAGCTCTAACCCCATTCTCAATTTCTTGTGAAGGTATGGATTTTGCCAAGACATTGTATCTATGGAATTTGTTTTTATCCCTACCAGTAATAGAATACAGAAACTTCAGCTTACCCCCTAAACGATGGCCTATAAGTGTGGTGCTTCAGCTGCTAGATTAAACCATTTTTCTTTAATGTGTCATGCAGATGTAGTTGGCAAGGATACTGCAGTCAATGGGGCAATTTTGGTAGCTTTATTTCAGTGGATGGAGTTAAGCAAGCACTATAATTGTTGAGTTAAAGGAGATCTCCTAGCAATAAAATCTTAGAAATGATGATCCGCTGTGCATTATGGACTATTTGGAAGACAGGGAGTAACTTTCTCTTCATTGGTGAGTCCGGTAACCTCAAGTGTTCTTGGCTTAATACTGAATTTCTATGGGGACAAATTGAGAAGTACATGACCATCTCTGGTGGGAACTAAGGTGCCTTGAAGGAATGGTTTTTAATTGCTCCATTGAGTGAAATCTTGCAATAGAAGAGATGGAACTATTGGTCTCTCCTCCACCTAATGCCTTAAAGCTGGATTTTGATGGTGACAACTGTAGGGAAAGAGACGGAGTTGGTTTTATTGTCAGGCGATCGGATGGCTATCCTATCCTTGTGGTGAGGAAAAAGATCCCAAAGGTTTCCAACAATGTTGCTGAGGTAGATATCATTAGTTGGGCAATGAAAGATTTGAGAATTTTTTTATGGAAGGCTGTTTATTGAATACATTTACAAATTGGTACTCGTGTGGTGAATGGTGTGTGAACTTCTTGAGCTGGAATATTTCACTTTGGCAAAGAAGGATCACAGGCTTTTGATGCTAGAAGCATAATTATGGAGAAACCAAAATGTGCTGATCATAGCTTAGTCAGCCACTAATATTAGATATTAGTTATCAATTGTGGAACTCAGACCCATAAGGTGGTCTGGGATCTTGTCTAGGGGGGACCTAAGAGTGGTTATTCGTTGACTCCTGCTTTTTGGATGTAAATTTTTCTTATTTTTATTACAAATACAATCAGTTCCCTAGACTTCTTCCCAAAAAAAGAAATTTATAATAACTCAGTCATGAAAGTATGGTGGTTTAACATGTATGACTTATGAGGCTAGCCCCCAAAGTTGAAGCTCTTGAATACTCATTAGACAATCTTTCTGCAACTGAAGGACAGCAATGCATATTTTTTCAAATCTATAAGAAGACTAGAATATAATTAATGTATAACTCCTTGATTCAGACTTGATGTAATGGTTGGTTTATAATTTTTTTGTGGATATGGAAGTAAAGTTTGTATTTGTAGGAGTAAATTGTATTTAGCGTTAATAGTCCTAACAGAATGTTTCGTTGATGGGCAAGATCCTAATGATTAGGATTGTGTTTTGAGTGATTTAGGATGTTAATATACTTCATTCTTCAGAGTTTAATTTGAACTGTGATTATTGGATAAAATATTGCTTGAATAGATCTCTAGCAATATCTATTCTTCCATCTACTTTCTTATATCTTCTTTCCTCATCTTCTTATCCTTCTCTGTATCACTTCCTAGATAAGAGGACATACTGGTCCATCCATTCCTCTTAACTGCAAACCTATCTCTTCAATTCCTTTATCATCATAAATTGTTTTATTTGTTTATATGGAACCAAGTATTTGCATGTCTATTAGGATGGGTGACGCTTCTCATTCCATTTGCTTGGCATACATTCCAATGTCTTGTGACCATTTCTATTCAAATTTAATTTTACGAGTTACTATAGATCACATTACAGTTTGTGCTAATCTCTTGATTTTAATGGGAAGGATGTGTCTTCACCTTGTGGGCTTTGGTCTGAATAAGCTTATTGTCTAAATGAGTTCTATTCTTTATTACGTTTTTTTGTACCACTTGAAGCACAAAAAAAAATTGTGAATAAAGAAACCTGTTTTTGAAGAGCCATAACAATAAGACAAATGTCTAATATATTGTTTTGATCCAAAGATTGAAAGGGGTGCTCTATCCTTTTATGGAACCTACGTAATTAGACTTTTGCTCCATAGCTATCTCTGAGTCTCTATCTTGATGGAATAAGTCTTGAGGGGTTAACAGGAGTTGGAGATCTAGGGAAAGTTAGATCAATGTGTTGATTGATGAAGGATATATGATGCTTCTCCAGTTAGATGGGTTAGGCTTTTTTGCTTACAAGTATGGTTAGGTCATGCAAATTTCTTTGCAATGGTCCAATCATTGTTAGAGTTGATCTTATGTGACTATCTTAATGGTCTTATGAGGAGTCACAAGGAAATGTTTAGGAAGAAGAGACAGTATGGAACTTGTTTGGCTTACAGAAATTTTTCACGGCAAACAAATGAATGTATTATTCCTTATTGAATACAGGGGGCTAATAGCAACTTCTAGGCAGTGAGCAAACATGTCTTATAGTGTAACCAATAGAGTTACATCTGTACTTAGATACCCAAAATAAAAGCTATTTGCTGCAACCTTTTTTGTTCTCATTAGAAGAAAAAATTGCTACTTTAGCCTTTCCATATTCATGGAAACTCTTGTGGAATAGATTTTTTTTTTTCAATTTTATTCTGCATTCAACTTACTATCCACCTCTTTTATCTGACAGGATCCCTTGTTGAACATTGATCTCAATGGTTCATCCATTTGGACAGGAAATTGGTCTCAACTTTGCCCTACCTGCAAGGTATTTTACAACGTTTTCGAAAAAGATTTAAATGAGAGCTAAAGGTCCATCAGTAACACTAAAACCCATTATCAGCCCTTGATAATGATTGTCAATTTCCTTGTGCTATTTCTGTTTTTAAGTTAGTTACCTATCGCAAAGGAAGTTTATTGTGTGCTTGCTTTTCTCAACAGATAATCCGGCCTATTCGCTCTAAGCATTGTCCTACTTGTAAGCACTGTGTGGAGCAGTTTGACCATCATTGTCCATGGATATCTACTTGTGTCGGAAAGGTGAGAAGCGTATGAACAGGACTCAGTCCGATAGAAAATATAAATCCACCGTATTCTACCCAATTTGTGATTTAGTACTTCTGGTTTATAAAGATATTGGGTGATCTAGAATGTTGATGCAAGCTATGCCCTTGATATACTAGATGAATTAGTTCATATATTTAAATGGTTTAGTAGTGATCTTTCCATGATTCCATCTTAATTTGATATGGTTATTTGGTTCTCTTGCAGAAAAACAAGTGGGACTTTTTTGTGTTTGTTTGCATGGGATCATTGACATCATTTATCGGTGCAGTCGTTACAGTGCAGCGTATGTGCTTTTCACCAGGACAACCTGAACTGACCCCACCCCTCACCCCCAACCACCACCACCCATCTTTGATCCCTTTTTCTTTTTTCTTGGTTTTGCATTTACATATTGTGAAATATCAACCCTTATGCAATGCTACTACAGGAATGTGGACAGGATCACCAGCACTTCCAACTTCTGGGACTTGGACTCATCAAATGTTGACAGAACACCCCGGGGCTGTTGCATTTCTTGTTTTGGACATTATGTTCTTCTCCGGAGCTTTTGCTTTGAATGTAGCACAGGCATCACAGGTAACGGTTTGATGGCATGTTTCCTTTTCTGTTAGTGTTAAGAACATTGCATCAGTTTATAATTGGAAGCACTGGTTTCCTACCACATGGACCATTTGTACTATTTGTGAACAATTAAAATGCTGCTTGAAATATCTGCTTATTTCTGACCAACTTTAATAGTTTTCAAACGTTTACTTCTGCATAATACATTTTTTGTTTTCGTGCTAGACATTCACGAGTCCACATTTAGTCATAGGAGGGGTTGATGAGACCATCATAAGCAGTTGTGAAAGCTTGAAGAAATTAAGGCAGCATTTTCATTTGAAATGGTCCTACCTCCAAATGTCCTCACAAACCTGCAACTCATCAAAGACAACATATGAAAGACAATTATAATGTAAATGCAGATGAGATTCTGCACCAGTTAAACGGATGGCCAAGTGCCACGCTCAATATCATCATTTTTCACTTTCTTATTTATACTAACTGCTTGAAGTGAAATTTGGAGGTTGTGTGATCCTTGCATGCCTATGAAAAGATAAATTTTTCTTCAGATAAATGTAAGGCTGATGCTTCAATTGAATAGTAGGCCATAGAGAGGAACCAAGCACTGAGCTCCTTTGAATATGACATGAAGCTTAGGAGTTGCACTAGTTAACAAGTGGTGGATACTTGATGCATGCTAATGCATTGATCAGACTAGTACTTATATCATTTATGCTTTTTCTGCAAAATGACTAATTTATTTTTCCTGATTTTTTATCCATTTTATTTTTTTTATTTTTCATTAGCTTTCCACCAGTTGTCTTCTAGTTCCGATCGGACATACGGATCTTGGTTTGTATTTTCACCCAGGTACGAGGTTGTCCACTTGTCTCACCAAATATGACTATTATGATGCGCGCGCGTGCGTGTGTAGGTGTGGCTAGATTGCTCTTGGTTCAGTTTAGGTTAGGCTCGATTTAAGCTTAGAGTTGTTTTGTTTATGGTTCCACCATTTATGGCCTCAATTCACACCCTTTGTAGGTGAGGCCCGCTGCGCTTGGTTCGGTCGGTTAGATCAAACGCTAACTTGCGCCTAACCTAGACCTAATGCCTATTATCCAAAGCTAAATTGAGCCTAACCTAGACCGAACCAAGCGTAGCGGCCTCACCTACGATCCACACACACACGTATCATAATAGTTATATAATGTTGGGTAACCCCACACCTCAGCGAAAATACAAATCAGGATCCATCTGTCTAAACGGAGCCCAGAGACAACCGATGGAAAGCTAACGATAAATAAAACAAATTCAACAAATAAAAAATAATAATAGGGAAAAATATTCATTTGAAAGAAAAGGAAAAAAAGACACAAGTACTAGTCTGATCGATAAATCAGCCTGCATCAATTCTCCCAGGTGGAAAACTCAATTTCCGACAAGTATAGCTTTGGAATTTGGTGGAAAGATATCCGTACAATCAGGGTACTCCTTAGTAATCAATTTAAGCTCGGGTGGTGGAAGAAAATCTGCATGGTCATGCAAACCTCCAAGAACCCCAGATCTAGTGGTTGTTGAAGGTACAACGGACAAAAGATATGGCTGCACTGCGATAAATTCACGAAGTCTGGTGATGGCTCTGTAAGAAGCAATGGCGAACCTGGTGATAGATATGGAGAGAATCTGATAGTATCTTAGTGGCTCCGGAGGTCTCTCCAACCAGCCCCCTATCCCCCATCCACATGAGATTTTGGGGGGTGGAACGTCCAAACGACCTCTACAGCGGAACCCCCATATATGGGAAGGCCACAGTCAACCCCCCTATTTGGGGTACTCCATGAACCCCCTTTTCTTATTAAAAAACTAAAAAAAAAAAAATCAAAAGTTGAGTTGGCAACATGGGGATAAATGGATGGGAGGTATTTTACTAATATCCCAAAATGGGGATGGGTGGATGTGGGGCCGGTTGAAAGCACATGATGTCGCACCCTCCTCAAAAACTGAGTTGGCACGATATCACCCCCAAATATGAGGATGGCGGTGAGGGACCGGTTGGAGATGCTCTTAGGAGGTATAAACCCGGGACCTTCGAGGTTCGTTCCTTCTTCTTGGTACATGACCTTCTCTGATGCATCCCCTTTCTCCAATTTATTCCCTTTTATTTCAGTTCATTCCCCCTTCATTTAATGCGAATAAATGCATACAACCACCTGTTCCAACTTCATTTAATCCTCCTCTTTTTCTTTCCCATTCTATAAAAGGGCAGCCGCCTCCACTTTCAAAATAGATGGGTTATGGGAAAAAAAACTCAGTGTTGGTTTGCAGTTTCTTATCCCCCTTCTCTTCTTGTTTATCGTCTAACGTTTTCCCTTTATCTTCTTGGTCACACTTCATCTCATTCCATTTCATTCCCTCTGCTGATTTGTAAAATATGCTATTACTCTTTGTACAGATTTTCAAATCTTATCCTCTCTTCTCTTCCGAAAACTTGCCCTGCTTCTAAACTTAGTTTCTCTTCCATCTTCCATCTCTCTCTCCACTTCATCCTCATATTCTTAGACTGTCTTGAGGGCCGAAGTATCACCGTTGACTTCCAAAGAGCGCCCGAGAGTATGCCTACTCTTTCAGCATCTTTCACCATTCATGGTAGACTTCACTTCATCTTATTTTCCACTGAATACAATTCTCTGAGGTTCATTTGCAGATCTTAATTGATTTATGTTTGAGCCTATACCTTACATATTTTAGCCAACCAAGAGCAACTAGTCATATCTTGTGGGTTCACCTCTTTTGATATATCATATTGTTCTTGTTCTTGGAACTGTTTTATGCCTGTTGAGTGCTTACAATTCATGCTTTATGGTAAATAACAAGCCCCAACGAATATGGACTCAAACTTGAACCATAAAACATAATAATCACTTGAGTTAGGAAGCTAACATCAAAACTATTGCTTGCTACCCTTTTAGAGCAGCAAACATGTATGGGTCTTTTTGCATCTGATTGAGCACCTAGAGCCTTTAAAAATTGCAAGGCACAAGCATTCGCACAGCCAACATTTTGAACTTCCATGATTCCATATATTGAGGGACTAGTAATGACAAAAATCTCAGCATATTCAATAAATTCAGCACACCCAGAAAACTTAGAACCTACCCAACCGTAGTTTGAATCAATTCCTGACTAAGTTGGCATAGATATGTGATGCAGTACGTTGTATTACTATATTAGGTCAAGTCTAGTCTCTAGATTGAGCCTCAGTCTATTTTTTCTTTGTTTCTGTAACTTTTGGGTTCTATGAGTCAGTTGCCTTTCTGGAACCATAACTTCATGAATACGTATCAGTTTTAGGTGCGAGACCACTTTTTGGAAAGCTAACTTCGGACCCTCAACCAAACCATCTAATTATAGATTTGATCAAATGAAGTCATTTTGGGTCCTAAAAATCAACTTGGATTTTGAAAACATGATTGGACTGGGTCGTCTTTGTGTTCTCTTTGATTAGATCTGAATTTTATATCTGATTCCCCTCTCAGTTGCTTTAAATTGGGTGGTATCAAAGTGGGTATCTATGATTACTCTATCAATTGAAGAATCAAGCAAAAAACGACAATGATTTTGTTCATAAGAAACAATGAGAATGTCACATTCTACAACATTAGAAGACCACACCGGAAATCAAAGTGAAATATTTAAGAGTGTTGATGCATTCCAGCTTTTATTGTTTAGGTAATTTATCGTTTTTTTTCCTTTTTGGTAATATTACAATTTTATTGATTTAAATATGCTCTTTTTTTAGTCTAGGTGCATAAACTTTCTAATTCTAGTCTCCGAGCTCCAATCAGATACCTGCTTGACGTTTTTGTGAGCTCGGGTGCAGGGGGTTATCCCACCAACATGTTAAGCCAAGTATGGACCCAACCAAGTTAGGGTAGGTGCTCGATCTCAAACCCAAATAGAATCGGCCAGCTGATTTTAAGTCATTGCTACGGGTTTGCACGCACACTGTGCGATTGTAACAGGGAGAAGAGAGCATTAGGAAAGAGATTGTGGGGGTCTCTCATATCATGTTGTTTCTCTCAAAATTTGTACTCAAAAGACTAAAATACCCCTAATATATATCCAGGTCTTATCTTATCAGTTGGGTCAACTATGAAGGGAGATTGACAAGAATTTTTTGACCGGATGTCAACTTGATGTCAACCTTCTAAGATTGGTGCCAAAACCTTAACAAGGCAACTTCGCAAGAGAGGCACAGGCACATTCTAAAAAAAAAACCTAGAAGGCCAGGTTGCGGGGAAACCTGCCTTGTCGATTGTGTTATTTAAGCTCACGCAATGAGGGAGAACCCTCTAATGTTACCCTAAAGTAGGGATGAGTCCAGACAAAATGGCTAGAAGGCATGATTGGATATAAGGAATTGCACTCATCTATACGTCACAAATTACAAGACGGCTGAAATGAAACTACATTCTCACATCAATATATAATTATTTAAATATCTTTTTTTTAAAAATGGAATTATTCAAATATCACATGAATAGATATGTTGTTTGAATCAAATCCGTGTTTAAATACCATTTCTTGATTATTGATGTCGGCGGTTTATTTGCAGATCGCACGGAATATCACCACCAATGAGTTGGCAAATGCCGGCCGTTACTCGTATCTTCGAGGACCAGACGGACGCTTCCGCAATCCATATAACCACGGCTTCCGAAAGAACTGCACGGATTTCTTGGTCCACGGGTACACCAACGATGATGAAATTGCTTGGCCGTCGCTGCAACTAGCCACGCGATGAAGCCCTCTTATCACCGGCAGCTTATCTAACGATTCATTGGCGGCTCCGGTGGTGCCGATGTAAGTTCGAGTGGGTCCTACACAGAGTTAAAAGAGGTTTGATAATGCTTGTGGTGGTCATGGCTAGATGGGCCCTTTGGGTTTGTTGCAAAGGCTGCTGAGTTAGGCATGATTGTGTGCCATAGAATTCATATTTAAAGGAATTGGGGTGTTGTTGCTCATGTGATCTCCAGAATTTTAGTCAAATTTAGCCCTGGTGTTTGCAAGGATGTTGAATTTCGTTGTAATTGCTCAGGTGTAAAGAGAGGAATTTTATAGTACAGATAATCTTATGGCATGGTTTATGCTTTTTTGACTCTTTTTTTTTTTTTAATTCTCTGGTTTTGGTCGCTGAGAAACTTTCCAGGAAAGGAATTAGTTGGAAAGGAAATAAAATGGAAAAGTAAATTTTTTTGCCACTGTTTGATTGTATGGAAAATAATGAAAGAATTTGACGTTTCTTGGACAAATTTTTTTTGACTTTTTGATGGGAAACTGGTTATGGAAAATTATTTAAGATCGTTTTGCAGGAAAATCAGTACTTTCTTCTTTTGGGTTTAGACAACAGTTTGGTGGGGAGAAAAGGATGGATAGAAGATGGGTTTCACCTGAGCCTGTCAATTGGGCTGGGCTAGCCCGATACCTGCTTGTTTGGTTCGAAAAAATTTGGGTCGAGCTGTATATGTGGGCTGAGCGTGGACATGATTTCAAGTTTGAACCCGAGTCCGGGATGTGTTAAGCTTGGCCTGTTTTAGGTCCAAACCTGAAATAGTATGGATGTATTAGAGGTTGTTTGGTTGCTGTGCAAATGATGCGCATATATCTGTGCACATGTGATACGTACAATCAAAGCTTTAGGGCTTGTTTGGTTGCTGTGTTTTCAGTATGTGATTTTGAAAACACATGTGCAATCAGTTTATGATTGTTTGGTAAGTAGTGTGTGACGTGTGTAAACAGATGCACACTTACTAAATTTGTACAGCTTTTACATATAAAATTGTGCAAATGAAGTTTCACCTAAATACATGAAACTTTAATTGCACATGTCACTTGTGCAAACAGATATACGTGCATCATTTGCGCAACAACCAAACAACCCCTTATGTATTTAGGTACAACTTTATTTGCACAATTTTATGTGCAAAAGATGTACAAATTTAGCAAGTGTGTATCTACTTACACATGTCACACCCTACTAACCAAACAACCATAAACTGTTTGCACATGTGTTTTCAAAACCATAGGCTAAAACACAGCAACCAAACAACCTTAAACTGTTTGCAAATTATTAGTTTATTGAACAATCACCTCTTGATATATTTTGCTTATTTAGGAGATAAAATTATGCACAAGTTGGTTTTTAGTAAAAGTTGCTATTGTTTAAAATCTCATATGTTTTTTGGCTTTATATATGCCTACGATTTTAGGAATGTCCTGCCATACAAAAATACTAGGTTTTAGTGAAATTGTGAGATGTATTGCTACTTATAAATTGTAGGAGCATATTGAATGTCATTTTTTCATGAGTTTTTCTCACAATTCTCTTATTCGGGCCAAACTAAACTCAGCCTGAAATCTGAGAAAAAAAATGGATTGAACATAATGGTAAAACTTTGAGTAGAGTTTAGTATTGGGATGGCCATCTAGAGTTCGAGCCGGATTTGGGTAGACATTGACCGACCCAACCTAGCCCGATTGACATGCCTAATTTCACCTAAGGTCCTTGGACAACAGATCAATTTGGTGAAAAGGGCTTCCAAAAGTCCAAAATGCCCAAACCCTTTGCCTCTCCTTTCTCCCATCTCCCTCGAACAGCCGTGGCAGAGGTAGGCACAAGCAACAGAGGTGGCAGTGGCGGAGGCAACGGGCGCGAGTTGTAGTTGCTCGTGGCGACAGCGAGAAGCCATGGGGAGCAGAGGGGTCAATTTAGGATTTCTAGGTCTAGGGTAAATCATAGGGTTTAGGACTGGGTTTAGTTTTAGAAATGAGTGGCATGAAACCTAAATTTAAAGAGCAGTGAGGGGGTATTTTCGTCCCTACAATGACTTTTCTTTAGGCTAGTTGATCTTTTGACCATGGACCTATCACGAAGTCCCCCTTTTCTTTTCCTTTCCTATGATTTACTGGCGGCGGACACAGCCTAGGTTTTCTCGTATTATGCTTCTCTTTGATCATGACTATTCTTACCATGATCTTGCATCCATGATTCGAGCTGACACAATGGGAGGTGTTGAAGATGGTGAGCCCACTGGTTGCAGGTGAGCTGAAGGTTTTGAATCTTTTGGGCCCTCTAGAGACACTGCATGTTTCTTAGGGACTCGGACTCTGCTCCAGTAACGAAATCGGCCAATAACAGACCAGCGTGGTCTCTGATTCCGCATCGTTGGCGCTACGGACCAGCAATGGGGTGGCTTTGGTGTGGGACAGCAATGGGGTGGCTTTGGTGTGGGACAGCTTCTGGACCCAAATGCTCAGAAGCTCTGTGATAACTGAAGGCTCAGTTCAGTTTTCTTCTTTTTTTTTTTTTTCGAGGAACCCTCTCAATGAGGGAGGGTTAGGCAGCTCCCCAACTAGCAGTTCAGTTGTCTGTCACAGGGCCAGGTTTGAATGCCTATAAATATCCTCGGGAGCGTAAAAAAAAAAATTTCTTTATTGAACCAGAATAAAATCAAATCACCCTTATGAAAAAAAAAATCTGCAAAACTTACTATTTTTAAAAATAAATTTGTAAAGCTTCCACAAGCTTATGTATGAAAATCCCACGAATTTTATTAAAAAAAAAAACTGACTGGATAAATCCTCACATGAATCAACCACTTCAAGATTAATAGGTACACACAAGCTTTTTATGCTTCAAAATCAATGCATAAAAATAAAAGAAAAATAAAAAAAACTGCCAACATGATAGTAGGTAATCAGGAAGGTGTTAACTTTGCTGAACGCCGCTAGGCCATGTCTGGTTCTTAACAGGCTCTAGAATAGCTTCAATCTCGCGCAAAAGATCCTCATCTTTCCCTGAGCTCTGTAGTTCCAGAGCAGCGGCAACGTTCTCCTCAACCTGTGAAGAACATGAAATTTTTCAGCCAAACAATTCTTCGGTTAGCATAGAAGAGTGAGCCATACTCAAATATTGCCCACCTTCGCCATGCCACTGCCACCTCATCATCTCACAACAATCACAGCCACCGTTGACACCCACGGCCACCGGTGAACCCCTTTGTCCATCTCTCCGATCTCACAGCCACCATTGATGAACCCAACTGACAACGATGCCTCGACAAATGGGCCGCCCTCCCTGTCCCCTCTCCAGACCTCACCGCGGACGATGAACCCACTTCCAAATTGGCTATCCTCCCCTACCCCATCGTCTCCGGCAGGTTTGTCAGTAAAGGACGGAGAATGATGTCATCAGACTACCTTATCTAAAGATTTTGTGGTAATGCAACCACATGCATAATCCAGGTTTTAGGTGTTTGTGGATCCTGATCATCCATTTATAATCTTATCGTCAGATTTCATCAAATTAAAATGCATATTATGTATAGTTTTTTTAGTCTGAGATGGACATAGATCAATCATATCTAATGGGATTATAGTTTTTTTTTTTCTTTATTGTTTTGTGAGATCGGCGGTGTCACGAAACCTTTCACGCAATGGACCCACTTCAAGCTCAGACTAATCCTTCGATGAATGCACACTAACCCACTTGGAAGTTTCCCTACGCACTCTTAGGGGGGGGGGGGGAGGGGGGGGGGGGGGGGGGGGGGGGGGTTTGACAAATAGCTAACCCTGACTTAAACTAAGCTCTAGGGGATGTTAAAAAAAATACAAGTAGCTGGAAAAATATAACCCATGAACTAATTAAACCTTCCCCGTTAAATCATGAAACTAATACTTTACTCTTAAAGCCTCCTAAACTAAATCTCCAAAAGCCGTTTGAAATTTAGCCAAAGTTCATTTTATCTCCATTGAATTGCAATATATCTCCAAAATCCATGCCTACTTTGAGCCCCTCTTGGTATCCTTTACAACTTGTTAAACGGAATTGGAGTGCCAAACCGGCGGTCTTCATTAGGGTATATGCCCATGTATATATACAATCACAAGAGGAGGCAGAACTCTTGAGTATCCGAGGTGGGACTAAACCAATACATAGTGCAACTACATGTAACATCTCCCCTCAAACTCAAGGTGGGTAGAACACCGAGAGTTTGCGAACACAATATTGGAAGGGTGCAACAAAAAGAGCTGCCATCACTTAGAGCGTGCTAATAGACACTAAAGCTCCAAATTTTGACTTGGTAAAACAATAGTGGGAGAAGGTTGAAGAAGAGCATGAGCACAAGAAGTGGCTTATGAAGTGATCTAAGAATACCAGGAACCTGGGAACATTAAGTGTTGTTTGATAGTTGACGAGGAGAAGGCGATGCAATATTGGAGTTCTGGATTTAAAGAAGAAATAAGGTGTTTGTCAAACCATGAAGATATGAGAGTGGAATGCATAATGGAATACAAAGTTGGGTAAAATGAAGATATTTCTTTAAGCGAAGCGAAGGGAGAAAGATTTGAAACCTACCGGACCGTCAGTCTAGATCCCAAGGAGAAAAGAGAGGAGGTATAAGATGGATCCGCTTCAATCGGAATCGTTGCCTGACCAATTAGGGGAATGGAATCAGCTAAACTTTTCCGGATGTAAGCGCTTCCACCTTTATACTTGTTTATAGTCACCCTCATCCAATCTTCATTTATTGATGTGCTTAGGATATGAGCCAAAGGGTTCTATAGTCAAGAAAACCAGGCACTATACAAAGAACAACGTACCTTAACTAATGGGTTTGCCGGACTTGCGCTCATCCTGATCACAAATCGGATGTCCCACGTAGGTATTGAAGAATCCTTTGTCTGTCTGCCAATGAGCCAGTCCTAGGTTACTCTGGTGACTACTGATCAATCCTATTGCAAGCAAAGGTCTTGAGAGTTCAATGGCTCAAGAAAGAATATAGAAATAGACTTTTTCGCATAGAGCTTCTAATGGGAGGAGGGCCTATACATAAGGTATTTGATGGGAGAAGAGATGAGAAGCTTTAACAGATCTTTAAGGTGGTGGAATGTTCAAAGAAAAATATCTGACGAGGACAACAATTAGATCGAACCAAAAGGCCTGGGCTTTTGTGAATTAGCAAGGAGGAGATGGACATGGAAGAAGATTTATACTCATGAGAGTGGTATATCTCTAAGCCAATGGATTCCTCTTGTTCTCGTAACAACAATTTCTAAAGGTAACTAGCGTGGATCTTCTTGAGGTGGAAGCCTTTGACTTGCATAAAACTTTTTGTCAAGGAATCAATGCTATCTTTGACTGAAGAAAGGAGTGCATTGCATCTATAATGAGGAGTAATTAATTATTAATTGGCGAGTACAAAATCATATTAGAGCCCTCAAGAAGATGGTTCTTACCGAACTTGATTCATTCAACCCGAGAGCATTTGATGGAAACAGGATGAATGGCTTCTTGGTGGCTTTTCCATGTTCCAAGGTAGATTCAGACTACAGTAGTAGTCATCTGAGGTTGGTATGTGTGGTGGACTCGTTAAAAACTTATGGAAAATATTTGAATTGAATTGTTTGCCCTATGCCCTCCAAGGACGAGATATAGACCGCTATTAATTGCCCCTTTTTGTTCTGGGCAACATGGTGGAACAGAAATTGCCACTTGGGAGAATAGACATAAATATTGTGAAAGAGTATGTTAGTTATTTTGAAAACATTGAGAAAAATCTCTAACAACTTGGGGAACTACATACTTACAGTGTTAGCTTTGCTCATTTCTCTTTCCTAGATACCAATTGTATTCAATGTCTTCCAATCACTATTTTGGATTATATAGCAATTGGCTGAACCAAAATAAAGCATTAGAAAAAAAAAAACAAGACTAATATGTAATGAAAAGAAACTAAGATAAACAATAATGTTCATTTTATAGTTTCTAATTAATATTAGGTAATATCATTGCATATGCACAGCATAAGTTTGGAGCCAAGCGAATGCAATGGTAAGATAACACAGAAAGCTCCTTGAAAGGAGGAATTGAGTATATACTTGCTATAGAAAAGATTAAGGTCCATAAATTGGTAACAAACCTGTTTGACTGAGTTCATGCCAACAAGCACAGTTGAGATTTCCTTGTTCGTCAAGCTATATTGAAGGGCTACCTTTGAAATATTTTTCCCCTTTTCCTTACAGTAAGCTGCTGCAGCTCCGCAAGCAGACTGAAATAGTGGCAAAGAGAACTAAGTTTCTACAGTTCAAATATAACATCGAAAAGCACAAGTAAAATTCCTACCATTCATTTGAAGGGTGTGTTAGAAAGCTTTAAAGTTTCAATGTCAAAGTCACCAGTTTTAAATGAATGTCTAGAGAAAGTAATTAGAGACCAAACTTTGACTGAGAAATTAAAACAAATATTACTTTTTTCGAGTTGAGAGATACTTGAAAAAGATATAAAATCTTTACAAGAGCACTGGATCAAAAAAATATACCACGGGTTTGCAGCGTCAACGGTGCATGATGTTTGGGTTGGATCCAAATATCAATGGGCTCTGCCTTGTTAGCAGGTGTAGATGGATCAGGTTAAGATCGGGTCCTTATCGTATAGATAAAACAGAAATTTTGAACTGCTTTATACGAGCACATCACTTCTTCTATATTTCAGAGAATTGAATTCCAATACTTCATGTCTAACATCATGAAAAACATAAGTAAAATTCCTAGTATCTATTCAAAAGTGAGCTCAAAAATTGAAGTTTCAAGGTGAAATGCACCAATATATAATGACTGTTTTACAAAGTCATTATAGATCAAATTCTGGATGGCCCTCTTTTGAGTTAATTCATACTCGAAAAAATGTAAAACTGGTCTATATGAATTGCATTACTATTTTATATTACTGATCAAATAAAGTGCCTTGTGTCAATGTCTTGCTAAAGCATTAAGGGTGCATGTGGTGTGGGTCAGATCCAGATGTTAATGGTCCCCGGTTTGCTAGAAGATCTTGGTTATGGCATTATTCGGGTTCGGCAATAAGTCGGGGAGGATGAGTCAGGAATGTTTGGCGAAAATCGGAAAGTTTGGGGAAAAAAAAAGGAAAAAAATCGGCTAGTGGGGGGGGTTCAGGTTCAGAATTTAATTGACAAGGGTGAAATTTGGGGGTAAAAAATGGCAAGTTTGGGATTTTTGAGTCAACATTTTAGCCTACATTAAAACTACTAAGACATTTAGAACATGGCATTTATAAGACGGTAAGTCAATTGCTATAGTGGATGAGGATGGTTAAAACTTATTGATGAGATCTATGATAATTAAAGACGAATAAAGGCTGAGAGTAGAGGATTGTCTCTGAACAATGAAACCTAATGAAATGGACTTATGCATAAGGATGCGTCATTATATTAGAATGGGGCCTATATAAAGTTATAATTGGCAAAATCCATGCAAATAAGCGCTTAAATCTTATGACTCACATGCATATAACATTATATCTAAACATGTCAATATAAATCCTTAACATTGTATGTGCCCTGTGGAAGGGAACAAATAATGGAATAGAGAAAAAGTGAGGTGTCACCAAATTTGGTATTATAAATGCAAAGTTTTTTAAAAGGGTAAAAAAATCCAAATTTGGTAATGTATTAAGTTCGGGGTATAAGACTAGTAATTGACAGAGGAATAATCCGTGTTGAAACACGTTTTTTTTTCAAAAAAAAAAAAAAACGGAGAACATGGTAACTATGGTTATGGGGTCCCAATTGAAGTGCCCTTGATTGTTTTAGTCGACCCCCTATTTTTTTTTTCTCCCAAAACCACCCCGTCCCCATCTCAACCAACTATTACCCCGAGCTACACCTCATCCTCCACCCCCCAACCGTCAGCCCGGGCGGCCACCCAGCCGGCGATCCCTCGTTGCCTGACGACCCCCTGCTTCCTCCTCCTCCTACTGCTACTCTTCCTCCTCACCGCCATCGCCGTCTATGCCTGTGCAGACCATCGCTGATGGGACGACAAGGGCAAGTCGTGGGATGTCTACATAGGTGGCGATGGCGGTGAGAAGGAAGAGAAAGGATTAAGAATACAAAAAGGAAGTGGTAGGCTGTCAATTGGGTTGGGCTAGCCCGATACCCGCCAATCGACCCGAAAAAATATGGGTTGAGCTTTATTTGAGCTTGGACTAAGTTGGACTAAGCTTGGACATAGTTTCAGGTCAAAACTTGAGTTTGGACTAAGTTCGGGCCATGCTATGCCCAACCCAAATTAGTCCCGACACCTAATTAGTGAGGGTATTTTAGGCATTTCATATATATATATATATATATATATATATATATATATATATATATATATATATATATATATATATATATATATATATATATATATATATATATAAGGCAGGGATACTCTTACTAATGGAATCTTACTAATGAAAGTTACAAATCGCCTTTTATGGGGAGGGAGGTTTCAGAATTTGATGAAACTTGGTGGGGATGCTCTCTATGGCAAGTTGATCATCCTCACCAAAAATCATCAAATTCTATAACCTTTAGGGGCATCAAATATTAGAAGCTTTATCAACCGTTCATTTTAACCGTTAATTTGAATAACATATTTGATGCCCCTAGAGGTTATAGAATTTGATGATTTTTGGTAAGGATGATCAATTTGCCATAGAGAGCATCCCCACCAAGTTTCATCAAATTCTGAAACCTCTAGGTTAGGTAAAAGGCGATTTGTAACTTTTAATAGTAAGATTTCATTAGTAAGAGTATCCCTCCCCTATATATATATATATATATATATATATATATATATATATATATATATATATATATATATATATATATATATATATATATATGGGGAGGGATACTCTTACTCATGGCCTCTTACTCATATAGTTACCTATGATCCGAGTCGTCCATTAGATCCCGACATACGGTTCGGATTAGATGGGAAGTTAAAGCAATGGTGTCCGCATTAAATGCGGGCTTTTAATACGGGTTTTTAATACGAGCATTTAATGCGGACACCATTGCTTTAACTCCCCATCTAATCCGAACCGTACGTCGGGATCTAATGGACGGCCCGGATCATAGGTAACTATAGTCTATATGAGTAAGAGGCCATGAGTAAGAGTATCCCTCCCCTATATATATATATATATATATATATATATATATATATATATATATATATATATATATATATATATATATATATAGGGAAGTGCTAGAATGCGGTGCGTGCGGCATCGCACCGCAGCCGTCTGATGCACTGCTGCGTGCGTCACATGCACGCAGCGCGTGCATCAGACGGCTGCGGTGCGATGCCGCACGCACCGCATGCCGCATTTTAACATACCCCTATATATATATATATATATATATATATATATATATATATATATATATATATATATATATATATATATATATATATATATATATATATATATATAAAATCAAGAGTGTAAGATCAAAGAATTCCCTAAAAGAATTGTTTGTTTGATGGCATATTTTATATTGGCATGTGCTTTGGTAGCTAAATGTGTGAATGCAGTAAACAAGTGCTCTAAATGTAGTTGGCCCGAACTCGCCCCGAATCCCGAGGAAGAAAAATAAGTCGAGTTTGGTCTGCGCATAGTGGTAAATCTTTGGGCCGAGCATGAGTTTGGAAGAGCTACCTAGAGTTTGGGTCATATATGAGCAGTCCATGACCGACTCAACCCGATGCGATTGATAGTTTGATATATTGTGGGCATGCTAGAGATCCTATTTTCTAAGACATGAGGTTCTAGATTTAGGATCTAGATATCATGTTCCCATGTGCAATAGAGCTTAGGTAAGACAATACATCATACGAGATCATGTGGAATCCATTCTAAACAAGGATCAAAATACTGGCCGGTACGAACCGTACCGGTCGGTTCAAACCGGGAACCGGACCGAACCGCACCGGTATCCAGTCGATGCCGGTCGCGGGGCTTAAATCGCCAAAATACCGGGCGGTTCCGGTTCGAACCGGTACCGGGTATGAAGTGTTGTTTTGGGTGATTTTTTCATTCCGATTTCATTTTTTTGGGCATCTTTCCTCATTCCCACATGAGGTGAACCTCCATACTAGCTGGATTTGCAAGATTTGAAGCCAAAAACTCGGATTTGCAAGATCAAAACCACATTTGAAGGAATGTTTTCATAATTTTTTTTACTTTTCTTTTGTTTTGTTGCATTTTTTTTGAAAAAAATCAAATAATTGTGGTGAAAATGTTGAAATGGGCTAGATCTATGCCATCAATGCTTAGATCTATAGATCTATAAGCGTCATCTCCAAATTTGCATGATCGGTTCATGCAAATTTGGGAGGTTTTCAATTTTCTTTTCTTTTTTTGTATTTTTTTTAAAAATAAAGCAAATAATTGTGGTGAAAATGTTCATGCGGGGAGCATCAATATCAGTAATTTGTGTATGATTTCTTCCAATATCCGACATTGCCGCCATTCGGTCATCCACGAGGTAATGATGATGATGATGATGATGATGATGATGATGTTGAAATGCAGCCTGCCCAAAGTTCCATGTGGTACTAAGTTACTCAGTCTAAGTAGGTAAAAATATATAATTCTCTACTCTTGTAAGTTATGGATATGCATTTTATTTGCTAAACATGTTAGGAGTCTTAGGACTATGAATTTGTGTTTATTATCATATTATGTGAAATTGTAAAATATGACTCATGTACTCGTATTAGTTGTGTAATTCATATTTGTGCAATGGTTATGAATTGTGTTTTATAATCCCTAAGCATAATATAGTAATACTAGGCTAATCTAACATATACAATTTAATAACTATATCAAATTCAACAATTTAGAATCATACAGTGAAAACAATGACTTTATAGCTTAAAAAGACCGGTTCATACCTATAACAAGTTTACTAATGAAAAAAAACATCACAAACCAGTATTTTATATTATTCTGGATTTTTTGGTTATTTTTTCAAAATTTTTTGAAACCAAAAATCAATTCACACCGGTATGGACCGGTTCAGACCGATACCGGTTCGTACCGCCCGGTTCGAACCGTTTTTTCGGTCGGCCGATATTTTGTCCGCGACCGGTATTTTTATCCATGATTCTAAACAACAATTATTTCATTGCAGAGTTGAGTTTATGATGGCATCATCTATACTTGGATGATGTCAACTCTGCTTCAAAGAAATCAAACCATGTTCATCCCGTAGTCATGAGTCGTGACTCCTCTCCTCTTCTATTTCATTGTGGCCTTCAATAGGGAGCAAATATGGAAGAAACAATATATAATAATAATGATTACATAATATGCTATAGTTTATAAATAAAGGGAATTTATTTTGTTTATTTTGTTCTCTCTACTTTAGTGGTCATCTTATTTCTTTGGATTTGAAGATCACCCCAAATTGTTCGTAGATCCGAAGCACCTTTTAATCTCTCTCTCTTCCCCTCTTCTTCTTTCTCCTCTACACCATGCTTGTGCAAATAAAATTATCTCAGGCCTCTACCATATATTTTACCCCCTGCATCTCTCAAATATTTTACTTCAATAACTTTCACAATTCGTGATCTCCAGTATATCCAGTGTTCAAACCAATCATCCTACAATCAAGATATGCAATATGTTGAGTCTTTGGTCCCAAAGAGTTTTTTGTTTACCTGTTACCTAATGATGGCTTGGACATGATGATTCTTCATGCATGTTTATTTTTCCACTTTTGGATGTTCTAATATTTTACCATATTGCTATTTTAATCTAATGCAACGGTATGTATGTTTTACCAAACAGCTCATTGATTTGGGTGAAGTAAACATGGGTTTTGGGCCATAGTGGGCTCTGACTTCCAAGCCTGAAAGTATTTCAGGATTGGCAACATACTTTCAGGATGGGCAATCGCTGATGGCTGAATTGTTTTGTTTTTATATGCAACTAATCTGAAATTGTAGACCCATCTACTTTGTTAACATCAATTGTTCAAATATATGGAGTATTTTTTACGAATATATTTTAAATACCTACCACGATCAATGGAATGCACGTCCCTTTTGTCATTCGATGAAAAGAAGGATATGATTTAGACCTAGACCACAATATATGTTTGGGCTTCCATCCGCTCGAGTTTAGGCCTGGGCTTTACATGAAAGTATTAGATAGGGATTGGGCTAAGCTTAAAGAGAAATGATATTCAACCCGAAGGTTTTTCCCGATCCGCCCAGCCCAATTGACATGGCCTAGTACGAGTGGTGGGGGTAGAGATTTAAATGTTGCTAGTGAGATTCAACCACCACTCGTAAACGGCCACATCAATCGGGCTGAGGGGAATCGGGAAAACCTTCCGGCTGAATAGCATTTCTCAAGCTTGAAATATCAGATTCGGCCTCACAGGTTTGGGCACACATTGACTAGTTCTGTGTGAGCCCGATCTTGAGGTAGCCTGACTCAAACTCGGTCCATTTACAACCCTAAAGAGGGGGGGGGGACGACAAGAGTCGGTGAATAAATTTGAGCCACCTTGTTCAGTGCATCTCATAGTTTGGATGCACCATTCTAACAAAACCGGGTTTTGTGCAATTCATTCATATTATGTAAAAAGATATGTGCTAAAGAAATGTTTATCTAAAGTTACGCAAGCAGTGAGAGGAATGACCTTGAGTTCCAGTGATGCAGGATGCCAGTCCGGTGGGCCATTCTCCGTCAGAAGGCCCATTGCGAGCGGAGATGCACTAATCACCCCGACACCCTTGTTCTTCAAGTAGGGAAGTAAATCCATGAGGGTCGAGTCGTTGATGCTGTAATGGCAATACGACAGAATCACGTCTACCGAACCAGGTGGTACCCGATCGAGCACGTATGTGAAAACCCCCAACGGGAGACCGGTTATTCCAATGAATCGGGTCTTTCCTGCCTCTTTCAGCTTTTGAAGTGCGGGGATGGTCTCATTCACAATCTGCAGAGGCCAACTTTACAATTCACAATCTCACCGCATAACATCAAATGAACTCACAAAATGTACTACTCCTAACTTGGTGGACATGAATGGAACTCCTACACATCAAGATAATAATCATATTGAGGTGAAATGCTAACAACCCACGAAGCAAAATCGAAACTTTTTGAGACTCTGCAGAGCAATGAGCGAACCGGGACCTGATCGAGGGATCCGAACTCGATATCGTGGCAGTGCAGGATGTCGACATAGTCCAGGTTCAGCCGAGCGAGGCTCTCGTCGATGCTCCTAGTGACCCTCTCTGCGCTGAAGTCGAAGCCGTCCGCGTAGCGCCCGCACTTGGTGGAGACGATGAACTCGTCGCGGGGCACGCCGAGCTCCTTCAGGCAGTCCCCCAGAACCACCTCCGAGACCGTGCCGCCATAATACCTGCAGGAAGGGGTAGGATATCAGAAAAAGGGAGGGGGGGGGGGGGGGGGGGGGGGGGGGTAGATTTCAAAGGGTTTGATAGGGGGGTGAAGGGTTGTACGGACGGGGAGGTGTCGAAGAAGTTGATGCCAAGGCGGAGGGCCTGGCGGACGGCGGCGACGGCGTCGTCGTGGGAGACGTGGCCGAAGACGTTGCCGAGTGGGGAGGCACCGAAACCGACGCAGCTGAGCTTGAGGCCCGTGTTACCCAGCTCCCTCCGCTCCAGCTTCGCCATATTAGGGTTTGGGGGAAAGGACGGAAGAGGGGGAGGAGCTCCCGTCTTCACGGCTACATGATGGGGACGGGAGGTGCAGTGGCTGTTGCAGACAGGCGTGGGAACTGGTTGTGGGCCAGTGGTGGACCAGGATTTTCCCTTAGGCCTCGGCTTCGCGGAAATGGTCTGAATTTTGCGAAATTAGAATCGGTTGTCGACTTTTTCTTTGGTTTGCAAAAATTGGGAAGGAATTCGATGCCAAAGAATTATGAGAGGGGCTTAGAATTCCTCCCAATATAGATGAAAAATTGATTGGTTATCCAGAAATCCTGCGTGGCAGCTATTTTTATTTCAATCCTATCCTTGGCTAAGTGTTGTATTGCCCCCCTCTGCCACCTCCACACACTGCTTCGCGGCATTGGTTTCGAGCTTGGAGACGACTGGGGTTTGATCTAGGGCTCAGGTGATCTTCTCCGATCTCGATCTTCAACACGGATCTAGGGTTCCGATGGCTTTCTCCGGCCCCGATCTTCGACTCCGGTCAACTGTTTGGTTTTCTCTTCGGCTTTATGAATGATCTAGGGCTCCGATTACCTTCTACGACCCCGATCTTCGGTTACCTTCTACGACCCCGATCTTCGACTTTGCTCAACTGTTCGGTTATCTTGTTGGCTTTTTGAAGGATCTAAGGCTTCAATCACTTGCAGATTCCGGTATTACTTGACCCTACTTGCTTGTTAGGATTGAATTGGGGTTTTGATTCTCAAAACCCTGATTTGACCCAAATTGGTTATTAATGGTCTAGGAGTGTGCCACAAGAGTAGGGATTTACTTATATTCTACCCGGTTGGGAGGGATCTGCAGCGGATTCACGAGTGCTTCGAGATGCAATAAGTATGAGAAATGGGTTGAAGGTGCCCTATGGTAAGCTTAATATAATAGGTCTTTGCCACCGTATGTTTCAAATAGTATACTTCGTCATTCCTCATTTGGTTCCTGATATAGGGTATTGCTATTTGGTGGATGCTGGATATCAGAATAGTGAATATTTTTTGGCACCTTTTAGAGGACAACATTATCATCTCAATGATTGGAGAGATGGATATCAACCGACGACACTGGAAGAATTATTCAACATGAAGCATTCGTCGGCTAGGAATGTGATAGAAAGATGTTTTAATTTACTTAAGATACGTTGGTCTATTATTAGGAGCCACTCTTTTTTATCCTGTTAAGACCCAATGTCAGATAATTATCATATGTTATCTCCTTCACAACTTAATTAGGAGAGAGAAGCCATATGATCCTATGGAATCTGGGTTGCATCCAAATTACTCTCAAGCAGAAGGGATCCAATCTTATTTGCTGATTCCTCTGACCAGTGAAATACTTTGAGAAAAGATAAAACCATTGAAATATACAATGAGTGACTTGCTAGCTGGCAGTGTTAATTTGTTATAAGTTTGTAATAATTTGTACAATTGGTTTGAATATGTCATGTACTTGTTTAAAGTTTTATCTCAATGTATTGTGATTTAATATTAAGGTAGGATGGATGTAAAAATTATTAGATCGTCCTCAGAATCCGGTATTACGGACAGAGCCAAAAGGAGCTGGATCCTAGCAGAGGATGCATCACTAGTTCAGGCACTTACTGAACTATGTGTCGGTGGATATTGAAAAGCTGATAGCGGGTTTAAATTCGGTTACCTAGGTGCTTTAAAGAAGGTAATTGAGGCCATATTATCGGGCTGTGGGTTAAAAGCAACCCCCCATATTGAGTCGTTAAAACTTTGAAAAAGCAAACCCTAGCCATTACCGACATGCTTAACTACTCAAGTGGGTTTGCTTGGGATGATGAGCAGAAGATGATCATATGCAAGAAGCCAATTTTTGATAATTGGATTAAGGTATATAAATTTCACAATAATTAGAAATTTAAATTTCTCATAATGATAGTAGTATGGCAGAGTCGTGTACTAATTATGATGATGTCCTCATAAGTTGATGTGGGTGCAACTGAACTTAGGAACAAATCCTTTACCTGTTATGATAGTTTGGCAAATGTGTTTGTAAAGGACCGAGCAAATGGTATTGGAGATGAAACTCCAGCTGATGCAATGGAGGATCTTGATCTAAATCAAGATGACAGTAGATAAGCTCCAACCTCTGGTATTGATGAATATCTAAACATGCTTGGCAATATGGAAAATACTCATAGCCTGGATAATCTAGATGCTTCTTTTCAAGAGACATCACATGCTAATGTGACATATGGATAGTCTCCTACTTCCACTGCAACATCTGCTATACCTTCTCAAAAACCGACACATCAAAGCCCCCATATGTAACAAGAGAACCCACAGATCTGAACCTTGGTCTGATAGTTTGAGTAGGTTGGCCACCAGTTTTGGTTAATTTGTTGACATCACTCACAAGCACATGGAGAACATGCACCGGTATTTGGAGAATGCACAACAATATATGAGTCGGATTGGTAAAGCCCTCGAAAGAGGGGAGGCACGTACATAGAAGAGGTCAATTGCCATCAATAAACTTATGAAACTCCCGAGCATCCCTCTGAGGGACAAAACTTCAAGTCGGCTATATGTCTAGATGAAGAAGCTAGGCTTGCCTATGTTAACATACTTCTGGGCAATGAATGATTTGTTGTGTGTTTCGAAACTTGATTTATAATAATTCAACTTTTGTTAAGACCTTTTTATCTTATAGTACCGAATTCTAATAATTTGACTTATGTTAAATTGCTTGTGGGCTAATAGTTACTTTTTTTATACTTGGTTTGTTTATAAGTCAAATAATTATTATGGCATGTTCTTTATTATATAATGACTCATTCAAAAAGTTATGTTATTTTCGAGGGGAGACAACTTGGGGTATAATCAACATGGGCAGAATGTAGTACCCATATATCTGGGTACTATAGAGTAGTATCTGCTCCTATAATACTCATCCTGAAGTAAAGCCGCTTTTAATGAATATATGACGATAAAATATGGATATTATATTCTCCAAAACAAATGTGAGGAAGATGTTGGGAAGGAAGGCAAGGCTGAACAAGTAGCCCACCCGAAAAAAATTGTCTCCATTCAGATGTGTCTTGTATCTTTTGCTTTGGGTATCGTAGTTACTTTTGTTTTATATAATTTTATATTAGACTCTTGCTTTAAGTAATTTTACCAGAGACTATGAAATAATTAAGAGTTATTTTTTAAATATGTCAGCGCATTGTCTTGATATTTCGCTTTCAATATTTTAATTTATGCTTTTTAATATAAAAAGAGGTAATGATGAAATGTCAAATATATGACTTGTTGTAGGTAACCAGAGCCCTAGATAAGGTAAGGGGTTGAGTATAGCATGACAACTTTGGATGGCTGGAATATGCAGCTAATCGGTTGTAGCCAATTACATCCCCCTATCCGTTACGATATGTACATGAATATTTGGCAAGAACTGAGCCTCCCATATTAATTTTATTTTATTTTATTCATTCTTGGTTCTTAGAAAATTTATTTGGCTTAACTAGCTTACATAGATTATGTATATTTGTGAATATTTTTGTTTAACAATGGACGTGCATAGAATGAATCATTAGCAGAGAGAAAATACGAAGATGACTAAAGAATAACTTAAGTCCAAAAAAATAAGACTAAAGAGGGAGTGAAAGGTAGATTTGGATCGGCAGTTTACCGACTTTAGGGATTTCGATGAGAAATCGATTAGGAATTTTTAAAATTGTTAAATGGAGGAACTCTTGAAGAGGGAATGGAAGTATATATGTAATGTTGATTGAAAGATATGAATAACAATTTCATATTATGTAAAAAACACTCTCTCTCTTTCTCTCTCTCTCTCTCTGATGAAAGATATGTAAATAGATCAATTCATTCTTAAAAAAAAGAAAGAAATAGTTTCATCCCTGATAGAATAAGGATAGTTCATTCCCATGCTTGAAAAAAGATATTTTCTTCAAAGATAAAAAATATAAAAATAAGAAAGGGCAATGGAAATAAGATATCCCATCTCATTCCTATACTTAGAAGAAAAAAAAAGAGTATTCTCATGCCTTATAAAAATGAGTATTCCCATGCTTTGAAAAAATTAGCTTTTCCACCTCATTCTCAAGCTTGGAAGTAAAAAGTATTACTTCAACGCACACTTGTCCCATTACTTGAAAAAAAGTAATATTCTAAAATATTTTTATTCTATGGGGGGGGTTTTCTAGGTTTGGGTAGTTCAATAGGAAAGCACAATCTAACAGACCAATGAACAAGTTGACCGGACTAGATTTTACTTGAAAAACCCCTTTCTTAACGTCAAAGGGGAAAAAACCGCAGGGTGGGGCGAGAAATGCACTAACAAGCCAAACGGGTTATAAACTCTCACACTGACCCACTTATACCCTGAAAGGACTAGCCTCTCAAATGCAAACCTCTCAACTCTCTCTCCGTCTAGCTCCGCAAACTCCAAGACCCAATGGACATCACCTCCTCTTCAAGAATTCAGTCCCATTGCTCTGAGGGGGTAGGCCCTTTTTATAGTTCGTCGAGGTGACAACTGGTGTACTCCGAGATGGCGGCATTGATGGCGCAGCTCCGTAATCTGCACAACCGCCTCGTGCGTGGGCTACGTGTCACCTTGCAGGCACTTGATAGTTATGAATGGAGATATTTTTTGCCTTTCTGGTCGACTGAAAATCTCGGGTCATGGGCTGTCCTCCTTTAATCGTCACTTGACTGAGATTTCCGGGAATGACTGCCGAAAAATCTTGGTTTGTGATCTTTGGGCCACTCTTCGGCGAATATCAAAGCTAGCATGGGGCGAAGAAAGCAGGGTTTTCCCTCTGGTTTATTTGCACCTTGGTCGATCAATAGCTCTGGTCGATGGACTCCCTCTAGTCGACCGATCGGTCGACTCCCACAGGTCGACCGGTTGATCGACAGTTCAGCTGGTCGGTCGACGGATCGACTGGCCGGTCAAGTCCCACAGGTTGACTGGTTGGTCGAGTCCCACAGGCCGCTGGTCGGGTGGCAGGTCGACTAATCGATCGAGTTCCACAGGTCGACCAGTCAGACGACAATTCCGATCAGTCGACTCCCTCTGGTTAACTGGTCGATCAGTCGAGCATGTCTTTATCAAATGTTTGTCTCTAGCTTGCTCTTCCTTCTAGTGTGACGGCTGGTCGGTTAGCTTCGCGAGGAGCGAACAACCCTCCTCTGTCAGCCAGCCGGGTGTGACGACCGGTTGGTCGGCTTCACGAGGGGCGGATGGCCCTCCTTGGTCAGTCGATAGGTCAGCCAGCTTTGAGAGGGGCAGACGATCCTCCTTGGTGATAATCCTGCCCACTCCTTTCCAATGACTGATGATGTTAGGTTCTTGAGTGTCGAATCTTGACCGTCGATGTCATTTAAAGCACTTGATCGACTTGTTAATATCGTATCATACCACATAACCGACCGATTGGTTATTCCTCCAATTTAGGCCACTTGGTTTGGCCGAACGGTTGTTGACCGATCGACTATTCTTTCATTCGAGGCCATTGAAAGAATAGTCGATCGGCTAATCGCATCTAGTGCCTTTCAGCTCATGTGCTATCAACGAATTGAACCTAGCTCCTTGTGGCTCACGCACGATCAATGCACTGCACAAAGAACCAGTTGAGGATCATATCGATGACTGATCGATTTTACTCACCAAAAACGATCCTGAATCACACCAAGGTTTCAACCGCTCATACACTCTCATATCTCCATGTGCTCATTGCTGATTGGCTAGCCTGCCGATAATATTATGGTACACACATATTCATTACATGAGATTCCCCAAGTCAAAATTTTCACCTCATTCCCATGGTGTACCAAACAGACTTGGGAAATGGAAAGGGAAAGGAAAGAGCAAAAATGATATTATGAAAGTTCCCACGTTATTCCCATGTTGAACCAAAACAAACTTGGGAAAAGGAAAAAGATGACAGACTTATTTTTTGTCCTATTTCCTTGCATGAACCAAACACTTGCCATCCATTTTCTTTTCCACGGAAATGGATACCACAGAAAAGGAAAAGGATACCATGCTCCTTTTCCGTGAATCAAACGACGCCTTAGGGCCATAAACATTAAAAAGACCCATTAAGATTTTGTCTCAAGCGGAGGATTTCGGTCTTCGTAGTCCTCCAGAAATTTTAGGCCATAACCGACTCAGTTGAGTCGTGCAGGTCGTGAATAACGGATCGAGTCATTGGTAGTTTATAATATATATATATATATATATATATATATATATATATATATATATATATATATATATATATATATATATATATATATATATATATATATATATATATATATATATATATATATATATATATATATATATATATATATATAGAGAGAGAGAGAGAGAGAGAGAGAGAGAGAGAGAGAGAGAGGGCTGTTACGTTGAGCTGTGAGCTACAGGTGGAGAAAATGAGCTGCCATCATTTTGATCCCCCCTAGGAGTTTTGGAATTTGATGAAATTTGGTGAGGGTGTTATCTAGGATAACATGATCATTCTCACCAATTTTCATCAAATTCCAAAACTTCTAGGGTCATCAAATGGTAGAAGCATTATCTACCATTTGCAGTCACCGTTAATTTTGCTTCTACCATTTGATGACCCTAGAAGTTTTGGAATTTGATGAAAATTGGTGAGGATGATCATCTTATCCTAGATAATACCCTCACCAAATTTCATCAAATTCCAAAACTCCTAGGGGGATCAAAATGAGGGCAGCTCATTTTCTCCATCCGTAGCTCACAGCTCACTGTAACATTCCTCTCTCTCTCTCTCTCTCTCTCTCTCTCTCTCTCTCTATATATATATATATATATATATATATATATATATATATATATATATATATATATATACAAATCTCGATTTCCACTCAATTCTCGTTCACTTACCAAATTATTTGTAAATAATAATTATATCCATTTTTTATATTCCACATCCCAAATCAAGACCTAATTAAAATATGGTTGAAGTTGAATGATATGAAGCTTGATCGGAGCTAATAGAGCTTTGTCCACATTGCTTTGTTTTAGTTTTTTTTCCATGTTTCAAATCATCTCTCTCTCTCTCTCTCTCTCTCTCTCTCTCTCTCTCTCTCTCTCTCTATGTGTGTGTGTGTGTGTGTGTGTGTGTGTTGGGCAGATAAATCACATTTCCCCCTTCTCTTTTTCTATGGCCAAGCAATAGCCATTGTGAGGCAAAGGTACAAACATTAATCATGGTATGTTCAAGAGCAGTAAGGGTTTAACTACGATATATTCAAGGGAGTGTCCAGTTTTATTTCTGGGTATATTCAAGATGACTAGCTAGTGGCTTTAACTGGGGTGTATTCAAGGGGGTTGGGTGGATGGGTTAAGGGTATTTTTGGAATGGAAGTGGGTTATAATTCAAGAAAAATGGGAGTATACTCAAGCTTGATGGGTGTGGGCATCGAAATTAGCCCACGGGTCAAACCCAATTCGCACACGTAAAATAGGCCTGCACCCAACGGCCTTCGGGTCGAACCCGACCCGCACACGAAACTTGGGCCCGCACACAACGGCCCACATGCGTAAACTTGGCCCACACACAACGGCCCGCATGCAACTCGGCCCACTCACAACGGCCCACATATGCAACTCGGCCCACACACAACGGCCCACATGCGCAACTCGGCCCATACACAACAGCCCGCATGCAAAATTGGGCCCGCACACAAACGGCCCGCATGCGAACCCGGCCCGCGTGCAAACTCAATTCGCGCGTTGTGGCCCAACTCAGAGCAAACGGGTCCCACTGGACCCGCAACTCAAACACAAAGAGGGGGGGGCCACCGGCCCCCCCTTCTTGAAAACCATGCCCCCCCTCCCCATGGGGAGGTGGGGCGGCCATAAGGAAAAGAAAAGAAAGAAAAAAGAAAAAGAAAAGAAAAAGAAAAGAAAAGAAAAGAAAAAAAATCAAAACCGCCTCGATGCGGGGGGAGGTGGCGTGGACGTCTACGCAGCCGTAGATCCGCGACGATCCCTCGATCCAACGGACAAGATGACGTTGTGTCGCCATCCGATCCAAAAGTGCAAAAAAAATAACAACTCAATCCTCGAAGATCGAGTCATATCTAGCCCGTAACCACCCCAACTAAAAAGGAGGGGATCGAGTTTGTTTCCTCGGATAAAGGAACAATATCTTGATGGTTATGGGGGGAGATATCGGATGAAACAAAAAGATTTCAGCCATATCTCCCCCAACCGCCCCCCTTTGCCTATAAATAGAAGGGGTGGGGGAAAGCACAAGGGGTCCGAAAAGCTGAAGACGAAAGGGGCTCTGCAAGAGAAGCTCCAACGCTTGAAGACTGAAGGCTTCACGAGGCATGGCAAGCATGTCCTACGGGAATCCTTGGCCCTTCAAGTCCTCATCAACGTAAAGACCTTGCACTCGAAGATCAAAGCTTCGACTCCTTGCACGAAGAAGAAAGCTTAGAGAAGAAGACCCGGAGTCATCATTACCCTGACTTCTCCAACGATCTTCACCAACTCCAAAGACGTCACAAGCAAAGGCCGGAGAAGAAGATCGAAGCCGACAACACCCGTCGTCCTCAACAAAGGCGTCGACTCCTCGCACGAAGAAGAAAGCTTGGAGAAGAAAGCCTGAAGCCGGTGCTACCCCTGCCGTCTTCATCAACAAAAGCCGACGCTACAACCGTCGCACGGAGATCGGTGCTACACCCACCACCTCCACAAGAAACCTTCAACTCCGATCAAGCCAAATACGCTCGGAGAACAAGCCAGCCGACGCCACAACCGTCGAGGAAGCCGAAAAAATAAAGAAGCCCTAAAAAAGTAGTCATCGCCGTTCGAGAAGAAGATCGAGTCAAAGCTAAAGCCAAAGCCAAAGTCAAATGAGAACAAGGAGGTGTTGTGGTTGGACTTGTATATCTCCTTAGCATGTTGGATCTAAAAAAAAAAAATTAAATTATAAAAAAGCACCAAAAATGAACTAAAATTTAAAAATTATTAGGGTGGAATTTATCTTTGTCTTGCTCATTAATGCCCTATTGCGCTGCCTCTCTTCAACTTGATCATAACATGCTTGGAACTTGGAGGTAGTGTCTTGGATTAAGGTCCATTGATGCTTCAAAGAGACTTTTGATCTGTCGGATTTGCATTTCTGGTGCATGTGGTTGAATTCATGGACGTGCTTCCGAAACCGATTTTTCCTTTGATCGGTGCTTTGAACGAGGTCGGTGCTAATGTTGACCCACGCTGAGATCAACATTACATCCTCCTCTGTGGTGAAGCTCTTGATACGCACTCCTTTATTCATTGTTGTCGTGGAGGGTTGCTCGGAGATTGAAGAGTAAAAGATTGACGATGGCGGCACCCATTGATGAGCCTCCGACGAACCCACACCGGTGAACACGGCATGGCACCACTCCGAATGTAAGACACTAATCCACCACTATAATAATGGGGATCCATAGATCAAGGGAGTATAGGAAGAGGGTGTATCAAGGGGTGTAGCAAGGGGGAGGGTGGAAATGAATAAGGGTTTACCCCTATTTAAAAAAAGTTTCCTAAAATATCTTGATTTTTTTGGATTTTGTTATGCCCCAAAAAACCAATTTCAAAAGTTGTTGGACTCCAACGACTATTATATCTCAACACACCGTGTGGCACAAGCTAGGCTGGATAGGTAATGGTCTATATCGATTTAAGTTTGAGTGGGGCGATAGGTATTGAAGATGGGGCCCACATTGACAACTCAGGTATGGTAAAGTCGTTGATGGTGCTTTTTGGCCATTCTCACGTAAAAGGCATGGTTCCCGTCCTTTAGGTAATCCACTGGTGATGCTCTAACCTCCAGCCAACCAACCCTCTCCCTTTCATTTCCCCCGCCACCCTACCACACAATCCTTTTTGGCGCCAACCTAGGCCCGTCCGCAGCCTCCTCCTTCCTCCTTCATCCTCCTCTTCTCCCTATCTTAACCCTAGACTCCATCCTAAAGATGTCGGTGGCCACAAGCCGACATTGTAATGACAATATTTGTTGGTATCCACTAATATGATTTGTGGACACCGACATCGGCTTCCTTGCAATGTCGGCATACTGAAATTGCAATAGTAATATATGTTGCGCAATTGGCCTGCTCTACAGAAGTGTATGGATGGTTCTTAAAGGTTCGAGAATTGTATCCCTGTGGAGATCACACACTACACAGAGAATTCTAAGCAAAAGCACATATGGACAACATAGATTCACATGCAATCAAGGATTTTGATTATCACACAAAAGATTACACCATGCAGTGGTCATCGTTTGTCGGGCCCTATAAACAAACATTGTAAGAAATCCAAAGTAATACTGAAGGATATAACAAGAGATGAAAGCACCCGCCGAAAATAGAAGCCGAAGTAGACATGTTGAGGAACCCAGAGATGAATCGGAGAAAACCAAAAATAGATCCATAGATAAACCTCTCCTCTTCTTCCTTCATCCTTCTTCTATATTCCTTCTTATTCTCTTCACTTTTTTTCTCTCCCTTGCTTCCTTCTCTTCTCTCTCATGGCCAAGAGAAACCCTAGATCTAGGTTCTCTTCTTCTTCTTCTTCTTCTTCTTCTTCTTCTTCTTCTCTCTCTCTCTCTCTCTCTCTCTCTCTCTTGCAGATGATCTTAAGTCATTGTCCCACTATCACAAACCCTAAGGCCACACATCCTTTATATAATGATTCCACAGTCATTAAGAAAAGAAAAACACATGCCAAAAGGAGTCTACATGGCCCAGGTTCGCGAGAGCGAGTTTTTAGTTTACCTAGGTAAATTCAGCATATGGTCTATCTTGATGCCTATACCCTGTGTGCTCGGGCGAGCCTTAAACTCACTCGAACAAATTTCTTGTAGGTTTACTCTTCATTCTTTTTCAGGACACATCCTGAGAAATTTCCACCTTGGATTTAAAAGTCCATACCGTGAAGACTTCCGCCATCACCTATCACCATCGTTCTGAGAGCCTTAGCTTGTGATAATCTATTGCCTTTCCTGTCGCCACCTATTGCACTTGCACAAGGTGCCTGATTATCTAAACCGATGATCGACCAAGTCTAATTTGCTTTTGGATGACTGAAACCCACTTCTTCTTCGACTTTCGTGCGCTTGGGATTGCTCCACCTGTAAAATTTTCTTCACCAAACTCTTCCCTTTTGAAGCTACCCTTGTCGCAATCTTATACAAGCCTCCACTACACGCTCCCTGCAAGACTGAAGAAGTGTCATCCGTAACCTTCAAAACTCTACCTTGACTGGTGATCCTATACCCAAGATAATCTAATCAAGAAAGAGAGATTGGATTTTTCTCTCATATTGAGAACATGATGAACATCCATGAGTGTTTGCCCTGATCTGTCAGATATCCTCACCCAAATATTTTCGGCTCCCCTAGTCAGTATGCTGGAGCCAACATCGATCGTTATCATGCCACCCTCACATCCCACATAGATGTTGAATCATGTACTGTGTGAGCAAATATGATGTGTGGTGCCACTATCAAGTACTCATTCTTGGCCTTATTTTCTAACATCAGTGGCCGCCAAGATGAGCCCAACATCGAATCTTCAGTTGATGCAACATGATTAGCATTTGCCTCATCCTCAACATCTTCACTGATTTTGGCCGACTTGGAGCCTTTTTTCGGAACTTGCTCACCTTTCCACCTACACTCACTTTTCAAGTGCCCGAGCTTCCCACACTTCCCACACTTGACCTTCTTCTGAGGCCTTGTGCCATGCTCCACCATTGTAACATTCAAAGCCTAGTTGGATCCCTTCGCAGAACCCCCTGAGCTTTTCCTTTGTACTTCTTCGCTTAACAGAGTACCCACAATATCATGAAACTTCATCTACTTAGAACTAGAAAAATTGCTAATTGTCATTACGAGACCGTCCCGACTGTAGAGAAGCTTGACAAGATCAGTAGAGCCATGATATTTTCATCGAAGTTGATTTTGACGGATTTCAGTTGAATCATAATTCTATTGAATTTTTTGGTGTGCTTTGCTACTCTTTCACCATTCACCATCTGCCATCTTCATGTTGGACAACCTTTTGATCAAGAAGACCTTATTGGAGGTAGAGGGTTTTTCATACATCCCAGATAGTGCTTTCATCAAGTCCGTCGTGGTCTTCTCCTTGGAGATATTGAAGACCACTATTGAGGTTAGAGAGAGACGAATCAATCACATTGCTTTCCTATCAAGAGTCTCTCAATCCTCCTTAGATATCTTTCTCTAGCTTCCACCACTAGTGTCAAAACATAGCCACCTACATCACCATATAAATATTTGTGATGGCCCATGTTGGTGGCTAGCCGCCGACACTCTTAATAAACAATGACCGATATTTGTTTTTCGCCTTAGGGTTTTGAGGGGAGGTGAAGGAGAAAGGAGATGGAGGATGTAGAGGGGGTTGGCAACGTCGAAAAGGGAACGACATGGCAGGGACAGAAGGCGTTGGGTCAAAGGGCATCTAGGAAGGACGCACAAGAGGTATAGTGTAGCTTTCAACTTTTGGGGGCTTTAGACAAGGGGAATCTAGGGATGATGGGTGCATGTAAAATCCCCCTTTTAGTAAGGTCACCCATAATCTTCTTGCCACCGACCCAAAACTTAAGGTGGTACTGTATGATAACATCTCTGTGGTTATCTCACGTAACAATTGTGGTTACGTTGATAACCACAGATGATAACAACTATTAAGGATCCGGATGTAATTAGTTATTCACCATTTATTATAAATAAACATGGACGGACTTGAGGTAATAAACCCAAGTCAACCGGCCATCATTTACTTCCCTCTCTCAATCTCTCTTTCTCTCTCAATCTCTCTCTCTCTCTCTCTCTCTCTCTCTCTCTCTCTAAAGCTTTCATGGTATCAGAGCCTCGTTTATGAGGTATACTAGATCTACATCTACCCTCAGTTACTCAACCTTTTCTTCCAACCATTTTTTTTCTTCTCCTAGGCAGCCTTCATCATGACAGATTCCTCCTCAACACAATCTTCTCCTCCCTCTTCTGCTCATCCTCTGTCCTCGCTTTCTTCTCCAATGTTGTTCCTCATCAAAAACCTGAGCTCTCTGGTGACAATCAAACTCGATGACACCAACTTTATAACTTGGAAAGATCTCTTTCTCGGTGCCTTATCAACTTTCCAACTTGAGCATCTTGTTGATGGTAGTCATCCTGTCCCAGAGCCCACCAATTCTCTCTACAAGGAGTGGATCCTCGCTGATAGACAGCTTCGTACCTGCATCCTCGCCACCCTCTCCCCCAGCATCATTCCTACAGTGCTTTGTCTACCTGGGTCTCGTGATGTCTGGGTGGCGCTTGAGAAGCGCTTCCTTTCCCAAGCCCGATCTAATGTCCTTCATCTCCGCTCTCAACTTCAGAAGCTTCAGAAAGGCACCCTTTCTTTATCCGCCTATGTTCAACAGATTCAAACTATCTGCGACAACCTGGCCACAATCGGTGCTCCAGTCTCCGAGCCCGACATTGTGCTCTATACCCTCGATGGCCTCCCTGCAACATACAACCATGTCAAGACGACGCTTCGTCTTCGCCCTGGTCCTTTGGCTATGGAAGAGCTCTCTGCTCTTCTACATACGGAGGAAAACTACCTTGACGCGGCCTCCACTTCAACCACTTCCCTCGATCCCCACCTAACCCTGACCCCACCATCGGCCTCCTCTGCCTTTATATCCAGCCGTGGGGGTGGTCGTCGTGGAAACCGTGGAGGTGGTGGTCGGTTCTATCGTGGTCTTGACGGCCCAGATCGCAGTGGTTTTGAACGCACTCACGGTCGTGGTATTCTCGGTGGATCTCCCTCCACAGTTTGGCAGATCTGCTCCAGATCGGGTCACATCGCCCTCAATTGCTGGCATCGGACAAACATTGCTCTCTAACAGAGCCAGGGTCCTCCCCCCCTGCGGTGCTCTCTTTCCCTGCACTGCTTGTGTTCGCTCCTCCAACCACTCGCAATCCGTGGTATGCAGACAGTGGTGTGGGTGCAAATTTTGGCAGAGAGGTCTACAAACCGCGAGACCCACCGGCCCTACCTGGTGGGCCCACGAGGACTACCACGGGACCCACCGGCCCTGCCTGGTGGGCCCACGAAGACTACCACGGGACCCACCGGCCTTGCCTTGTGAGCCCACGAGGACTACCGCAGGACCCACCGGCCCTGCCTGGTGGGCCCACGAAGACTACCACGGGACCCACCGGCCCTGCCTGGTGGGCCCACGAAGACTACCAAGGGACCCACCGGCCCTGCCTGGTGGGCCCACGAAGACTACCGCAGGACCCACCGGCCCTGCCTGTGGAATCCCCAGGAGACAGCCACGGGACCCACCAGCCCTGCCTGGAGTTTCTTCCAGAAGCAACCAGAAACCGCCATCTACCCAGAATTTCTCTATAAATAGCAGACCCCTCAAATATAAATAGATCCGATTTTCAATTCTGAGATCTGATTTTCAGAAACCAGAGCTCTGGAATTTTCTAGTTTCCCATCCTTCACCTCTCCTCGATCTTCTTCTTCTTGTCTTTGAAGAGATCGGAGAGGTTTCAGTGATACTTGGTCTGTCGAGATCACTTCGAGAAAAGTGTTAGTGAATTCGGGTTGCTCCCTATAGCACGGAGACATAGGCTTCGGCTGAACTCCGAGATCACCTCTCGCTTCAACTCTCTGATTGCATCTCTCTCTGTTTGTGTATTGAGAACGGCAACTCCAATCAACAGATCGAACAACGATCTTCAACTCGAACTTCAATTGACTGGTGCGGCGAAGTCTTTGGGTCAGCACTAAGATTTTCCTCCACAGTTTGGCGTCGTCTGTGGGATCGAACGAGAAGCCAAGTTCGCCCTACAACAAGTCAGATCGGTTGAGCAGACAACCGATCAAACTTCCTAGCCCCTTCGGTTGAGCAGACAACCGTTAGGATACCGGCACTCTCGTTGTACCTTTCGCTCTCTACTAAATGGCGAGGACGAAGCATCAGGGTCAACCAGAAGGAAGTAACACTCGCCAGCCTCGTCCTGAGACTCGTTCAATGAGTCAAAGGCTCAACTTCGGACAGCCCCTCGCTGTCCCTGATATGGGTGCTCGTTCAGGGAGCTAGAGATCGGTTGATCGACCAATCCCTCAACCCCCTCGACAATCAACGGGGAAAACTGCCCCTACTCCTGCTGAAGACCCGCCATCCACATACCAAATCTCGGCGGTTGACTTTCAATTACTACAACTAGCTAAGCAGAACGCCGCCCTCATCGCTGAGAGGGATGCTCTCAAAAAGGCAGCCTCTGAGGCCGAGATTGCTCTCCCTATCCCCTCGACTAACGAGAGGGTCGATCTACCATGACAATCGATTCACTCCGAGCCTCGGAGATCAATGGGCACTGCTGCCCTCGAGAGGATTCGTCGTGACCCAACTCCTTCTACTACCCCGTGGAAACAGAGTGTGTGGGATCGCATCGACGATGAGTCCTCCCAATCCTCTTCCGGTCGCAACTGCGCCAAGAGGACACCTTCAAAGCCCGACATACCAAGGAGACACCAGATGAAAGGGGCTCCTTCTAAGAGTAGAGTTTCTCCATCCATTCCGCTTCAACGTGAACTTGGATCGGACCTTCGTCACCGACTCCAACCGGAAGATACTCAAAGGCCTGAACAAGACCTTGCGATCTTGCCTCTTGATCTGTATCCAGGTCAGGGGCATGGTCGTAGAGACGGATATTCCTCTGCTGGACCTCTCCATCGGAGCCTGTTCGAGTCGACATTTCCGAGGGGATGGAGAACTCCCACTCTTCCCAAATTCAACTGCCTCAAGGGAGATCCAACTCTCCATATTCTCGCCTTCAAGCAAGCTCTGACGCCGCACGAAGAAGAAAACAATGTGCTCTGTCGCACCTTCGCCGGGAGTCTCGACGAGCCATCCCTCGATTGGTACCATAACCTCCGAGCTGGATCCATCACCCAGTTCGATGTCTTGGCCAATCACTTCGTGCAGCACTACCAGTTGAACTTGAAGCCGGAGAAGAAACTTGATTCCCTCTATCGGCTGAGGATGGGCGCTGACGAGAGTCTTCGAAGCTTCACAAGGAGATTCTGCAACGAGCACGCTGCCCTCTCGGGGAGGCATTTGGATGATGAAGCTATCATGTTGGCTTTCCAGAATGCACTCCGCTTCGACCTGCACATCTACAACGACTTCATTCGCAATCCTCCTCCTTCTCTGGGTTCAATGTTCGATCGAATCCAGAGAGAAATTGAAGTTGAAGACAATCAAGTTGCCCGAAAAGGGCGAGAGACAAAGAGGCGACCCGCCGAGAGGGAAGCTCCGAAGTATGTTGCCAAAGCTCACAACGCTGAGGCAGCAGTCCCTCCTGCCAACAAACGGTCAAGAAACGACGGACGTCGATCCCCGACAAAGACCACTTTCACCGAGTGGAATTTACCGATCGAGCAGATCCTCGACCGCATCCAACACGAAGAATTCCTTCGAAGGCCCAATCCTCTTCAGGCTGACACTAAAGTCACGACTGACAAAACGGTCTATTGCGACTTCCACCAAAGTCACGGCCATTCCACCGATCGGTGCTATCGGCTGAGATTTCATCTCGAAGACTTACTGCGAGAAGGTCATCTCCAAGAGTTCGTCAAAGGCGGACAAGATCAGCGTAGAACCTCCGCAAAGGGGAAAGAGGCTTGTTGGGTCCATCAAATCTCTTCCAACCGACCGCCTATCACTGTGAATGCCAACATCTTTGGCATTCACGGGACATTGCACAATCAAGCACTGACCGGGAAAGAAGTAGATCGGCAAGTTCAACGCATCTTCCACGTTCGCTCTGCGGCGAACAAGGAGGACACCTGGATCGAGAAGTCTATCAAGGGTTTGGCTTGGCCCTCTATCATTTTCAATGACACTGATCTTCAAGGAGTTCATACTCCACATCGGGACCCCCTGGTCTTGAAGCTCCTCATCGACGGAAGCACTATCAATCGAATCCTCATCGACACCGGAAGCTCCATCGACATTATGTTCTCAGACTGCTTCAAACGTCTGGGACATAAATATTCAAGCCTTGACGTCGTCCCAACGGTGATCACGGGCTTCAACGGTGAGCAAAGCATCACGATGGGCGAATCAAGATTCATTCTCGACCTCAGCCGAGAGACTCGGGTCTCGGTGAGGTTCGCAATCGTCGAGGGAACGTCCAACTACAACATCATCCTCGGTCGACCATTTCTACATCAAATCAATGCCATCTCCTCCTCCTACCATCAACTCCTCAAATTTGCAACGGGAGAGGGCATTGTGTGCATCCGAGGAGATCAAGAGGCCGGGCGATCTTGCGAAGCGGCTGCGACAAAGACAGATCGTAAGATAAATATTGCTCCTCCAAAGCGACCACGAGATGAAGCCGACCCTTCTTCCAAATAGCAACCAAAGGAGATCCCGCTGACCGAGCCTCCACCAATCGAGTGGGAGGCTTCACCTTCAATCGAAGAAATCATTCCAATCAATATTGGCAATGGAGATCTCCCTCAAGAAACATTTATCGGTACCGGTCTCAGCGACGCAGAAGCGCGAGACAAGGTATCCTTCCTCCAGTCCAACATCGACATCTTCGCTTGGTGCTTTGAAGATATACCTAGGATCAATCCAGATGACGCCTGCCACCGGCTCGCAATCAAAGAAGAAGTAAAGCCTGTCAAGCAAAAGCCATGCACAATCCGACCGGAATTACAAGTTGCAGTTCAAGAAGAGATCAGTAAGCTACTCGCAGCAGGCTTCATCCGTGAAGTAGAGTATCCTACTTGGATCTCCAATATAGTTGCTATCCCAAAGAAGAACGGGAAGGTCAGAATGTCCATCGACTTCACCAACCTCAACAAGGCTTGTTCCAAAGATCCATTCCCCATGCCAAGAATAGATAGGCTCGTCGACGCCACTGCTGGCCACGAGCTATTATCTTTCATGGATGGATACTCTGGGTATAATCAAATTCCGCTTCACTCGGACGATCAAGAGAAGACATGCTTTGTGACTGACCGGGGACTTTACTGCTACAACGTAATGCCTTTCGGCCTCAAGAACGCGGGATCTACCTATCAGGGCCGGCCCAATAGTAAGGCAACTCAGGCAATTGCCTAAGGCCCCACTTCTGAAGAAGGCCCCCATTGATTGGGCCTTTAGGCTTCAGTTATGCTTTGGCCCGTTTGGGCCCAAAACACTCTACAACAGCAGAACGGCCCATAGCAGTGTGGCACCAAAATAAGAAAGCAATTTTTTTTTTTGCTTAGCTGTCAGCCATCAAGCCATGCATGTGTCCGTTACACTTACCAAAGTTTTGGTGGGAATGTGGGATTGGATTCCGAGACATCAGCAATTCAATGTCAGCCATGCATAAACGGTGTTACCAAAAAAAAAAAAATTCTTTACCTTTTTTTATACATCTCTCTCTCTCTCTCTCTCTCTCTCTCTCTCTCTCTCTCTCTCTCTCTCTCTCTCTCTCTCTCGTTCTCACTTCTCCCTTCCGGGCCTTCACGCAGCAACACCGACGGGCGAGTCGGGCGACGGACCGACCACCGACTCACACCGAGTCACACTCACCGACCGAGCGACGCGCCGACGCCGTCGGCCAGTCATACCGGGTGACCACCAAGGCACCAAGTACCAACGCGGCAACGCCGGCAGCCGCTAGCCATAGACCGATAGGCGCCGCGCCGCCGGCCCGCTGTGCCCACAGGGCCACAACTCCCCTCTCTTGTCTTTGTGCTCGACGCCCGTCACGGCGTCACCCGTCACGGCCGTCACCGGGTCACCCGTGCTAACTGCTAACTTAGCCACCGGGCATCGTTGACCGCGCGACTGGACGATAATCGATCGAGTCTCTCTCTCTCTCTCAGACTCTCTCTCTTTCATTCTCACTTCTCCCTTCTTCATTTGACGCGGCAACACTGACGGATCGACCACCGACCGAGCGACGCCGTCGGCCGATCGTACTATTCGTTCGAAACCTTCGAATCGAAGGTATTTTTTTTACCATCCATCTAATTAAGTAATTAGCAAGTTCTTTATTTTTTTTTAATTCTTGCTTATTTATTTACTGAAAAGTGTTATTTTTCTCTACAGATTTTTAGTGCTTGATCCTTTTAATCAAAAGGCTTTTGTTAATTGGAACATAACTAAAGTACATTGGAATCATTCACGAATTCATCAATTTTCTTATTCCTACGACTCCAGGTTCTATCTTTCTAGTTTCTTTAAATTTTATATTTTAGTTATTTTTAAATTGAATTCAATCTTCTAGTATGAAGATATTTATTTTATTTGTCTGCAACTTTCTATTATTTATAGAAATGTCTACTAGAAAATATGATTCCGGATATCATAACCTTCAAAAAAAGATTAAGTGGATTAGCCATTTTATCGATTGAAAAAAATATTTTGGAAACACTTGAATATAAAAGTATCATTAGCAATTTTGCTTCCCAAAAAGCTAGAAGAATAAATTTTAAATAGTTTTTTCATATTATCTATTTTTTTAGTAATAATATTATTTTAAAAAAATTTAAATAAAAATGCCCCGTTTAGAATTTTTGCTTTAGGCCTCAGTTTGTATCGAGACGGCCCTGCTACCTATCAAAGGTTAGTCACAAAGATGTTCGAAGATCAGATCGGGCGTAACGCCGAAGTCTACGTCAACGACCTTCTCACCAAGAGCTCTACTCGAAAGGGCCATCAATATGATTTGGCAGAAACCTTTTAAGTCCTTTGAAAATATCGTATGAAGCTCAATCCAGCCAAATGCGCTTTCGGAGTTCAAACGGGCAAATTCCTGGGCCATCTTGTGACCAGGAGGGGCATCGAAGCCAATCCGGATCAAATTCGAGCAATCCTCGACATGTCGTCACCAACCAATCGAAAGGAAGTGCAACGCCTCACTGGAAGACTTACTGCCCTCAATCGGTTCATCTCGAAATCTTCTGACAAGTGCAAACCGCTTTTCGACAAGCTACGAAAGGCGGATACGTCTGGCTGGAGTCCAACTTGCGAACAAGCCTTCCAAAACGTCAAGAGATATCTCGTGCGAGCTCCCATCCTAATAGCTCCACTTCCAAAAGAAGGTCTCTGGCTCTATCTCGCTGTCACCGATCAAGCAATCAGTGCGGTTCTAGTCAGCAAAAGAGAAAGCATCGAACGTCCGGTCTACTACATTAGCCATACGCTTCTCCCTGCTGAGACCCGCTACTCAAAGACGGAGAAGGTCATACTGGCCTTACTCACCGCATCGCGTCGTCTCTAACCCTATTTTGTTTCCCACCAGATCACACTCATCTCAGAGCACCCACTCAAATATATCATCAACAAGGCGGGTCGAGCAGGTCGAATGACCAAATGGGTAATCGAGATGAGCGCTCTGGGGATCCAATTTGAATCTCGCACTTCAATCAAGGGGCAAGCAATTGCTGATTTTCTAGCCGACTTTCCAGTTGAAGACCCCATAACTTGGGAGGAAGATGTCGATATGCGCCTTGAAGATGAAGCTGGACCTCCTTTCAATCCGGCTACAAAAATCGATCCAAGCCTTGAGGCTCCTGCCACAACACCAACTCCATGGAAGCTTTATACTGATGGAGCTTCAAGTGCGATCGGTTCAGAAACTGGGATAGTCTTGGTATCCTCCGAACTTGATCATCTTCAGAAGGCCACTCTTCTCGGATTCAATGCCACCAACAACGAAGCCGAATATGAAGCACTCATTTTCGGGCTCGAAATGGCTGAATCCCTAGAGGTGGATCGAATCATCATCTACAGCGACTCCCAGCTAATCATAAGGCAAATCAATGGGGAGTACATAGCACGAGAAGAAAGAATGCAGAATTACTTGACCCTAGTGCGACGTCTTCAACAACGTTTTGCTAGCACCGAATTCATTCAAATCCCAAGGGCAAAAAATCGAGAAGCAGATGCTCTAGCCAATACTGCTTCGGTTCTTGGAGATTTGCTTGGAGGAAGACAAATACAAATCGATTACCAAGAAGCGCCCAAGACCACCCCCGAGCGACAGATCTTAGCCACTACAGAAAGATCTGGGGGTGGAGAACAATTGGCCTCGAACCTTACCACCACAAATGAGCTCGATGATTGGAGACAGCCAATCTTCGACTTCTTCAAACATGGCAAGGTGCCCGAAGATCCAAATCAAGCCCGAATACTACAAAGAAAGCTTCCGTGCTATAACTTCCAAGGTGAATATCTATATTTCAAGTCTCACAACGGGATAATGCTCAAATGCATTGGCCCTGAGCAAGCAAAGGCAATTCTGGTTGACATCCACTCCAGAGCCTGCGGGAATCATTCGGGAGGAAGATCTCTCGAGGCCAAGACAAAGCTACAAGGTTACTACTGGCCCACTATGGCAAGAGACGCTCACCAAGTAGTTCAAAGATGTGAACCTTGCCAAAGACATGCTCGGGCTATCCATCTCCTAACAGATGAGCTCCATCAATTGACAAGCCCATGGCCTTTCCATCAATGGGGGTTGGACTTCCTAGGTCCCTTCCCACCAACTCCAAGCAAAAAGAAGTATCTGCTGCTGGCCACAGATTACTTCACCAAGTGGGTTGAAGCAGTGCCACTCTTTCGAGAAACTGACGATGAAGTCATCAAATTCATCAGGTATAATATCTTCTCGAGGTTTGGCACGCCACAAGTCCTAGTTGCTGACAATGGAGCCCAATTCGACTCTGACAAGTTCTGGGAGTTCTGCCTGAACAATGGAATCAAGCTTTTCTACTCAACTCCAAGATACCCTCAGTGCAATGGTCAAGCTGAAGCCTCAAACAGAGCTGTCCTTGGTTTACTCAAAAAGAAACTCAATGACAAGAATGGATTGTGGGAATAAGTCCTACCAGAAGTTCTGTGGGGATATCAAACAACTCCGAGAAGATCAACTGGGTTCTCACCCTTCCGTCTAACCTATGGGTCTGTAGCAGTGCTCCCAACAGAAAACATATCAAGTACCTTGAAGACCAGGGCAATTGAAGAAGGCATTAATGAGGAGCTTTGAGTCAATGATCTCGATTTCTCTGAAGAACTTCGAGACCAAGCATCCCTTCGTGTCGCCAATTATCAACAGAAGATCAAACAAGCCTACGATCAAAAGGTCTACAAAAGACAGTTCCCAATTGGCAGCCTGGTCCTCAGAGCAGTTTCCTACAACACCAGAGAACACAGCAGTGGAAAACTAGCTCCCAACTGGAAAGGACCCTACATCGTCGAATCAGTAGGAGGCAAAGGGTCTTACCGGCTGATTTTGCCAGAAGGAGATAGACTACCACGAGCTTGGAATGCTAGACATCTCAAAATATACTATCCATGATGAATAAAGATCCATTTCAAATATTCAAATGATCACTTCTCAATTCAAATTTTGGAGCAATTTCAAGTTGTCTACATCCAAGTTCAAAATTATCTGCATTCAAATTACATGATCGTTTAACAAGTTTGGGTGCTTGAGTTGCGACTCAACCCCATACAAGCAGATGTTAAACGGTTTCGGGTTGTGATACAAAACAACCTTCAAGTCACTAGGTCAATTTAACATGTTTGGGAGCTTGTGTTGCGACACTACCCCTTACTTACAAATGTTAATGATCTTCAATTTTAATATCGTCTAACAGGTTTGGGTGCTTGAGTTGCGACTCAACCCCTCACATACAAATGTTAACGATTTCAAGTTGTGCTACAATACAACCTTCAATTTTCAAATTACTTAACAAGTTTGGGTGATCGAGTTGCGACTCGACCCCTTACATTCAAGTGTTTATATGTTCGAACATTCCAACACCATCCAGAATACAACATTCAAAGATATTCAACATAAGAGACATGCAGTTTCTAACACCAAAGAGATCTTTATTACCAAAAAGTTTCCAAGTACAGAAGTGAGCTTTATATATGAAAAGAGTTTACAGGTACAAGAACAAAAAAGAAGATAGAGCAAATCAAGGTTTGGCCACACTTGGAGCTCGCGACCTCTCCCCTTCGGATCTACCTCGAGCCTTGCTCGCTGCAGAAGCCTTCGAAGATTGGACGCTGCTAGCATGAACCCTGAGCGCCTCCACCGCCTTCTCAGCCATTGCCCTGAAGCTCTCACATTCGGCGCACGTATACTCCAACTCCTTTTTGAAGGACTCTTCCTTGGCAGCGAAAGCAGCTTCCTTGGCGACAAAGGCAGCTTCCCTTGCAACAAGTCGATCCTTCAACTCTTTTATTTCAGTCGCACGCTCGATGGACAAAGTCTCGATCTTGTATAATCGATTCTTCAGCTGCTCAAGCTCAAGGCCTCGAGCAACATAACCATCTTGCCAGCCCTTGCTCTCAACCTTCTCCTTGCGAAGGGCCTCGATCTTGGCCTTCAGGGACTCCTTCTTGGAAGAAAGAATTTCCCTCAATTTCTCTTTCTCCACGTTCGCAGCTTCAAGTTCAGCCGTCAAACGAGAAACTTCAGATGAAGTCTTCCGCTCTCTGACCCTCTTGAAGAGCCTTGTAGCGAACTTCAGAACAGCTGAATTCTGTAAGTAAACAAAAAGAGTTAGAAACATTTCTGAAGATACAACTCAAAGAATGAAGTCAAGTTGATGCACTTACCACTACTTCAAGCCTATTGTAGGCCTCTTCGAGCATAGCATCCGAAAGATTACAGAGCTTCCGGATGACAGGAGTTGGGTGGTTGATGTCAACCTCACCCAAGTCCTTCAAAAACTGAGCCGTGCCAGCAGGAGCATCTGCAATCGACACAAAAGTTCAAAGAGTTTGAATATTTCAAACATCAGAAGCACAATACAGTTCGAAAGAAGTGAGCAAGGGAATACTTGTGGCATCGACTTGAGGAGCTTTCCCCTTCCCACGGTCGGAGCTCTTACCCTTGGGGGCCGATTTCTCCTTGGCGGGGGTTATCTCTGGAGGAGGTTGGGGAGTCCCATCCTCGACGCGGCTCCCTCCCTCCATTTGTGCGGGGGAAGGGATACCCCGAAGAGGAGTGATCTCCCCTTCTTCTTGCTGCCCACCAGGCTGCTTGAGGCTAGCCATGATGGCAGCCATCTCCTCAGCTACTTGAGCAGCCGAAGAACGCGACGAGGGCGGAGGCTGTTCAACCTCTAAGCCCCCGCTTATCGTAGCCCCTTCGAGGCGAAGGGGGCTAGGAGGTATTTGGTCGAGGGGTGTGGGGTTGCTTGCCACCCCATCACTCCCCGAGAATCTGATCCTGATGCGCACTGGGCGCTTTAGCTCCTTGAAGCGGTACGTGGGCTGCACCTTCGAGCCATCACCCACGGCGTCCATCATAGCTTCTATTCGACGGGCCTTAGCCTCGTCGATAGGGATGGGCGGCAAATCCTCTTCACCACCAGTAGGGGTGGGAGGAATTTCTTCCTCACCACCCCCTTTTCTTTCATTACCCCCAGTAGGAGTGGGAGGAATCTCATCACCTCCACCATCACCCCCGTCTCCTCCGTCATCATTGACATCATCATCGTCATTCCCATCGTCGTCATCATTGTCATCACCTCCATCTTCATTTTCATCATCTTCATCTTCATCTTCCTTCTCCTTCTCTTCTTCTTCTTCTTCTTCTTCTTCTTCTTTCTCCTTCTCTTCTTCTTTCTTCTCCTCCTCGATGAAGACCTTCCTCTTCTTCACCTGGCCCCTGCGATTGATCACGAGCCTCTCCTCAGTTGGCAGACGACGCCTCGCTCCGTACGCCTTCTTCTCGGCCCGGATTCTTCTGATGATCTTGCCTGATTGAGGATCCTCCTCATAATCGGAGTACAAGACCTCGTTGTCCTCGTACCGGGCCCGCAGTCTGTGGAGGAGGTTGGCATTGCCATGACGGACGGGACAGTTCGAGAACTGCTTCCACGACCGGGTGCCGCAGGTCAATTCCAAGTAAAGATTATCGAGGGATCCTACCCGCTCCGAAGACCAAGCGAAGGCTCCTCCCGTGCAGTACATTTTGACCTCTCTGTGTACCTGATTCCTAGGGGTCTCAGGCACCGAAAGAGGAGTCCATGCATCGAAAACCGAGATCGGCCAGTCGGTGTAGAGTTTGTCGGAGGCGACGGTGTCGACGATCGGGCGCAGGGCAGAGACACCTGTCAAGTTGAAGAATGGGCTATCCTTCCTTGAAGCCCACTTATAGTGGTAGAAGAAATAGCCCAACTCTATCCTCGCTTCCTCGCCCTCAGGAATGCTGGAGTAGCAAGCCTTCAGCTCCTCTTGGAAGTCAAATTCTACGCGGCAGAAGGCGTAGATGATCCTCCACGCGTTCCCGGAAATCTGCCCGGGACAAAGACCTGAGGTATTCAGCAACCTCGCGGCGAAGGGTGGCAGTGGGAGGTGCAGTCCACAATTCTGCTGACCTATGGTGACCACAGTCCCCATTACTTGCTCCTTGCTGGCAAAATTTGTGAAGACCATCTGCTTGTCGATGCCAAAGGCGGACTGAACTCCAGGAAGAGATGGACGAACCTTCCCCTCTGTGAAGCAAGCAAGCAGTGTCTGCCACTTTACCCTCTTCATGTCTGTAAGCTTCCCACTGACGTTATACTCGTATGCAGGCTCCTCCGTCAGCGACATCAAGGGCGCCAGAACAAAGCTCGCCTTGGGGATATGCTCTGGCCTTGATGGTGCAGAGGCAAATCCCACTCCCTGGTGCCTCTTTCCAAGCTCACCAAGGGCGCCTTTGCCTTTGCCTCTGCCCTTCTGCACAGGAGATTATGGAGCCCGGCCTGATTCCTTCCTCTTTGAGGGAACCAAGTTCTTGATCTTGATCGAGCCAGAAGAAGAGGCCATTTCGACCGATCGGGAGATTGCAAAGAACAAAAAATCAAGAGCAAAGAGTTCTGGACTTCAAAAAATTCTGGAAGCGCGAGGCAAAAATGAATCCGGAGAGAGCATATATACCCAGAGGAAACTGGCGCGCAGATCGAGAAGACACGTGACGTCACCAAGTCAAATCCCGTGTTTTTGCAGGGACACGTGGCGTCAATCCGTAGCAAGCGCAAAACCAGGCGAACCGTCGGACCAGACGAAGCGTCAAAACCATTTGAACCGCCGGTCCAAGCAGACCGCCGGTCCAACCGAACCGCCAGTTCAGAAGACTCACCGATCCAGATGGACCGAAGATTCAAGCAGAAAAATCAAACTCTATCGCCGCTCGAAGAATTTGCCCGATCGACAGGCAGACGATCGGGTAATTTACCAAAGGATCGGGCAAAAAATAGGCTCTTTTGCTCAATCACCTCGACCGTTGAAATTAATCGATCGGTCAAGTTCAACCGATCGGTCGATTTTCTACTGGATCGGGCAAAAAACTTGGTTTTCTGCCCGATCCCTTCAACCTCGACCGGTTGAAATTAATCGATCGGTCATGTTCAACCGATCGGTCGATTTTCTACTGGATCGGGCAAAAAACTTGGTTTTCTGCCCGATCCCTTCAACCTCGACCGGTTGAAATTAACCGATCGGTCAACCTTGACCAATCGGTTAAGTTCAACCGATCGGACGATTTTCTACTGGATCGGGCAAAAAACTTGGGTTTTTGCCCGATCCCTCCAACCTCGACCGGTTGAAATTAACCGATCGGTCAACCTTGACCGATCGATCATGTTCAACCGATCGATCGATTTTCTACTGGATCGGGAAAAAAACTTGGTTTTCTGCCCGATCCCTTCAACCTCGACCGGTTGAAATTAACCGATCGGTCAACCTTGACCGATCAGTTAAGTTCAACCGATCGGTCGATTTTCTACTGGATCGGACAAAAAACTTAGGTTTTTGCCCGATCCCTCCAACCTCGACCGGTTGAAATTAACCGATCGGTCAACCTTGACCGATCGGTTAAGTTCAACCGATCGGTCAACCTTGACCGATCGGTTAAGTTCAACCGATCGATCGATTTTCTACTAGATCGGGCAAAAAAACTTGGGTTTTTGCCCGATCCCTCTAACCTTGATCGGTTGAAATTAACCGATCGGTCAACCTTGACCGATCGGTTAAGTTCAATCGATCGATCGATTTTCTACTGGATCGGGCAAAATACTTGGTTTTTTGCCCGATCCCTTCAACCTCGACCGGTTGAATTTAACCGATCGGTCAAACTTGATCGATCGGTCAAATTCAACCGATCGATCGAATTTCTATTGGATCGATCAAAAAACAGTGTTTTTTGACTGATCACTTCGATCTCGACCGGTTGAATTTAACCGATCGGTCGAATTTCTATTGGATCGGTCAAAAAACGGTGTTTTTTGACCGATCACGTCGATCCCGACTGGTTGAATTCAACCGATCGATCAAAATTGACCGATCAGCCTTTTTTGACGCTAACACTCGATAAGCTTCTTTGCATTTCATGGCAGGGGGTCGTTAGTTTTTGCACCAAGAATCCAAGCCAGCCAGGGGCCTCTAGCTAACTTGGAGGGGGTAACTGTGGGTGCAAATTTTGGCAGAGAGGTCTACAAACCGCGGGACCCACCGGCCCTACCTGGTGGGCCCACGAGGACTACCATGGGACCCACCGGCCCTGCTTGGTGGGCCCATGAAGACTACCACGGGACCCACCGGCCCTGCCTGGTGGACCCACGAGGACTACCGCAGGACCCACCGGCCCTGCCTGGTGGGCCCACGAAGACTACCACGGGACCCGCCGGCCCTGCCTGGTGGGCCCACGAAGACTACCAAGGGACCCACCGGCCCTGCCTGGTGGGCCCACGAAGACTACCGTAGGACCCACCGGTCCTGCCTGTGGAATCCCCAGGAGACAGCCACGGGACCCACCAGCCTTGCCTGGAGTTTCTTCCAGAAGCAACCAGAAACCGCCATCTACTCCAGAATTTCTCTATAAATAGCAGACCCCTCAAATGTAAATAGATCCGATTTTCAGTTCTGAGATCTGATTTTCAGAAACTAGAGCTCTGGAATTTTCTAGCTTCCCATCCTTCACCTCTCCTTGATCTTCTTCTTCTTGTCTTTGAAGAGATTGAAGAGGTTTCAGTGATACTCGGTCTGTCGAGATCACTTCGAGAAAAGTATTAGTGAATTCGGGTTGCTCCCTATAGCACAGAGACGTAGGCTTCGGCTGAACTCCGAGATCACCTCTCGCTTAAACTCTCTGATTGCATATCTCTCTGTTTGTGTATTGAGAACGACAACTCCAATCAACAGATCGAACAACGATCTTCAACTCGAACTTCAATTGACTGATGCGGCGAAGTCTTTGGGTCGGCACGAAGATTTTCCCCCACAAGTGGCGCGAGTACTCATCTGACACCTGACTTCTCCAACCTCAGTGTTGCCTCTCTCTATAATGGTAATGACTCAGTTACCATTGGTAACAGTGCCTCCTTGCCCATCTCTCATTCTGGTCGTGGTATTCTATATACTCCTACGTCTTCCTTTCAACTTAACAATATTTACTATGTTCCCACAGCGTCTGCTAATCTTCTGTCTGTCAATCGCTTCGCATCTGATAATAATTGTCACCTTTGTTTTGACTCTGCTGAATTTGTTGTCCAGGACAAGAATACGAACAATATCCGTCTTCGCGGGCCCAGTAGGAATGGGTTATACCCTTTTCCGTCGGGTTCCCTGTCCTCTTCAATCTCCGCTGCACTCGTTGCTTCTGCCGTTGCTGCTCCAGTCTGGCACTCCCGTCTTGGCCACCCCTCTACCGGCACACTTCGTTTTCTTCAGCAACGATCGACTCTTTTGTTCATTGGCTCGTTCAAGTTTTGTTGCACAACATGTAATCTCGGGAAAAGCCATCGTCTCCCATTTCCTTCCTCGTCGTCCACCGTCAATCGTCCCTTAGCTTTAGTGCATTCTGATGTATGGGGCCCTTCCTCCGTCCCCTCTGCTAGTGGATTTCTCTATTATGTCTCTTTTATTGATGAATATTCAAAGAATTGTTGGGTATTTTCACTCAAAAATAAATCTGATGTCTTATCTGTTTTTCTTTCCTTTAAACCTCTTGTTGAAAATATGTTTGCTTCTCATATTAAAACATTGCGAACCGATGGTGGTGGCGAGTTTGTCAGTATTGTCTTTATATCTATTCTCACCTCCAGTGGCATCCTACATCAAGTCTCGTGTCCTCATACCCCAGGCAAAACGGGGTTGCAGAAAGAAAACATCATCATTTGGTTGACACCACTGTCACCCTTCTGCAACATGCATCCATGCCCTATCGTTATTGGGCCGATGCCCTTTGTACAACCACCTATTTAATCAATCGTCTCCCCTCACCCCTGTTAGGTCACAAAACTCCTTTTGAGGTTCTATTTAAGCAAACCCCTGATTATCACTCTCTCCGGGTATTTGGTTCCTTATGCTTTCCCTGGCTTCGACCTTACTCCTCCCATAAACTCGAACCTCGTTCACGACGATGTATCTTTCTTGGTTACTGTGCTCACTCCAAAGGATATAGGTGTCTTGATCCCTCCACGAGGGTAGTGTTCATTTCTCGTCATGTTCGATTATTTGAGAACATCTTCCCGTTTGCACTTGACCCGCCTGATGTCCGGCCCTCTCGCACCGTTTCCAAGCACTCTCCATATCTCCCATTCCTACCCCCCCTCTTTTCTGCCACCAACACCACTACTGCTCTATCAGGATCTACAACTGGCACTCCCAGTGCTCCGCTTCTTCCGCCACCATGACCGGGACTTTCCTTCGTCCAACGGCCTAGGAGCCGGCGTCCAATTGATGCCACTTCATCGGACTCCGGCTCTGCTACATCCTTACCAACAACTTCAAGACTCAGAGTTCCAACTGCACATGCTTGCAGTTCTTCCGTGGACCCAACCTCCTGCCTATCGGCATCGACACATGTTTTCTCTCCCGCTGGTTCCTCCTGTTTGAACTCCATGGAACACGGGTCATATATCAATCCCTCGGATCCTGTCGTCGGTGAGCATCCAACCCTAGCGGACTCCACTGCTCCTAATGCTCCTGGCCACCCCATGGTTACTCACTCCAAAGTGGGCGTCTTCAAGCCAAAACACCCTCTCTGTCTAACAACCATCTCCTCCACTCCTGACATCGAACCCACATGCTTCACTGATACTAATCGACATATGGAATGGTGTCGCGCAATGTTCGTTGAATTTCAAGCTCTCTAGCGGCAAGGGACGTGGTACCTCATCCCCTCTCCTTCCTCGGCTAACGTCATCGGCTGTAAATGGGTATTCAAACTGAAATGACGTCCTGATGGCACAGTAGCTCGCTATAAAGCTCGCCTCATTGCCAAGGACTTTCATCAGCAGGAAGGTGTCGACTTTTAGGAGGCTTTTAGTCCAGTCGTCAAGATGGCCACGGTCAGGGTCGTTATCACCCTTGCGCTTCACTTCGGCTGGCATATTCGACAACTTGATGTCTCTAATGCATTTCTTCATGGCTTCATATCGGAGGAGATTTATATGCAACAACCACCTGGGTTCATTGATCCCTCTCAACCAGAGCATGTCTGTCGCCTTCGGAAGGCTCTATATAGTTTACGACAAGCTCCCCGTACGTGGTTCGATCGTCTCTCCACCTATCTCCAACTTCTGGGCTTTGTCATGAGTAAAAATGATAACTCACTCTTTATACAACGGACTTCTCGTCGACTCACTATACTGCTTGTGTATGTCGATGACATTCTTGTCACTGGAAATGATCCCGCGTATATTACTCACATCCTTTCTCAGATGATGTCTCAGTTTAAGATGAAGGACTTTGGTCACCTCCATCATTTTCTTGGCATTGAGGTCTCTTCCAATGCCAAGGGCCTTTTACTGCACCAACACAAATATGCTGTTGATATTCTTTCTCGCACAGTAATGACTGATTGCAAGCCATACCTGACACCCACCTCCTCCAAGAAGGGTTTGGATTCGGCTCTTACTGCTCTGTTTCATGATCCTACACTTTATAGGAGTCTTGCGGGCATGCTTCAATATTTGACGGTCACCATGCCGGATATTTCCTTTGCTGTCAACACCATTTGCCAGCACATGCATGCTCCAACAACCGATGACTTCGCCGATCTCAAGCGGGTACTTCGCTATATCAAGGGCACCATCTCGCATGACCTCCAATTTTCCCCTGGCCCTCTTCTACTTCAAGCTTTTTCTAATGCTGACTGGGCGAGGAATGACGTCGATCGGTGATCTACTATCGGACTGTGCTTGCTGCTTGGCGGGAATGTGGTCTCCTGGTCTACTAAGAAACAACCCACGGTTGCTCGTTCTTCTACGGAATCTGAATAACGGAGTCTCGCCACTACTGCTGCTGAAGTCACTTGGCTAGTCATGCTACTTCATGACCTGCATATCCATGTGCCTGGTCCTCCCATTATCTGGTGTGACAATATCTCCGCCATTGCATTGGCCTCAAATCCAGTATTTCATGCTCGCACCAAACATATTGAAGTGGACTATCACTTCGTTCGTGAGAAGGTAATTTAGAAGCGCCTTGAGGTTCGCGATATCTCAACAGTCGATCAACTTGCAGATATTTTCACCAAGCATCTGCCTCAGACTCGGTTCAAATCGTTACGGGACAAGCTTCTCATCAGATCCGCCGATCAGCTTGTGGGGGGTTGATAACATCTCTGTGGTTATCTCACGTAACAACTGTGGTTACGTTGATAACCACAGATGATAACAACTGTTAAGGATATGTGTTAACAAATTCGGATGTAATTAGTTATTCACCGTTTATTATAAATAAACATGGACGGACTTGAGGTGATAAACCCAAGTCAACCGGCCATCATTTACTTCCCTCTCTCAATCTCTCTCTCTCTCTCTCTCTCTCTAAAGCTTTCACTGTCACCTATCAACATTTGTACCCCCTACACACCCACACCTTCTCCTCCACCAGCATTGTTACCCTCCTCTTCTTCGTTCCACCTCCTCCATCTTTCCCGTCGAAACCCTAACCCACCTGTCGGTGGAGGATGGAGGAGGGAGAAGAAGAATAAAGAATTGGAAGAGGTTTATGGCACCGACCTGTACCAGAACCGACAGCATCAGTGACCAGCGAGAACGACAATGGAGGCCTATGCAGGTATTAGCGAGTAAGAGAGGCTAAAGGAGGAGGTGGTGGTTATCAATAAAATGGCGAGTGGTGATCGGACTCTCGGATCGGGAGGAGGTGGGATAGAAGTGTAAATAGGCCCGGGCCAAGCCCGAGAGGCCCCCGAGCTTATCCAATTTGGGCGAAGTAAGAATGGGTTTTTGGGTAATAGTGGGCTCTCACTGCCAAGCCTGAAACTATTTCAGGATGGGCACCTGTAGGGCAAGTAATTTCGGATCTGACACAAAGTTAGCGGGTCTGGGTCAGGGCTAAACGGGTTCGGGTCGTAAACGGGTCGACACGATAGACCCGTTTAATAAACAGGTCGGGTCCGGGTTTAGGGTCTGGACACGGTAGACCCGGGAAGACCCGTTTAAAATTCACTGGGTCTTGTCGGGTCGGGTCGGGTCTACCTGCAATCCGGTCTATCGGGTAATGTCAGGTTGAGTCGGATTGGGTCGGACCAGGTCAACTGAATAAACCCGTGTGGTAAATGGGTCTACATGTTTATAAACGGGTCGGGTACGGGTTTAGAATCTAGACACAATTAGTTAAACTGGTCGGGTCCGGGTCTAGGGGTTTTGGACACGACACGACCCATTGCCACCCCTAGGCACCTGCTTTGTATACACATCTACTTTGTTAACTCAATTGATCACCCTTTTGTCGTTGGATGAAAAGAAGGATCAGATTTTTGCCTGGACCACAGTAAATGTTTGGGCTTCCATCGGCCCAAGTTTTAGGCTTCACAAAACAGTGTCAGGTCGGACTTGGGCCTTGGGCTTTGGGCTAAGCTTGAAATATCCAATTCGGTCTCAAGGGTTTGGGCACACATACATTGACTAGTCCTGGACTCGCCCGAGCTTGAGGCAGCCTGACTCGAACTTAACCTATGAGCTCAGAATCAAGTGCGTTGTTCCACATTGATTTGGACAAATTTGAACCACCTCTTTCAGTGCTTCTCAAGTAACCGCTTACCCCGCTGCATCTACCCCATCGCATACCCTATATTTTAACATCATCTTGCAACCCCTTACCTCACTACATCCTCTCGTCGGCTCTAGCGAGCATCCTCCCGTCTGACGCACGAACCGGTAAGCATTCCTGAGCTCTTTCTCTTGCAGCTCTAAAGTGAGTTAGGGCTTCGGTGATAGTGGGGAAGATGGAGGAGGGAGGAGGAGAGAGGATGTGGGGAAGCGAGCTCTGTCTCCAATGAGCGTCCTCTCGTCAAGCGCACGAATTGGCATGAATCCCCGGGCTCCATCTCCGGCGGTTTTAGGGTGGGTTCGGGCTTCGGTGGTGGTGGAGACGATGGAGGAGGGAGGAGGTGGCTTTGATAGTGGGCTCAACGAGCACAGATGGCGGTGTAAGAAATCCCTACACGAAACATGTGATTGTCACTATTATCGAGAACCATTGGCTCTGAAAACGATAAACTAAGAGATCATATGCGGAAGCGGGGATCGAAACGTACCTCCGGCCATTACGTGCCGGGTGATGACAATCTGCAATTGAAGCTTATGAAGACGAGTTTTTCCTCTCGCGAGGTCGAACCGCGATAGAGAATGAAGTAGGCGTGATGAGATCCGATGATCTCGCGTAGAAGTCTTTAAACCCGGTTTTTCTTGGCACCCAAGCACGTGAAAAATCCCTTTGATGATCAACAAGTCGAGAGATAAGTCACGAAACCGAAGGATCCTCTTTCGCTCTATCCCAATCTAACTCGAAATGATCAACAAGAGAAGACGAGGAAGGGCTGATGTCCCTTTCTTTCTCTTGCTTTTGGTTTCAGCCAACCAAAAGTAAAAGGAGAGAGGGCTGCTGGACGTTCTCCTCTCTCCCTCTAAGGCTCTACTTGTTTTGGTGTGTTAATGTACATATAATGGGTCGGGTTTACTGTACAGTCGGGTCGGTTACATGTACATATATTTGGGCTTGAGTCCCTCAATGGAATCATTCTATTCCTCTCCAAACCCTAGCCGTCATCTCCTGACATGGTATCAGAGCTCTAGGGTTCTCCCGACGACGACGACGGTCCTCCGGCTGCACCTCCTCCGGCCTCCCTCCTTCTCCGGCTGCACCTCCTCCGGCTGCACCTCCTCCGGCTGCCCCTTCCCGCCGGCTGCACCTCCTCCGACCCCCTTCTCCGATCACCTACAGCCCCCGCCCCCCTTATCTGATCACCTACAGCACCACCGCCCCCCCTTCGGGACCCCCTACAGCCCCCGCCCCCCCTCCCGAACCCCCTACAGCCCCCTCCCCCCTCCCGGACCCCCTACAGCCCCCTCCCGGACCCCTTACAGCCCCTGCCCCCCTCCCGAACCCCCTACAGCCCCTGCCCCCCCTCCCGGATCCCCTACAGCCCCCTCCCAGACCCCTTACAGCCCCCGCCCCCCCTACAGCACCCCCGACCCCCTCTCGAGCCCCCTACAGCCCCCGCCTCCCTCCTCCGCCCACCTACTGCCCCCGACCACCCTCTACACACACCGCCCCCCCTCCTCCGCCCACCTACAGCACCCCCGCCCCCTCCCGACCACCCTACAGCCCCCGCCAAGCCCCCCTTCAGCCCTCCCACCTTTCCCAGATTCCCCCATCTATTGAGCCTCTTCAATGGCCTCTCCAGCCGTACCGTCCGTCGTTGCGATCTCTCCACCGCTGAAGGCGGTCGCCTTTCAGTTGTCATCGACCGGCGACTGGCCTGACTGGTCCCTCACCATCGAGGCCGATCTCTCCAGTCGTGATCTGTGGGGTCACATCACCGGCGAGGATACTCCTCCCACTGACTACTCCGGTTCCTCATCTGTCTCCAGCAGTGCAGCCTCTTCTGTTGCGACTGCTACCACGGCCACCACCGTTGATGCCCTTACGTGGCACCACCACGATCAAGCCATCCGGGCGTACCTTCTGGCCTCTGTTGCTCGTCCACTCCTTGCTCCCATTGGCCGCCTTTCGACAGCGCGCGCGATGTGGGAGTATCTCCGGGACCGTTTTCTCTCGTGCGGAGGCGCACGCCGGCATCAGCTCATCTGTGACTCACAGTCTGCCCGTCAGGGCGAGCGCACCATTCAGGATTTCTTCAGTCAGATGAGTGCCTATTGGCATGAGTTGGACTCACTGATCCCGGAGAGGTGTGCCTGCCCCCGCTCCCGGGATTTCCAGCGCTACCTTGACGAGGGCCACCTACACCAGTTCCTGGCAGCACTTCGGCCGGAATTTGCTCTCATAGCTGCCCAGCTCCTGCACCGTGAGCCACTCCCTCGGCTGGAGGATGCTCTACTCGCTTTGGTCGACGAGGAGACCCGCCTTCAGACCCAGGGCGCTCGTCCTCCTCCACTTGCTCCTAGCTCCGACACTGTCCTGGCAGTCGGGTTCTCCGATGAGGCTGTCTTCTGTCACTACTACAAGGAGCCCGGTCACATGAAGCGTGAATGCCCTACTCGTCCTCCACGCAACCCCTGCTGGGGTCCGGATGAGAGAGCATCACGCTGGACTTTGTCTTTACGCGATGATCGACGCGGCGGTCGTGGTGGACGGAGCCATGGACGTGGTTCGTCTTCTTTCCGCCACTTTGGTGGTACAACGGCTACTGCAGAGGCCTCGATGCTCCCCACTGCTCCCACCGCTCCTTCGCCGCCTGTGCCGGACCGTCTTCAGCGCCTCGAGGAGCTCCTTCTTCGCCACATAGCCTCCACCGGCTCCGCGACTGCGCACGGCTTGTCTGCCACCTCTGGTACTACTGCTCCATGGATCTTCGATTCGGGTGCCTCCTGTCACCTTACTTTTGACTCTACTGTCCTCACGGACTGCTCTCCCACTACCACCCACCAGGAGGTTCGCACTGCGGATGGGACTCTCGTCCCTATTCCGCAATGTGGCTCCATCACCACCACCTCTGACCTTTCTGGTCGCCTGACCCTATCCCATGTCCATCATGCCCCCCGTCTTAATATTAATTTGATTTCTATCAGTTCTCTTTGCGACTCTGGCCTGACTGTCACCTTTACCCCTTCTGTTTGTGTTGTACAGGATTCGTGGACGGGTCAGAGGATTGGGCTGGGCCGTAGGGCAGGAGGACTCTACCAGTTGGACCATCTCCATGTGCCTTCAGTTGCGTCTGTCATGTCTATCACCTCTGATGCCGACCTGTGGCATAGAAGGTTAGGTCATATATCGAGTGATCGACTCAAAAGCGTATTCCGTTCGGGCGCTTTGGGTCGAGCGTCTTTCTCCTCCCTCTCTGTTTGTACGGGTTGTAGACTGGCAAAGCATCTAGCTCTTCCTTTTTCTGCTAGTACTTCCCAGTCTGATGCTTTATTTGACTTAGTTCATTCGGATATTTGGGGTCCTGCTCCTGTTGCATCTCTATCGGGTTATATGTATTATGTGTGTTTTATCGATGACTATTCTAGGTGCACCTGGGTCTATCTTATGCGTCATCGATCTGAAGTACCCCACATCTTTAGGAGATTTACTACTATGATCCACACTCAGTTTGGTCGGCGCATCAAGACCTTTCGGTCTGATTGTGCCAAGGAGTATCTCTTTTCTGAGATGCGTGAGATCCTTCAGTCTCACGGTACTCTTCACCAGTAGTCATGTCCCCACACCCATGAGCAGAACGGCGTTGTCGAATGCAAGCATCGTCATGTCCTTGAGACTGCACGAGCCCTGCTTCTCTCTGCATCTGTTCCTCACTCCTACTGGGCTGAAGCTGTCATGACGGCTGTCCACCTCATCAACATCACTCCGTTGTCCGCTCTGTCTAGTGCCACCCCTTATGAGCGCCTTCACTCCAGCCCTCCTGACTACTCTCTTCTTCGCACGTTTGGCTGCATGTGTTTCGTTCTTCTTCCTCCCCATGAGCGCACCAAACTCTCTGCGAGGTCTGTTAGGTGTGTTCACTTGGGGCTCAGTCGGGAGCACAAGGGATATTGCTGCTATGATCCCGTAGCTCGTCGGATCCGTGTCTCCCGTCACGTCTCCTTTGTTGAGGATGTCCCGTACTTTTCACCTGAGTCTCGGGATCTTTCCTTGTCTCCTGAGTCATCCTCCTCGCCCTCCTTACATCTCCACATTCCTGTTCTACCCCCGTTTTCTGTTGCCCCATCCACACATACTCCACCTCCATCTTCCCTGCCACCTCTATCACCGCCACCACCGCCACCACCTCCTCCGTCTCCCTCGCCACCTCCACCACCACCTGTTACTCGTGTTTATATTCGTCGATCTGCAGCTCCTCCTCCAGAGTCGGTCCACACTGGTACTCCCTCACCTGATGCTGCTGCTCCCTCCTCCCCGGTCGTGGATCCTGCTCCTGTTCGGTGCTACCCAGCGCGCGAACATCACCCTCCTGCCAGATATGACTACTCCCCTGACAGGTTTGGTTACTCTACTTTTCCCTCTGACTCTCCTGCCTCTTCTGGCTACTCTGCCAGTGTCTCCTATTCACCATCCTTTCAGGCCTTTCTTACTGCTATACACACCCATCGGGAGCCCCAATCGTACCGTGAGGCAGCATTACATCCAGAGTGGCGGCAGGCAATGTCAGTTGAGCTTGAGGTTTTTCAGCGGACCCAGACCTGGGAGTTGGTGCCTTGTCCCCCCGGGGTGGTGCATGTTAGCTGCAAGTGGATCTTCAAGGTCAAGACTCGACCTGACGGATCCATTGAGCGGCACAAGGCTCGCCTCGTTGCTCGTGGCTTCTCCCAGGAGTATGGGATTGACTACGAGGAGACATTTGCTCCAGTTGCTCGGATGACCACTGTGCGCACCCTCTTAGCTGTGGCAGCTGCTCGAGGGTGGCCTCTCCATCAGATGGATGTCACCAATGCGTTTCTCCACGGTGATCTCTCCGAGGAAGTCTACATGGCTCCTCCTCCGGGCACTTCAATTCCTCCAGGACACGTGTGTCGGTTGCGCCGAGCCATATATGGGCTCAAGCAGGCCCCTCGTGCCTGGTTTGAGCGCTTTCGCAGTGCAGTTCTGGCCGTCAGATTTGTTGAGCGTCACTCCGACTATGCCTTGTTCACTCGCTCCTCCAGTCAGGGCATTGCAGTCCTTCTCCTCTATGTGGATGATATGATCATCACTGGGGATGACAGTGCCACCATCGCCTCTCTCTAGCGGCACCTCCAGAGTCAGTTTGAGATGAAAGACCTGGGCTCTCTTCGCTACTTTCTGGGCCTTGAGATTGCCAGGTCAACTCGTGGTCTGTTGGTCTCACAGCAGAAGTACATCTCCGATATCCTTGCTGATGCTGCTCTTACTGACACACGTACTGTTGATACACCCATGGAGCTCAATTTGAAGCTTCTCGCTACTGATGGTGAGCCGCTCTAGGATGTCTCCCGCTACCAGAGGTTGGTTGGGATGCTTGTCTATCTCACCATGACCCGGCCAGACATTGCCCATGCTGTTGGCATTGTCAGTCAGTTTGTTCAGGCTCCACGGTCAGTACACTATGCAGCTGTTCTTCGGATTATCCGCTACCTCTGGGGCACCATCACACGTTCATTACTGTTTCCCTCCACCTCTCCGTTGGTGCTGCGTGCTTACTCAGATGCAGATTGGGCAGGATATGCAGACACTCGTCGCTTTACTACAGGATACTGTGTGTTTCTGGGTGACTCACTGATTTCCTGGCGCAGCAAGAAGCAGGAGTCTGTTGCTCGCTCCAGCACCGAAGCTGAATACAGGGCTATGGCTTCCACCACCGCCGAGATTATCTGGCTTCGCCGTCTTCTGCTTGACTTGGGAGTGGTGATATTCGGGCCCACTCCTCTCTTCTGTGACAACCGGAATGCTATTCAGATTGCTAGCAATCCGGTCTTCCATGAGCGAACAAAGCATATTGAAGTTGATTGTCATTATGTTCGCCAGGCATTTATTGATCACACCATCTCCCTGCCCTTCATTCCCTCATCGGAGCAGATTGCTGATTTTCTGACGAAGCCCCTGACGACAGCTCGCTTCCGGCATTTTCTAGGCAAACTCTCGGTTCATGATCCACCGTGAGTTTGAGGGGGAGTGTTAATGTACATATAATGGGTCGGGTTTACTGTACAGTCGGGTCGGTTACATGCACATATATTTGGGCTTGAGTCCCTCAATGGAATCATTCTATTCCTCTCCAAACCCTAGCCGTCATCTTCTGACATGGTGAAAAGAACCCACAGAGAAAAGGAGGCTGCGATCCCTTTTGTAGGGTGTCCCCCTTCTCCCCTTCCTATTTGGTTCGGCAAATCCCGAGCAGGAGAGAGGGACTGCCATACAAGCATTGCACCTAAGAACGATTTTGTTCCATTCTTTGCTCTCTTATTGGTCCATTTCAAGGGCTTTTGGTCATTTCACCATGATTAAAAGCATGAAATGACAAGCATGCTTTTAAGCAGGTTGGAACAAAACATTTCAAAAAAAAAAAGAAAAAGGAGGTTGGAACAAAATCATTTCATTGCACGTCCTCTCCTCTTTTCTTTGTTTGGATTCCATGTGGAAAAGGGGAAATATTATGGGGTGCACAAGATGTGGCGCACCCTTATTTGATCGAGGGTTGGGACCCACACCTCCTCAAACCCTAGATTCTAATCCCGATACCTATAGGATTGGGTTTGGTTTAAGATCTATTAACCACATACCTCTAAGTCTAATAAATTAATTACCTACTAAAGCCCAAGTACTTTAGGGTGCAGTTGAGCCCAAACCCAATTGGCGGCTCTAACGGTGATGGGGAAGGAGGAAGAGGGGAATTGGTGGCGGCTCCGACGGTGGCTTCTTCGGTGGTGTAGAAGGGGAGGAAAGAAACAGGTGGGGGATAGTTTGGGGTTTCAGTTAAAAGAGGTGAAGGGCTATGAGTTGAGAACCAATTTTTGGGAGGAAACAGAGTATGAGAAGCAGTTTTGGGGTATGAATAAAATTTCTCTTTTGGAATTCATTCAGAATAGGGTCTTGGGAGTCCTAGAAATTATCGTTAGAAATGGGGAATATCCTGCTCTGAACTCGTTTCGAACTCGGGTTTGATTATTACTAGTTGGCTCATCGCTTCGGGGCGAGGCAGGCCCAAACCCGACTAGCCTTTTCAAAACTTTTCAAACCCACTCAAACCAATTTAATGGCATCCCAAACCTAAGTGGGTCGGGTCGGGTCGGGTAACCTGGAAAACCTTGTTAATTGCGATCCTCATGTAAGGTAGCCAAAGGGAGGTACCTTCTAAACTCAGAAACTATATTTGTAGAGTGCAAATTTAAAAAAGAGAGTGAAGATTTTGTCAAATACTCATTCTCACAATCTCCCATCTATCTAAATATCCAAATGATCATAAATGTCCAACTATTAGAAGTGGTCATCATCAACATTATCATAATGGGGCCTACTAAAGTAAGTTTAACAAGAATTTTTCAACCAGTTGCAATCCTCTAAAGACCTAATTGGTTAAAGTAATAAAAGCTGGTATTTTTCGAATCATATTTACATATGATGATATACAAACCAATTTTAAGCTGAATTTGGTTTTGCCAAACTTTATGATATTTTTTTATCCTTATCTGGTTCGTAGTGAATTTCATGTAAGAAGGTATGCATACAGAGCTTCTCGTAGCATGGAGGAAATATTCGATCTAATAAAATTTTAACTAGTGATCGCTTTCCTTGATGGTACAATGTAATCTGTCATAGATTAACAATTAATTATGCTTTAATGTTTGCTCGTTATACCTCGCTCCATACAAGATAAGTGTTGATTATATATTTGGGGGATGTGCACTCGGTCTCTCCACTCAGAGATGCATACAATTAGGATGGGGACCTAAGACTCCATCTATGTGCTACAAAACAAAAGCATAGAAGGCTTTCAATAAGTGTAAAGCTCCAAAAAAAAAAAAATATGCAGGGACGAACATGGAGGTGCAAGCAATCCACTAGAAAGGGTTAAGGAATATAGTACAAATCATTGCCCCTGAGTCCACGTCAATTCACAACTTGAAACTCTCAACGTCGTTCATTCGATTTGACGAATGCACTGTCTTTGTGACCCCTCAACATCCTTTACTTCAACTCTGTCACTTCCTGCCGTTGGCCCAATAAGCATCGCTAGCTTCTTTGCTCAACCCATGCTTCCACGCAAACACTCAAGTCCCACGAGGCACTATCACTCAATTCCCTATTAGTGAACCTAATGGATCTATCCTCTCGCTCCAATGAGAGACCCATCAAGGCTTTGTCTCTCCCGGTTCCCTATGGGATTTCAAAGGTGTTAGGTTTTCAGGTCCCAACTCTATGGAAAAAGAATGAAAATACCCAAATCATGCACACGATGGTTCATAAAGGGCCAAATCCATGAAAGGAATACGGATGAACTCCAATGAAATCGGGAATCAAATCAGCTCAAATACACATTAAAACCAAGGAAGGAAGAAGAGGGAGTAAACTTATCCAATTTAATTGGGAGTTCTCTCTAGGGACCGAAACTCCACAAAGATTGCCACTCTTCCTTAACCCTGATGAGGGCAAATAATCCCTTGTATACAGGAAGCAATCCCATATGCATAGCCCTCAAATCCAGGTATCCAATGGTGCAAAAATGCCAGCAAAGAAGACAAATCCCATACCTAGGACTGAGGATGTTCAAACCCTTTAGTGAAAGGGGTCTGGACTGCCTAGTATCATGTCTTCAGTCTACTGGGGCCCGGATCACTAGAGCTAAGCAGTTTAAACCAGGGTCTGGACCCAGACTCATATTGGCAAGCTCCTTTAACTAGGGGTCCAGACCACTCATCAACGTTCTGGATTGCCTGCACTGAGGGTCCAAACTTCACGGTGAGACTAGGCAACTCTCACACTTAAGAAATTTTCGAAGTGTGGGTTCTGATCAAGGATACATTTGCCAAATCCTGGAAATATTTTTGCAACCAAATTTTTTAAAAAATATAAAAATTAGGTGTCTGAATATATATATTTAAAAAATCTTATTAAGATTTCAAAAAGCGTGAAATCATCGAATTGAGAAAGTAGCACGCAAGTCAAGGATACAATTCCATAAAACAAGACGTAAATCAAATTCTTTCTCATCCCTTAAAAGCAAAATCGTGGTATTCCACGGAATTGCATAAGCTAGGCAATTCATTTTTCATATGATATTGTGCAACACTTTAAAGTCTTTCAGCGGATTGTGAATTCGCATGCTATCCTAACTCACAAAACTGTACAAATCTGATCCAATTGGTTTGGGATCTCAAATTTCACAAACGAAAGAGTTCAAAACAAATGCTATAACAAAATGGATTTTATATATCGGCTTGGTCAATTTGAAGGTGATGATACCCTTACTCCCACTATCATATCAAATTGTAGAATATGTCAATGATTCACATATAGTTGTAAGAAAATATGAGGATTTATCCATAATATCAAGTTTTTGCAATAAATATGTATAAATCCCTTTAAAAGTTATCAATCCAGTAGATAACATGTCCTAGTAGATAATGTCTTTTATAAGTTGTAAGTAATTAAATAATGACATGAGTATCTCGTTCGAAGATAGACCAAGGATCGACGGGTATAGGAACAAATTCAACATTCATGAAAAATTTGGCAAGGGGGGGGTAAAGTTCAGTATATCTACAGATTAATTCATAATATTTTATGAAATAAACTATAACTATATTTTGTAAAAGAGAAATGCTATTCAGCTCGAAGGTTCTTTCGATTCTGCTTAGTACGACTAACAGAACATCATACAACCGGTGGTGTTAAAGATTTAAATATCGCTAGTGAAATTTAACCACCAGTTGTACCTTGCCAGTCAGTTAGTCGCGGAATTGGGAAAACTTTCGAGCTGAGTGACATTTCTCTTTATAAAATTATAAAAATTATTTATAAAATATTAAATAATCATAAAAAAATTGAAGAGTATTTCACAGCCTTCAATAACCTGTTTCAATTTCTGGTTTGGAAATGCATTGATATTTTTCCCGGATTTTGTCCGAACTTTAAACGAAGTTTTGCACAATCCCGAATTTTACCCGATCAATATATAAAACAGACCTTGAACCCCTCTTCCTTTCCCTCCTTCTAAACCCCCAAAATCTCTAGCCTGGTTCTCCAAAGCTCCCGCTCGTCCAAACCCGGGCACCGTCGCTGCAAAGGAAACATGAAGGTGAGCGCTCCTTGCCCCACGCTCGGATCGGGCTTCTGTTTTTCTTTTGATCCTTTGCAAATTTCCCATCTGGGTCCGTTTTCGATCTCTCGTGGAAGCAGATAGCAGTCGAAGGCTGCATGCATGGCGAGCTCGACACAGTCTACGCGACGCTTCAGCGCCTGGAGGAAGCAGAGAACACGAAGATCGACCTTCTCCTATGCTGCGGCGATTTCCAGGTAATGGGTTTCTGTCTATCTGCTCCCGTGCTCTGTTCAGAGATCTACAATCTTGCGTCGATGGGGGAATTTCCGAAATGGGTGGATTTGTTGGATTTGGGTGTTGGTAGTCGGTCAAAACCGAGGCCTTTTTTGGGTTAGAAACTGATTGAACTATAAGACGTGCTATTGTTCTTAATGGATTCCGGGTAAGAGGGAATGAGGTGACGTTTAGGGTTTTCTGCTTGAAAAAGCATAGAACTGATTGGTTTATGACGACCAATGTTCGAAAAATCAATTTTGTGTAGCTTGATTTTTCATTAGGCTTCTGTTTCAAACCTTGTGCTGAATGTACTAAGAAAGACCACATGTTCACATGACAACCAAAACTTTTTTAGATTAACATAGAACTTTCTTTCGCTAGAACCATCATTAGCTGCCCAAGATATTTCGAGTGTTCTTCCTTGCTTCTCATGTACACCAATATATCTTCAACGTAAATCATAAGAAAAGAACCAAGGAATAGTGTTGTACGGTTGTACCTTTGATATCACCCGACGAAAGTTCTTGGGGTTATTGGAAACCCGAACAATATGACTAGCCACTCATATAAGTCATCACGTGTCTCAAAAGTTGCCATTCATCATTTTCGGGAAAATTCGAATATAATGACATTCATTCCTTAAAGCAATCTCCAAGAAAATAATAGCACTTGATACTCGATAGTATATCCAACATATGATCTACCTGAGGAACGGGAAACCTATACTCACCATGATTTTGTTTTTTTACCCGACTGACCATACACATTTGCCATAGGCCATTGTTATTCGGATGTGACAATTTGTTACTGCATGTGGATTATGGCTTATTTGGACCAATCCCTTGTCAATTAGCTTATATATGCAATTTAGATCAATTTTGTTGGATGGTAGGTTAGAGAATTCCAACAAAAAGGAAATGACAACACATAAAATAGAGCACAAGAGGACTTGGACTTATCCTTCTGGAAGGGCTATCCCTTTTTTTTAAAGGATCCCCACAACTGTTCTTCCTTTAGGGGGAACTATTCATGGAAAATGTGGTGGGAACCCCTTTCCCACACGGGATAGGGGGGTTTCCAAAAACATTTCCATGTAGGAAAGGGGTCTGGTACAACTCTTTCCCCGTAAAAATAAGGAATTTAGTTCCCTTTTTAATGCAAAATGGTCAGTTGGATATTTCATCGGTGCTGGACATACATATTTTTTTCTATACAAAAACATCTTTCTTGAATTTTCAAACTCTACATTCCTAAAAGCTAAGATAAGGTCCTTCAAGAGGCTAAAATAAAGAAAGTAATCCTCCAGTTGACTGACTCGATTCACTTTAAACATGGGTAGGATGCACCAATGTTGCTCCTACATTAGAAGACGTGCCTTTGTAAATATGGTGGAGATGATGTAACTTCTTCTTTGATGACAAATAAAATAATTCCCTTTCTAGTTAACTGTGTGGTAGACTTTCGGTTGTGTTGTTTTGCATTCAACTTTGCCTATGGATTTGAGCCTTGACTGTGTTTTGGGTTCCTTCTATCTCTTTCCCCATTTATTTAAACCTTCTTTACATACTCTTGTGAAATTAAATCCACTCTATCAACTTGATTGCATTTGATGGCCTTAGCTTATATAAGTTTAAGCGAACATGATCTTCAACCTATCCCTTGCCATCAACTGACTATTGGATGCACACACAACATACGCTATGAATCATGATTGAATTTAGACACATATTGTAGAATCCCTCTTAAGGATTTTGCAACTCAACCCTGTAAGTTGGCCAAGGTTCTAAAAAGCGCTAGGCGCTAGTCGGGCGGTGGGGGGCCGCCTAGCGCCTAGGCGGCCTAGGCGGGGCCTAGGCGGCGCCTAGGCGTTTTGCCTTTTTTTTAATTATTTTAATTATTATTTTGATATTATATATATATATATATATGTTTAAAGATTAATATAAGTTCAAGATTATCCCAAACCATTATTTTAAAGAACAAGTATATAACCATAATTCAAGATTGAGTGATTAACAAGAACAAAAGCAAACATGGTCCGCCTGGCCAGCCTCAGCCCGCATGGCCAGCCTCAACCCGCCTGGCCCGCCTGGTCAGCCTCAGCCCGCCTGGCTCGCCTGGTCCGCCTGGCCAGCCTCAGCCCGCCTAGACCGCCTAGGCGGCCGCCTTGCCCCGCCTAGACCGCCTAGGCGGCCGCCTAGCTCCGCCTGGGAGCTTGGCCGCTTTTTCTGGAGCGCCTAGGGCCTAGGCGAGGCGGTGGGGGGCCGCCTAGCGCCTAGGCGGCCGCCTAGACCGCTTTTTAGAACACTGAAGTTGGCCTGAGATTCATTTCTCGTTTAGCTCAACCCAGTGTAGTCAAGGCAATACCTAGGCGAGGCGTAGGCAATAAAAATTAAATATATTAAATAAATATAAGTCATATATACATAAGTAATTTGTGATTTTAAGCATAATAAAATTTAATTTATAGATATAGATATGGTCGAAATAATACTATTTGATAATGGGTATGATCCAAAGTGTACGGTAAACGACAAAATCATTCTTATTGCATCAAATAAGAATCACGCGTCAACCACAATGATTATATGTTGCAAATATTAATCACATATCAGCATGAGCAACATAATCCTATCATAGCCATAAATTCAAACAAATAACATAAGCATAAATATAACCATATTAGATAATCTATTGTTATTGGAACATTTTACAACCACGTATCCAAAAAAAAAAACAATTAAAATTACTCATCTAGATCACCTAACCATCTACCTCATCGTCACTCTTATATGAATAATCCTTATATGTCTTTCGACTTTTTCCTCTTCAAACCTTGAGAACATGGACACAATAATTTTTTTTCCCATTAATGATGCATGGTGTTGGCCATCAATAAAGCAACATGGACCTATAAAACCAAACGACATTTAAGAAAACTCAATTTGAATCGACTATTTTAAAAAAAAAAAATTACAAAACTAGGCTCCTAGGCTGTGGCCTAGGTGGCCGCCTAGGCGCTAAGGCGGTGGCCTAGGCGGCCGCCTAGACTCCATCGCCCGCCTAGCCATGGTCTAGGCGGTCGGGGGTCCAAAACTCCTAGGCGACGCCTTGACTACACTGGCTCAACCTACTTTATCCGCATTATAGCCATTATTGCTCCTACGAGTGGGGGTGCTCATTATCTCTTGTAAATGTGAATTTGCAGAAATGGTGTTCTTTTACTTGCACTTTTCTTATTTTGAAGTAGTAATGCTCACTATTTCTCCAAAACCAATTGTATATATAATAAGGATTTCCTTTTCATTCTGTGTTTTTGATGCATGTAGTTAACTATCCCAATGGACCCAATCAACTGTAGAATAACTAGGAAGTTAAATTTCTGTTAATCATCTATTAGTGAGCCTTCAACCAACTGTTACTAATAAAGTATATAGGAGAAAAGGGGAATAGACGAATAAAGAAGTGGAAGATCATAGAATAGTTTCTCATTAAAGGGCTGCTTAGTGACCTGCAATTGGGGGATGCAGAACTCCTGTTTCAGTAATTCATCCGAATTTACTGTTTGTTTACTCTCAACTGTTAAATTATTACAACTGGAGTTACCTTTGATCCCTAATTTGTATCAACTTGTTCTACACCTAAGTTGTCTCTAAAATGAGTTACTGCAATTTAAGGGTTTGCTGTAACGTGGTCAAGCTCTCTCAAGTGTGATATGGGATAGATGTGAGCAAAAGCTTGTCATACATGATCGAGTATTAGTTTGTGTGTAAATTCGTCATTCTTCGTTCAAGCCTTCAAGCAATGTTTAAAAAAATGGAAGGCGGAAGGCGGAAGGCGGAAGGCGGAAGGCGGAAGGGGGAAGGCAGGCGGTCAAGTGGTTTCAAGGCGGAAGGTGGGCGACCGGAGAAAAAGGCGGGCGCCCACCTATATAAAATTTATTCTATATATTCTATATATATGTATATATATAAATTCATAATTCTATATAAAAAAACAATAATAGAAAGTTTTACATATGCAAACATCAAAACAACCGATTTGAATATAAAAGTTTTATGAAAAGGAAGGAGGGGATCAGGTGGGGTCAGGGTTGACTGCGAGGCAGGAGAAAGAGAGCAGCTTTTGAACCTTTGGGATATCTAGGATATCTAGTTATGTAGTGAAAAGGGAGGAGGGGGTCGAGTGGGGTCGGGGTTTTATGAAAAATTATTATTAGTCTGCCCGCTTGCCTGGAGCCTGCTTGGAACCCGCCTAGGCGCCTGCCTTTTACCCGCCTAGGTGGGTCGGATTCCGCCTAGGCGTCCGCCTTTGTTCAACCCGCCTGCAGTGCTGCTTAATGCTGAAGCGGAGCGACCAACCCCCTAAAACGCCTAGGTGGCCGCCCGGACTGCCTTTTAGAATAGTGCCTTCAAGGTTTGTCAAACTGCTAAGACATGGTTAAAAGTCAACTATAAATTTGTCAAACTTAATAGGGGTAATGGTTGTTAGGTCCCTGGAAATAGTTTTGGTTAGGGATAAGAACAACTAATGTTTAGATCTAGCGTTAGGTCTCTCTAAATGGTAAATGATTAATTTACCCCTACATTAGTACTTTGCAACGGTACTTTGCAAACAATAGTAGAGAAGAGTAAAGATTGCTACAGTACTATAGCAATTGCCACTGTAGCAATTATTGCTCTTTTGCACCTAAATGTTACTCTTTTATGCTATTGTAGCAATGTATTGTAACAATTGCTATACTTTTGCACCTAAATGTTAACATTTTATGATACTGTAGCAAATTACTATAGCAAAGCACTGTAGCAATTGCTACAATGCTCTGCTACAGTAGCTGAAAAGAGTAATATTTACGTGCAAAAGAGTAAGAATTGTTATAGTACTTTTGCTACAGTAGTTGAAAAGAGTAATAATTGTGTGCAAAGAGTCACAATTGCTATAGTGTTTTGCTACCGTGTTTTTGCTACAGTAGCTGAAAAGAGAAACAATTGCATGCAAAGAGTGACAGTTTCTACAATACTTTTACTACGGTACTTTTGCTTCAGTACTTTGAATCTCTCACCTGAGTTTCACAATGTGAAACCGATTGCCTACGACTTGTTTGGCTGAAGGTTAATAGAAGGGCAATTTTGTCATTTTAGGGGTACAAAAATTGTGGTTGGGGTCCTGCAAAACACATCTTTATCGGAGCAACCTGATGTAAAATGAAGAAAAGATCATGTCCTTATTCTCAAAACGATCTCTCTAAAAAGACATGGTTTTGTCCCCCAACTTAATATAAAGCCAAACAAGCATGGTAAAGAATCTGTTAATAATAAGGTTGGCCAAAAGTCAATTTAAATGGTCTAACTTCATAAAAAATTGGTCACTTTTGGTCAAAGTTGGCTAACTTCTCAGGTGCATCATTCCAATTACATCAAACCAAACGATGAAATCTACATATTGTAGCTATACCCTCAGCTAACAAAGACATTAATTGCAACTTCAGTTGCAGCAACTCCTGTTACATGTAATTTCAAATATATTGCAACTGTAGATACATTTGTCCACCCTTAATTCACCATCTAGTTGTCAATGTACAATCAGTGGATCCTTTAATTAAGACTATATTTAGGCAAATAAAGACACTCACATAGCCTATGAAGTCATGGTGTAGAGAGAAAAGGGAAAGCAACAACGGTGGTTCTCCTTGGTTTGTCCATCTAGAAGGAGAAACACATACCTGTTTTCACGTTTCCATGAATTATCCGGCTATTTAGTGGGGTATTATCCAACCCAAGTGTGCTCCATTTGATAAAATCCTATTACTGATTTGCTTAATCTTCTCATTTAATGGTTTCCATCCTTATCTTTTTTTCTTTTCTCTCGAATGGGCCCAACGACCTCACTCTTATAAGTTTATTACATTTTGTGTTTCTTGTGCTGTATTCCATTTTGAGATATCATTACTTACCTGTCATTAAACCATTGTCTTTGTCTGAGCAGGCTGTTAGAAATGAAAATGATCTAGACAGCTTAAATGTCAAACCAAAGTATCGTAGTATGAACTCATTTTGGAAGTACTACTCCGGCCAAGCAGTAGCTCCATATCCGACCATATTCATCGGAGGGAATCATGAAGCATCCAATTACCTGTGGGAGCTGTGAGTTACTTCTGCAATCATTATTTACTTCTAGGAACAAAGTGAACATAGTCTTTGGAACTAATAGTACTAATATAGCTCATTCTTCTTTTGTTACTTTGATTGCCAATTTCAAAATTGTTTGTAGACAAAACGGGTCTAAGTGGATGACTGGAATATATGAGAAGATGGTCGTAGCCAATTTCTCATGCAGGGAGCACCATTATTGTCAATTGCATGATCACAATACTCTTAGAAATTTTGGAAACTTCTCAAATAATTCATGAATTGTTTATTATCCCAATAACTATCTAGAAAATTATATATCACTCGAATCATATGCAAATTGTGTGAATAACACTTTGAAAAAGATGAATGTATCACGCCTATACAACCTGCAGAAAAAGATGATGCAATAAAGATCTAAATTACGATCATGGTCTTGTTAGAAATAAAAGGGGTCAGCGACAACCTGGATGAATATGTAAGAGTTGTTAACTTTTTTGGCATTTGAGAAACTGAAAATACTAAATACCAAATGTTCAAAACTGTAATTTCCATCAATAAGCTGACATACTGTAATTTCCATCAATAAGATCACTTAAATTGAGTAGCAGAGATGAGGATGTTGAGGTGGATGTGCTACAAGGAAGCTTTACAAAGAGAGTGGGAAGTTTTTGGATAACCCATCAATGACACCCCTTGCCCATGGACCGAATAATACATGAAGTTAACCACCACTACTACCATCAGCTTTCTCCCATAACCTTGGGCCGTCCGAGGAGGAAATCTCCATAAGGAAGCTTCACAAATGGATCAAGCAGAATTTTACTACATACACTGGACTTCTACCTCACTTCTAGCACTATCTGTACTAGTCATACTGCCCTATACCTCCATCCTTGTATTATTAATCCACCTAAAACACCGACTAACTAGTACTAGGTCTTTGGATCCTTCACTTCTGTTATTTCTGTCAATGGTAGCTCTGATGTTAAAGTTTCTATAGGTATGTAAAATCATCTAATGTATTATTGTGCATCACATATGTTCCACTTATACAAACAATATTTCGTGTAATAATGCATAGGACATATTACCTTCATCATTGGGTAGGTTATCAGGCTGATTACACACAAAACCAACTTTCCAAGAAATCAAAGAGTGCACAAATTGACCCATTGGTTCAGTTTTGGATCCAAAAAGGATAGTTGGATCAGGTTATTGGGTATCCATATGCTCCTCTCTTTCTATCGGCTTATATCTATTTATCTATTGGTGGTCATATATTGTATTAATGTGGAACCTGCCCATCATCGATGTCTTATCTTGGAAACTACATGGGATTGAATGAAGTGGAGATGTGTACTTATGTATTGTGCGATCATCCATCTCACAGGATTTCATGGGAGGTTTTTAAATTGTAGCATGACTGATAATGCTGAGTTCGTGGGTATGTCTGAGACGATGTTTTATACACATAAGCTGAGTATTATATAGATGAGAATGGTAAGGTGCTTATGGTGCAACCATAATAGGTAAAATAGGTCCAAGTTCAATAAAAGTAGCTTATGAGTTTTGAATATAAATAATAAATGTATGCAAAATCGATTGAGATGGTATTTTCACGGGGATCAACTAGAGAAGACCTCAACACTTAGATGAGGAGATGGGTGTGGGTCTAGGAGAAAGGGTAAAAACGAGAGATCAAAAACTTGAAGAACCTAGACGGAGGTTGTGAAGAAGGATTTGGACCAATGACTGAGTAAGAGGTCTCAAGACTCTGAGCACTTCGTAAAGCGAGTCATATGGGTTTGTTTGGAGGGTCTTATTAGAGGACTTTAAGTTTTTAGGAGAACCTGGATATACCTTGTAATTTTTTTTTTGTTTTAGCTAAAGCACTGGCAGACTGGCAGTTAGTCATGTAGATAATGTTGGTAATGTCTACGTTCTAGTGTTCATTTAATTGTTTACTATACATGTATTGACCCTGTTGGTTCTCTGGCTAGGTATTATGGAGGATGGGCAGCACCTAATATATATTTCATGGGATTTGGTGGTGTGATAAAGTTTGGAAATATTCGAATTGGAGGTGTTTCTGGAATCTATAACAGAGCGCATTACTCTTTAGGCAAGTTCTTCCAAATATCTGCATTTACACGAAGATATAGATTTAGGATTGCTCGAACCTTTTGGTACGTTGGTAATTTCTATATAATGTTTGGCATTTCACTTGTTTATTACTTTCCTGGACTTATCATCTTTCCTTAATGGATAAAGTCAACTACTTTAGACAAAAAACATAGACGTTCAGCTCTTGCCATTCCTCTTCTAGTTCTCTGAATGTTTTTACTGATGTACATGTTAATGAGCTTATGCTATTGAGGACACAATTATTATGTAAATTTTTTCTTAGTATTCATGTACTGATTGGAATTTCACTTGTTTATTATATAACGGGCGTCTGTTTTCATCATTCATGTTTGCATAAGCTCGACTAATTTACTAAAGTGGGATAGTCAGCTCATACTTTTCCTTATCTAGTTGACTGCATGTGTTTACTGAAATAGATGTTAATTAACTTATGCTAAGATTGAGACACATTTATCATATAAGGTATTAGCGCCATTAATCTATAAATTTTTTTATGTGTTCTTTGAGCAGGTCATTATGAGAGGCCTCCTTATAACAAGAATGATATTCGGTCCGTATACCATGTGCGGGAGTATGATGTGTTTAAGCTCATGCAAGTTGAGGAACCGATAGATATTTTCATGTCACATGATTGGCCTCTTGGTATCACTGAATATGGAAATTGGGAAAAGCTTATTCGTCGTAAACCCTTTTTCAAAGGAGAGGTAATTTCAAATATGTTGCGAGTAGTTCTGCCATCAATGGTTCCAGATAATGTGTATAAAAATATTACATTCTTTTAATGAGTGGAAAGTCAACTTAATTGTCACATCATCCAATAGTATTGAGTATTTTTAAATATAGTCCAACCTGCTATATTTCGGATATTATTCTTGTTTTATTCCAAGTGAGGAACATGGATTTGTCCTATTGTATTGATTGGTGGCAACAACACATGATTGTAAATCTTGAAGGGCTGTGAGATACAAAGGATCTCCAAAAAATTTTCTATTACTTTAGAGTTTCAAGACTTGCTTAATTCTGGTGAAGAGGGTATATTCATGATGTAGACAACTGCCGTGTCAGCACCATTTTCTATACAACTGAAAGCTTCTTACTGCTGTGCGTGGAAATTAAGGGAGCCGATCGTGGTTTTTGTTTGTCATAAACATTGTATTTTTTGTTTAGCTTTCATTAGGATCTCAGTTTTACGTTGATCGGACGGTTGTATAAAAAGTTATTAGCCTTTATATTTTGTGCTAGCCTAGGTGCGGGGATGTTGCACTCGGTTTAATGATTTGGGTTAGCCCAGTTCATTAAGTCGTAATGAATCGTTTTTATTATTAACCATAGGATCTCAGAGGCAAGCCGATGGATGAGATGGAGGCCCAAATAAGGCCTGCACGCATGAAACCCTAGCCACCGCCCCTTATGTGACCGTGCCACATGGGCATGCAAAAAAGATAACCGTACGGCTCCCCAAGGAGGCCGTACAGACTTTCGCACGGGTAGGACCGCGGCTCCCCTATGCCTCCCGTTCTCTCCTCTTTCTTTCCCTCTTTTCCCCTTTTCTATTTCTGGCCTCATCTCGGGACGCCTTCCCTTCGATCCGACTAGCCAATACGCTAGTCCTCCCTGCAATTCAGGTGCCACTTGGCACTTTTTAACCGAGGTTAGGGGTTTGTCAAGGTGGGTTCACCTCTTCTAACAATGATCATGAAATTTTTAACTAGCCAACACGCTAGTCCTCCATTATCATATATATGAAGTGTTTAGCTAGGCAACCAGGTAGGTAAGGTGTCTTATTATTACATTGTTCTGGGCTGAACAAAATGAATTGATCCCCTGATTGTCTTAAATGTTTTCTTAAAATACTGCCTACAGTGTTTGGTACAATAGCTATTTCTTCCCATAAAGGCATATTTTGGCATTTTAAGTCCAAGTTTTGAGTATCTTGTTGTAGGGCAACTCTTTTAAAATATCCAAAACCTATTTCTTTCAAAGATCAACCTCTTTCTCATGAAATTGAAGTTTGTAGCGCAAGGTGACGTGATTTTTGTAGTTATGTCATTTGCATGCATCATGTTTCTTCTTGTTTTTCATTTTCTTATTGTTAATATCTTTTTGTGATCTTCTAATAATTCCACTCTTCAGGTTTGTGAGTTCAGCAAGTTTGCTTTGAAAGTTTGAATCTCCATTAGCTGAGGTCATTTTTTGCATATGTTGGAACTAAGTGCTAATTTTATACCATAGAGCTGACCCTAGGGCCTAGCTGCTACCAGACTCATGTGTACATACGTATATAAGTATATCAGTTCACATTCGTTCATTCTTTTTTGTATTTATTTCCTTCTACTTGGAAGTTATACTGCTGAACTGAACTTCTCCACATTCCATTGTATGTCTTACAGTTGTTTATCTGATTGCTGTGATGCATTTTCTAGGTCGAGAAGAGATCTCTAGGTAGTGAGCCAGCTGCAGTGTTGCTAGACAAACTGAGACCACCTTACTGGTTTTCTGCTCATCTTCACTGTAGATTTCCGGCAATCATCCAACATGAAGAGGATGGACCTGTCACTAAATTTCTTGCACTCGATAAGTGCCTCAAAGGGCGTAGATTTTTGCAGGTGCTTGATATTTCATCTTTGTATTTTCTCAAACCTAGCCCCATGCAATTTATTGAAAAGCAAAACCCAATAATAGTTCTGATTCAATTTGTAGATTCTTGAAATCGAATCAGATCCAGGACCTTACCAAATTCAGTATGATGAAGAGTGGCTTGCAATAACACGAATGTACAACAGTATCTTCCCCTTGACTCGAAAACGTGCATATTTGGGGTAGGTGCATCACTAATGCCTGTATTTATCTAAATTCCCATGCACTTTGTTTCCACTCGTCTGAAATATGCTAAAGTAAGATTTTTTATGTCTGCATCTAGGGGTGAACAACTTGACAAGCAAGTTCATCGGCTGTGGGTTAAGAGTAAGTTAAACGCTAGAGGGACCAAACCTTTTGAATTTGTAAAGACTCTCGCATCCTTTGATCCTTCTCAGCCATGCTCCAATAGTGCAATTTCTGGTAATTTTTTGAGATACCATATATCTTATTTTACAAAATGTATACAGGCCAATGAATTAGAAGATGTTGAATGTTTTACTATGGAAGCTTTTACTAACTATTATTGCTCAGTAGTTGTTGCATCTATCATGATTTCCCCAGTCTCTGGTCCTTCTTGGCCATTCCCTTTCACTTTGTGGTTATTGATGGCAGTTGAATCTGTTACCTGATAATTAGACACAATCTGAACCAAATATTTGGTTGAATCTCATAGAGGATCCACTGATAGGTTTTTTGTTCAGGTTCTAGTACTATAAAAGGGTCTGAAAAGTGAAAACTCATGGAGGGTGTGCGAGAATCCATACTCTGAGTACCTGTGATTGACCCAATGTATGTATTGGAAGATACTAACAAACAAGCTCCACGTTTTTGGCAAAACTGCATTCCTCTTGTATCTCTCCTTTTGAAATTGTCTTGAGAGTGAGACTAAAGGAGAGTCTACTTATTAGAAGTGACAATTTATGAATCCTGCATACACCAATGCTAGAAACTTTAGGCCAAAGCCCTTCTTCCTATTGACCTGCTCCACCTCCCCTTTTCTTTCTTCTCTGTCCACCCCTGTTGCACGTTTCATTGCCACCACTCCTACCTGGCCCCTCGGTCCCCAACTCTTTTAAACATAACCTTAACAATTGTTTTAGCCTCTGCAGTCCTCATGGATTTTCGACCCAGGCTCTCTACACACACACACACACACACACACACACACACACACACACACACACACACACACCCACCCCCTCTCCTATCTTTCTTTCTCACACCAAAGCCCGTTCCCTTTTCTCCCGCACCTGCCTCTCTCTTTCTCTCTCTCTTCCTCTGCCAGACGTCTTTGCTTCATCCACCTTCATGTCCATTTGCCCACCTTCCAACCTTCTCTCTTCCCCTTGCTGCCCCACTGGCCCTTCTGCCACCAAACCCTTTTTATCTTCTAGACACTCCATTGCATACTCGAACCTGACTGTTACCGGTCTCAGATTTCATATTCTAGTTCGTATTCTACGAAGCTTGTTGGATTCTTATTCAGATCCTTCCTTAGTTCAATCCATTTCCACCCCTATTTGTGACGATGTTGTTTAGATTGTGTAATAAATGCATATACAAAGTTGACATGGATGTATTTGAAGCTGCTAGGTCTTCAGGATGGATATTATGATTATCATTGCTTGGGTGTTTTACCCTTTGATCCCAAAATACCTTTTTTTAGTGTTGAAATATCATAGCAATAGGGAAAATTTTACATCTCTTTCTGTCAATTGCAGGTTATTTATTAATGATGTATCAAAGATTTGTTGTTTTTTGCTTCAGTGCTGTTGCAGACTTTTATTTGTTGAAGTTTATTCTTACCTCTTATTGATATTTTTCCTCATTTTGATTTCTGATTTTTTGCATTTTATTTTTTTGGGGAGATATTCAGCTATGAGCGTTCGAACCATTTTTTTGATGCATTTGCTAACCTTTTATAAATAAAACCTAGCTGGTAAGGTATTTTTCGTCTTTCTAATTGTGGTTTCTTTAACTCCTTCCTAATCAGTTGGTATCTCATTAGGGCCCAATGTTTTACCTTATGCATCATTTTCAAAGCCTCCTCCACTTCAATTGTTTTAATTAAACGGTAGTAATCATGTCAATCCCTAAATGGTGGTGGTTCTAAATACTCCTCCAGTAGGGTTCTAATTCATGAATTTCTAAAAGTAGCCTTACCATCTGTCTTTAATCTCGTCTCCTTCACCAAGATACTATTACCTTCACTTTTAATGCACCTAATTTGATCTATATCTCTAGTTTCCCTTCTCTCTATCATTCTAGCTAATTTGTATATTTCTTTCTCAACTTCCTTGGAGCCTCATTTATCATACAATGTTTCAAAAGCTGCAACTTATCCTTACCTAATAGCTTTTTAGCATCATTTTTAGCTTTTTATACCTATCCAAGTCCTCAATATCATTTTTTTTTTCTGCCATTCTTTTAAACCATAATTTTTTTCTCTTTTCCTTGATTGCTTCATTCTACCACCAGGTATCGTTATCCCCACATCTATAACCTCTAGATTCTCCAAGAACTTCTCTAGCAATTCCCTTAAAGAAATTTGCCATCTGATCCCACATCATATTTGGTGTGCTTTCCAAGATTCAATTCCCCTCCTTTACTTGCTCTTTTTTAAGGATGTCGTATCATTTCCTTTAAATTCCACCACCTTAATCTTGGGTGTATTTTAGCTTGTATTCTTTTATTTTTACTATTAGTATGCACTTCCAAAGCCACTACCATATGTTGTGTTGTTAAACTTTCTCCTTGCATCACCTAACAATCTTTGCATTTGGATTTCTCGTTTCTTCTAAATAGAAAATAAGCTATCTGTGACGCATTTGATCACTTGTGTAAGTAATTAAATGTTAATCTCTTTTTGAAATAAGAGAGATGAATTCATATACTGTTGACAAGCAACTATTCCAAATCAACAATATTTAATTTAAAAGATGTAGGCTAGCAAGTTATCGAGTTAGAAAGATATCACCTTGGAATCTATGGTCGATAGACCTAACAGTTGATTTGCTGTATTCAAAGAACTTGCTGATGAGAAGTAAAACAAACAAATTAAATTCTAAGAGCAATGATTCCAATTCGAAGAAGCACCAATAAAAATCCCCAAGCGAAAGCATCACAAAAACGAGAACAAATGAAGAAGAATAGCTAGATCGTAGTCTCGCACTTATGATCCTCTGACCTCACGCTAGGTTGGAGCTTCTCGCGCTCTCCCCTCTCACAGGAATTTTGCATTGAGCAGAAACTATTCTTTTTTTTTATTAAAAAGGAGAGCTTTGGGGTTTTTGTATAAGCCTCCAAGCAATACATAAACTCGTTGTTGAAGCGGTTGCTTGCAACTTGCTGGTAGACCAACAAGCTAAACCAGGCCTGCGGGTTTGCTGCTGGTCGGTTCTGAGTCGTCCGTGGCCTGGCTCTGGCCGCTGGTTGGGCCTGGGTTACTGGTGGTCAGGCACTGGCTGGCCTGGTTGTCGTATGGGTCGTTGGCGGCTGGGTCGAGATGGCTTGGTTGCTGGCGGTCCAGTTGCTAGTTGCTGTCGTCGACGATCAGATAAAAGGAAAGGAGGAGATGGTGCGGTGGTGATGTGTTGTGAGTTGGCCCTGATATCCGGGGCCTTACAAGAACAAGAACAAATGAAGAAGAATAGCTAGATCGTAGACTTGCACTTACGATCCTTCGACCTGACTCCAGGTTGGAACCTCTCGTGCTCTCACCTCTCATAGGAATTTTGCATTGATCAAAAACTATTAGTCATTTATTAAAAAGGAGAGCTTTGGGGTTTTTATATAAGCCTCCAAGCATTACATAAACTCCTTGGATTGATACTTATAATATGGTAGACTTAGGAATCCTAAAGCAACAAGATAACCCTTATATGATGGGTTTTGACATAGATAAATTTCAGTTATTTTAGGATTCCTTATTTAATATAACAGTAAATAAAACAAAATTACGACAATGCCTCCAAACATTGGGCTTTTATTCTTGGGCCCTCCCCAAGCCAAAGAGAGACTAGGTGGGCTAGTCGACGGCATCGGTGTGTGTAGACGTGGGAAACGGGTGGCCGGATGGTGTCTTCACCACAAGTGGTGCTAACAATCACTTTTTTGTTTGATTTTTTTCTTTGATATCGCAATCACATTAGCATGTAAAGAAATATTAAAGTATTTTGAAAGGGTAATGCCGGCAGCTAGGAATTCACATGAAATAGCAGCTCTATCAGTGTTACAGGCATGGGATGAGCACATTTCTCCATCGTTTGTCCCATAAACTCTGCTATTGTGCAAACTAAAACAAATGACTCATATTTATCTAGTTTTTAATAAAGCAACTGTACCAGTGACTGTTGCATTGACTAATTATTCATCTTTTTAGACAACATGATAGGTTTCTACTTAATAACTTGTATGGTAATTTCTTACCTGTGGATGCTTTTTTTGGAATATAACCGATTTTATAGCTTATGTATACCACCATTGCTAGTTATTTTGGTTTATTAATGTTCAATGGTCATGGAATTTCAGTTTTTTTTTAATATTTTCGTTCGTCCATATCGATTTCTCTTGCAGGTCATTGCCGTAACCCACAAACGGAGTCTTTGCTGCAGTTTCTGGAGCTCCCTTATTTGCTTGATGATACAGCCCATGCCAGCACACCAATACAAAGTACTAACTTCAGTTCTACCGGTATGTAGCTTATTTCATCACCTTTTTTATTGGAAATCACTGTTTTCTTAATGTTCTAGTTCTTTTCAATACTCATGGTTGTGTAATGGGCCTATACTTGTGGATACCACATCAGTAAATGCTCATGTCCATGCATCAAACTGTACATATGTTAAATGCCAATGAGCTCATTGCATGTTTTTAATGCCTCTGTTCGTAAACATAGCATCAGGTTAATTATATCAGTGTGGTGACAAAACTAATATGGGTGGTTGTTGCCTTGAGTAATTGACAATAAAGTGGTACCATGTGGGCATGTGCACTATCACTATGTTAGGCACCAGGGCCCGAAAAGAGGTTTAATACTTTAAGTAAACCTGGTAGTAGGTTTTGTGGAAGGGTTTGAAACATTTTGTGCTGACGAAGCATAGGGTTTAACAGGTATGAATGTCAAAGAATTATTCATAAACCTGGCCCCAAACAGTTGGATAAGGCTTACTGAGTTTTGGTTAGTAATAACTCGGGGTAAGTTGTGTTAATATAGTAAAAGATCCAATTTTGCCAATTTTGTATTTTCATTAGGTATATGGGTTTAGATACATTCTCTAACATTGCTCGCTGAATTTGTTATTAACTCAGACCATGCCTCCATTGTTCATCATAAAAGAACTGGGTAATTGAGGTTTCCAATAACAAACTAATTCAAGCTTCACTCATGTTAGTGATCTTGAGGTTGGCATTAGAGTTTTGTACACCAGATCACCTTCATTGGTCAAGGTCTTTTCAATATTCTCCGTTTTATCAAATCATTGTGCATTCTGGTGAGTTGAAGTTCTTTATTGTGATTTGATATCTAAAGAATGCTTAAATCATTACTTTCCCTGAATTTCTCCCATCAATTATTTGTTTGTGCTGAAACTTCATCTGAAGGTTCTTCACCAGCTCTTTGAGACTTGACCTTTTCTGGCCAATACATGATCAATTGCTTGGATTTTTAGGGCTAGACCATCAACTTCAATAGAGCACTTATTGACCATTTTTTTTATCTCATTAAAAAAGAGAATGGTTCATCTTTGCACTCGTGTTCAGGATATAGTGGTTTGGCTTCATTCTATATTTGTCTGTGGTACAAGTTGAAAACTTAGTGTCTGACTAGCTCAAGTTTACATGGTGCTGCAAATTGTTTGGCAATTTTTTGATGATTAACTTGAGTGTGCAACATGTTGTTGGTATCTGATTGCTTCTGTTTGTTGTATCTTGCAGTTAAATTTGAGTAGCACTCTTTCAACCCTTCCATTTATCTTCTACCATATTGTTTGGGATTCTGCGGTGTTGAACTGCTTTTCCTTTTATCTTGTTCCATTGCCCCATTTGTCTACATATTTACGCGTATATGGACACATGAAGGCGCACTCAGACTTACACAAACGCGCGTGAACACACTTTTTTTGTTCACGGGATTTTGGACAATTTGGGAATGGTTTCCTTTAGCTCTTTGGTTGTATGCAGTTTCTTACGTCAAACTTGGCTTCTGCCTTGTTCATATGAACCTTTTCATAGTGTTGGGAATTTTGGACAGCTGCTCGTGGTTAATGAGCTTAAGATGCGTAACCAATAAGGTAGGTCTGTCTACTCTGCCCCCAAGATTCTAAAAAGCGTTAAACGCTAGTCGGGCGGTGGGGGGCCGCCTAACGTCTAGGCGTTTTGTCTTTTTTTAATTATTTTAATTATTATTTTGATATTATAATATATATATATATATATATATATATATATATATATAAAAATTAATATAAGTTCAAGATTATCCCAAACCATTATTTTAAAGAACAAGTATATAACCATAATTCAAGATTGAGTGATTAACAAGAACAAAAGCAAACATGGTCCGCCTGGCCAGCCTCAACCCGCCTGGCCCGCCTCAGCCCGCCTGGTCCGCCTGGCTAGCCTCAGCCCGCCTAGACCGCCTAGGCGGCCGCCTTGCCCTGCCTAGACCGCCGCCTAGCTCCGCCTTGGGGCTTGATCGCTTTTCTAGAGCGTTTAGGGCCTAGGCGAGGCGGTGGGGGGCCGCCTAGCGCCTAGGCGGCTGCCTGGACCGCTTTTTAGAATACTGTCTGCCCCCAACTTGCCTTCTAGATTTCTTGGTAGGTTATGTAGGCAGGCAACACTGGCAAGAAGCTTTGATATCACTTGATTTAGATGGAAAGGTCAGATGAGGAGCAACGCCTTCCTTGCGATATATGAAAAATGCACTAAAGTTCTCTATCGAATCTACCAAAGGGATAACAAAGCCCTTGAAATCCAAGGGTGCCTTGAATCCACAAGGACGATAAACCCTAGAATCCACTAGGGGTTCTTGGAGTCCACCTAGAGAATAGAGAACTCAAGTTTTATAATTCAAAAGATATCGCAAACTTCCCCTTTTATAGAAGTTCTAATACAACTTAAACAACAAAAAGAGAGTAAAAAAACTACAGCTATATCCCTTGGACAAGTTTCATGAGATGTAGGACCAACAACACACCAAAAGCAACGGATCGAAATCATATGCCCATGAAGTGTGCTTTTGGATAGGTTTCATGATATATAGAACAACAACACACCAAAAGCAATGAATCAAAATAAGATGGCCATGAAGCGTTGGATTTTATGATTGGCAACCACAATTCATGCAAACAAGCACGATACGCTTAGAGGGAAGGCCTTTAGAAACCCACTTGTGGGATCTCCGTAATGCACGCACAGATTGCTAAGCACTATATGCTTGAAAGGTAGAGTGCAACTGAGATTCTCGAGAATGTATGCGAACATATCGCCGAAGATCTTCGGGATGTGCTCACGGTAGTGAACAGACCACATAAGGTCTTGTGATGATACGTAGCACTTGAACACCAATAGGAGAGACGAGGGAGGGAGAAGTTAGAAGCTAGAGATCAGAAGAGGTAAAATCTTAGTCATGACAGAATAAAGATAGAAACTAGATGAGTACTCGGAGTCTATGTAGAAGAGTTTGGCACTCAAATCCACGAGTGGCTGAATTTATTCGTCACAATCTTCATCATAATGTTGATTACAATTGATGACTTTTTGTAAGGAACCAAAAGGTTTCCATGAGTCCATGACAACTGAAATTAAAAATGAAATCAAATCTAATCTCAATCAAAATAAAAATTCAGATTCTCACCAATTAAATCTTATCTTCCCTAGTTTATTTAAAAATCCAAAATAATTAAGTAATTAACCATTCCTTCAAAACAAAACAAAAAAAGCCGAAGATAATCTTGAGATTAATTGTCTATCCACCCTATGCGGGTCTTTCGGTTTGGGCTTGGCCCGATGATGCCGATATGGCCTGGGAATTCATCAATGTTCTTCGAATCCACCAAAGATATGATAAAGCCCTTGAAATCCACCAAGGGTTCCCTTGAATCCACAAGGACGATAAACCCTAGAATCCACTAGGGTTTCTTGAAGTCCACCAAGATAATCATAGAGAAAAACTTGAATTTTACTATTTAAAAGATAAACCCAACTCAACAAGATACCCGCTTTTATAAAAGGGAAGTCAAAATAGAATTTAAACAAGGAAAAGGGAAAAGTAAAACAAGAAAAAAATTACAACCATAGATCCCGTACGGGTTCCATAAGGTATGGGACCAACAAAACACTAGAAGCAAAGGATCAAAATCAGATGGCCTTGAAGTGATGGATTTCATGAGTGGCGGTTGCAAATCACACGAGCAAGCACGATGCACTTAGAGGGCAGGTGCTAGAAACGTGAGGAGTTGTTGCGATGCATATACAGATTGACGAGCACGATACGCTCAAAGGTGGTGTGCGGTCAAGATTCTCATGGTCATACGTAAATATATTACAGAAAATCTCGAAGATGCCTGCACGGTGGTGAACTGACCGCAAAAGATCTTGAGCATAGGCGAAGGGCATCTCGAGGGTGCTGGGGGTGGCGCACTTGGTCCGCTTGGGTTGCGGAGGTGTCGGGCCCGCTGTTGGACTACAATTAGTTCGTGACCATGCCTAGTCCGTGACTGACTTTCGGGTGGTTTGTGTGTATGCTTGTTGTTGTTGATGGTAATGTCGTGTACACATGAGGCAAAGTGTTTGGTAAAGGCTTGGCTGAGCAGCGGTCGTACAATGCGCTAGTTTATGCTCTAACTGGGTTCAGATCCACAAGCATTAATTGTGTCACACTGCGAGAAAGTGAGTTCGACGAAATGCACGACATGATTGCATTCGATCAGAGCGGAGTGGCAAGTGTGTGCACGCACGAGATGCCAGATCCATGTCATGCCATTCCTGTGCCAAGGTGTTCTATATCAGTAGGCCTCTCTCTTTCCAGGTTGCCTTTGTCTGGTGTGGATACTTATCTTAGAGTCAAGGTTGATAGCTGATCGGAAAATTCTTCTCTCTTTTCTGGAGGCTTCTTAATTAATGTTTTGCTCCATAGTCAACTCTATCTTAATTCGATATATAAGACTTGCATGCCGAGATAATGATCAGATTTTGGACAATTGGCACAGTTTTTTTCACAAAATATGAGATTTTCAAGAATTAAATGAGTAAGAAATGAAAAAAAAACTCCTAAACAATTTGTGGGTACATACGTTCTTTTTTTGGGGTTCACCTATGAGATTTTGAAAAATTAAACTTCGGTAAAGAAAAAGAAAATAAAAGCAAACACGTGAACAAGATACACCGAATAGGAGGTTTGAATGCTAACCCCAACTGGAGGGTGTACAAGTGGTGCTTGCTTGCACTTCTAATTGGGTATATCTGGCCCACCAACAACACGAGCCTGCTGAAAGTATGTTGTGCTTCATTTTTATCATGGCTCAAAACAAGCTCTTTATGTAGGACAGTAGGAGATGGAAGCTAAAACTTATGCCAAATTCATGGTTTTTAATATGTTTTGGAGGGTTTTATTACAATACATGGTTACTCAGTTGCTCCTATACATTACCTGCTAATTATATCTTTGATAAATATTGTATAATTTAAGGCGTGCTAAAGCTGGAGTTTACCATAATCTTACTAAAGCTGCTCGAATACCCATATCTTACGATAAAATTGGAAGCTCGTTCCTGACGGCAAACTTGTTTGTGATGTCTTCCTTTATGTCCCTTCTTCATCCTAAGATGAGTTATATCTGACTGAAGGGTTAATGATCACTAGATAAAAGGTTTCATTAAATTCATACATAGCCTTCATACTTAGTTAGTTGGGGTCTATTGCTAAGTGAATAGATACTGACCATTGAAAAATTTGATCTCAAGCTTGGATCACTATCTGCTAAGCCCAGTCAAACTTTGAAGGCCCCTACTTTAATCTCATGCTAACTATTCCTAGTTTAGGTGTATAGTTTTTATAGAACATACTTGTAGGCTATGTATAGGAGCAAGCATAGTTATGGTTTATCTAAGTCAAATTCCTCATCTCATCTCAAATCATTTCCAAGAACATCATTGTCATCTTATAAATTTACCCTTGAGTTTGAGGATCTCGTCAATCATACCTCTCAACTTCCAGCTCTATTAGGTGTGTCATCATGTATTTCTCCATTATTCGATAATAGATCCAAGTTACCGAAAACGATCATACAATGCTATTCGTGGCCATTGATTTTGATTGGAGCTTCATTCTCGCGACTTTTTCTACTAATCTTTTGTCACATATAACTCCATTTTAGTGCTACTAATTTTAGACCATGTACTCCATTTCAGTTATGCTGCTGATTTTACGAGGCTATCTTCCAAATCTTTCGTTCGTAATTCCAATGCAGCATTCAATTCTATCCATGTCTCATCTGCTAGAGCTATATCGTCGACAAATAACATACATCATGGTGCTTTCTCGTGAACATTTTCAATATTAGGGACGGTAGTTGGTGAATTCAAATCGTGACCGGAAATTTACTTTTCTCGCCGCAGTTATATGTCCCTCTAGTTATTGCTTCGTCCTCAATAATGTTAATGCGCACTTTCATTTTCTCAATGTCACCAAATTCTCACATGTTATCATATGAAAATCTTGATCTTCTTCTCGAAGCTTTCTATTAGTAGTCTCAGCAAGAAAATAACCTCTAATATTGACTTTCTTCCTTGCTTTAGGAATGTATATGGGCCAGACTTGGGTAACGGCCTTCTAAACTTGGGCCTGGTCTGGACTTTAAATGTGACCGAAATCAGCACGGGTCTGAATTGGATATTTCATGCTTGGCCCGAGCTTAACCCAAAACTTTCTTGTGAAACTACTCGGGCCCAATCCTGGGCTGAGTCAAGCCCAAACATTTGGCACACTCCAACCTAAATCTTCTTTTTTATTCTTAAATAGAACGAGAAAAAGGTGGAAGGTTGATTATGTTAAATATTAAACATATTTTTGTAAAAGAATGCTCCTTAAGTTTGAGCTATTGATGCTAATGAAGTAAATGTGTAAAATTTCATATTTATATATAAAAAAACAAAAATTGAAAAATGATTTGGGCGTTGAGCCATGTTGGAGGTTGCCCATACCCGGCATGAAATGTTTGGGCCCGAAAAATATGAACCTTGGCAACCCCAAGGCCAAGGTTAACTCCTTGCAACCCAGGCCCATGGTCAACATGATGTGCCTCGGTCTGGCCCAGGCCCATTCACTGTCCTAACTTAGCATAAATCCGAATTCATTATTCGATTCTTGTCATTTTTCTTATTCTTAATAATATCATAGATCGAATTAGTAAGCCATTGTGGCTCTTTAGTAATACTATTCAGATCTGAGGAATATTATTTACCCCAATACTATGATCTTTTAGCTCCACTTATATTGACTAGTAAATGCCCATGCTTGTCGGTACTTGAACGGCTGTCCTCGGTAGTCACCGCGGTCTCCTTCGACTGCCCCGTGTCTATCGGCACTCGGATGGCCGCCTTCGGCGGCAACACACCCTGGATTTATAAATGGACAGTTGGATAGATAGATTATAGATGGACGGTTGGATTTATCTTGGGCATAGTGGCACGTTTGTTATTGATTGGACGTGGCTTCCCTGCTATGTATTATAGATGTTGAATATGTTTCGATTGTGTTTTCTGAATGTTAATTCCATATTCTTTCTTGGGATTCAGGTGTTGTTTTGCTCTCTCTCTCTCGGGTTTTAATTGAGCTCTCTCTCTCTCTCTCTCTCTCTCTCTCTCTCTCTCTATAGGGTTTTAATTGAGCTCCTTTATAACCTTCCATGCATTTGTTTGAACTGTATTTTCCTTAAGAATCTCTCTGGTAATATGGCAGATCCATACCCTCAGCCATTAGACGATGATGGTGAGGATGCTGACGTGGATGATGTGGATGAACTGGAAGACCCGTTAGAACTCAATCGAGACGATGATGAGTAACCTTAATCAATACACACGATTATGGTAAGTTCAGCAATGTAACTCATAATAGAGTGTGGAATCTAGTGACCCGAGTTGTGATCAGATGACTTCGATGGTAGAGTTGTTTTGCTCATCTGTAGGGATGACAACGGGTCGGGTTAGGAACGGGCGACCCTATCCGAGCCCATCCCCTTAGTGAATACCTTATCCTAAACCCATTCCAAACCCGTATCGGATTTGGAGGGAAAATTCCAAACCCGTCTCATATATATTAACGAAAACCCAAACCCGTCCCATCCCAATTATTTTGATGGGATGGGTTTTGGTTTGCATAATTCTCTGCAATTTTCTTGACCGGAACGATTTTGAAATCTTGAAACCCATCATCATCATCGCAGGCTTGCCCCTTTTTATGCACCACCGTCGAGAGGCCTGATGCTGATGGCACCGGGATGCCGTTTCAACGGGCGTGCGGCCATGGGTCTGGGCTCCAGCTCCAGTGCCGTGGGGAAGTGAAAATGAAACAGAGCAATGGAAAGCTTGAACAGGGGTTTACTGGAACTCCATTGGATTGTGGGGCTGCTTCTTGCTCTTTGACCCTTTGAATCCCCACACTCCCATCTCATTCACTTTGCCTTTGCTTTACCTCTCAAAGTCTTTAAGAGTATGGAAGCCACAAGCGTCAAACCCTTATTTTTTCCTTCTTTCTTTCCTTGGTTTTTTAATGAGAAGAACACCCTGGTCAACCACCAAGTGATCTCCTCTATACCCCTTTCCCTTCTCACCCCCCTTTGCTTCAAAGGCAAAGATACCATCTCTCTCTCTCTCTCTCTCTCTCTCTCTCTCTCTCAAATGGATTTCTTTCTTTATTTGGGCAGGAATGGTTTAATGATATTTAATATGAGTGGGGGGAGGAGTGGGGGATGTGTATAGTGAGGGGCTTGAAAGTTAACCAGAAGGGAGGCTATCACACCCATTGCTTTGAGGGGGGGTCGGTTCTAATTTATACAGTCAAGAAGGTGACAGCCTCCCACCCACCCACACATTTTCCTCAAATGGAAAAGTTGTGAAGGGGTGGCAACAACCAGTCCACCTCCCACCAGTCAGCAATGGGCCCATGGCCCATTTGAGCGAAGCTTCATGAGTTGGTGAAGAGCCCACCTTAATACCCACCAATCGGGGTGGGTGTCAATGATCGAATGGTGGAGCTCAGTGTGAGTGGAGATCATGAGAGTGGGTGGGTGGGTGGTAGTGCATGATGGTTTACTTTTGCATGTGCTTGAAGTTTTGCCGTGTTGGCATGTTCAAAATGAACCAGAGCTGGGCCTCTAATGAGTACCACTGCATCATTGAGCTGGGCCTCCTGGCAGGCCCAAACAGCCCGTTGGAGCCACGTGTCGGCCGGTTCGACCTGGGCCCTGATCCTGCGCTGCATTCACGTGTTGGCACGTGGAGGGACATGGGTCTGTGCCAAATGTTGGCGTTGGAGCTGTTGAGCCTTTGGGACATAAGGGAGCCCTTGCACTAGCTTCGTTAAGCCTAGGGCCTGTTTGTTTCGATGTAAGTGGTGTGCCAGGTGGACGAAGTGGGCCAAGTTGGGCCCGAATAGGAAGTGTGGGACCCCTCCCCCCCCTCCACTTTTCACATTTTGAGTTTATTGACTTCGGACCAAAAAGCTCCAAAGCTGGAGTTCCGGATGGAGGAAGCGTGTGATCAATGATCATGCAATGTCACCTCTAGATATTTAGTAGTAAAAATCTAAATTAGTATTAATAATATGTTTTAATATTAAATAATTTATTTAATTATTATTGTTTAAAAAATATTTTTATATTATAAAATTATTTAATTATTATTGTTTAAAATACTCATGCACTTCCCTGGCGACTACACTTAAACAAATATTGAAAGTGGCAAACTATAGTTTTGTGTCATCGGTTCCATGAACCAAACATCGAAACTAGGACTTTCGTCCAGAACTGGTTGTTCCGTTAATTCCACCACTTTCGAGAGAGTTAAGCATGAGCTGGACCTTTGCTGACACAAGTGTCACTGCTCAGACGACAAGCTGCGCCCCCCCCCCCCCCCCCCCCCCCCCCACTGCTTCTTTGGGAGGTTGGGTGGGTGGCCACCCTCAACTTGTGCTTCAGATGGGGTGGGAGAGGATAAGGAGCACTCACTGCCCTAGCCAAGGACTTTGACATGACATTTTGTGGATAGAGGATTGATTGCTTGTTGGTTTTTAGTATAAACCCCTAAAAAAAAAACAAAAAGATAGCCCCCCCCCCCCCTCTCCTCTCTCTCTCACACACACACTCTCATTATCTATCTAAAGTACCCCCTTCCCTCTCTCTCTCTCTCATTATCTATGGAAAGTATCACCCCCCTTGCTCCCTCCTTTTCAGCTGCTTGTGGAGCTATCATGTCACACTGAACTCACAACATCCACCAATGAGCCACCCTTGACTTGCAATATCGACATTCTTAATTAAGAAAATAAAATAAAATTCTTTTATGGCTCTTATCGATAAGGAACGGAGTTGGATGAATGACACGTGTCCCACCATCGGTCGTGTCCAAACTTATCTTGTATTTAAATAGGTAGAACTGCTTCATGATAATATAGATGTATAGATCATGCATGCCCTATGATTGGATCGATTGGCCCCCTCCTACAATGGCAAATGTCGCTTTTACTCTTGCAACCCTTTAAACTAGGGGTGGCAATGGGTCGGATCGGGTCGAGTTGAGACATAGGTTCAAGGAAAAAACACCCAACGTAAACCGATCCGTTAAATAAATGGATCAAAACTTCAGCCCAAATCTGACATGCCTAATAAACGGATTAACCCAACTTGACCCATTTAACACGTCTAAGAAACGGATTGGGTCAGGTTGGGTCAGACTGGCCCGGGTTGGATCAATAGAAACAATGTAAACCTATCGGGTTACGTAAAGCCAGGTTGGGTTGGGGCAGATTTGATGGAGTTGGGTCAGATTAGGTCGGGTTGGCTTTGGTCGGGTTGATCTGATTGACACCATCTATTTAGTAAATAGGTCAAGTTAGGTCAATCGGGTTATAAGTATAAATCCAAATCTGATCCATTAAATAAACTGATTAGTAATGTCAACCTGTTTAGAACCTGAATCAGTTTAGACCAAATTCAAACCTGCTAACTTGGGATCGGGCCTGATCGGGTCAAGGATTGCCACCCCTAAATATAGCTAGCAATCAAAAGACAAAACAAAATAATATAACTTAAGTTTAAAAAATAATATAATCCTCATGGTTGAGATGCTTACGATTAGGGCCTGCAATTTTGGACCCGACACGGCAGACCCGACACGAAGTTCGTGGGTCTGGGCTAAACGGGTTCGGGTCGTAAACAGGGTCAACACGATAGACCCGTTTAATAAACGGATCGGGTCCGAGTTTAGGGTTTGGACACGGTAGGTCTGGAAAGACCCGTTTAAAATTCAACGGGTCATGTCAGGTCGGGTCTACCCGTAATCCGATACTGTAATATATAGTATCCGCGGGTCTATCGGGTTAGGTGGGTCGAGTCGGATTGTGTCGGATCGGGTCAACTGAATAAACCCATGTGGTAAACGGGTCTAACGGATCTTATCGGGTCTTCCCGTTTATAAACGGGTCGGGTACGGGTTTAGGAAGCGGGTCGGGTTTGGGTCTAGGGGTTTTGGACACGACCCGAAACTAGACACGACACGACCCACACGACCCATTGCCACCCCTACTTACTTATGATATATATATATATATATATATATATATATATATATATATATATATATATATATATATATATATATATATATATATATATATATATATAAACCCTTGGATTTCTTACTAAGAACAATGACATGTCATTTCGTCCATTAAAAAGGCACAGAGTCTATACTTGCTACTGAATGTACGCTACACGTGGCTGCCCCATTAATCCTTTTAATGGGTGACGTGGCACACAAACCATGCTCTCATGAAACACTAATGACCCACTAAACTAATCAACCTTCAAGTGCTTTAGTTGACTAAGAGCAAACTAATACATATTTTAGTTATCTTACGCTTTATTCTCTTCTATCACAAGCCGACCTTTGACATTCTTTTCAAGTGTGTACGACAGGTGCCATACTCATGATCACATGCTGATTAACCTTGATTATGTTTAATGCCGACACTGAACTTAGGTTTTGTTGGAGTCAAAGGGGTAACATGAGCACGTGGAAATGAATACTAATAAGTTTTAGATCGATGCTGGCCACATCAGTAGAATCTTTCTGTGTTGCTTGACCAGTGTCGTAGACCCAATCAGGTGTGATCATGTTTTGGCTGGATTACACCATCTCAATTCGTACCTATGCCAAAGCCTCTGCCTTCTGTTGCCACTGTCACCACCCCTACAACGTCATTATCAAATTTTCGATAGCTCATGGCACCTGAGACTACCCCACTGCTCTCTACGTACAGTCTAGTGGAGCTCGTGAGTATTAGTTGGTCCGTGACTATCACAACGCAAAGCAGGGTGAGTGCTTCATTCAAGAGTTATTACTCATGATCTACATCTACGGGGATGAGATTGAAGCTATGGGGCCAACCCTTTCTAGCTCTTTCCTTCAGACAAAGAACCAGTGGTTCCGTGTTCGCTACTAGCTTTACCAGTTCCCGATGTGTTTGTGCTATGAGTTCGAGCCTCTTTGAGGATAGCTATTCTACTCGGACCCTCTACCTCGCATGGAGTCTTCATTGTCATTTGCGCACGCTGATCAACGTAACCCACACACACCTCCTTCCTCTAGATAGAGAACATTTCTAATGTATTATTCCTTGTGTCCTAAGTTCGGATCTCTATTTCCAACTGAGCAGTGTTACACAACGGGACCCAACAGTCCTGCCTGGGGGGTCCACAGAGACAACAGCGGGACCCACCAACCCCCGCCTGGATCTCAACGACAGCTATATAAACCACCTCGTACCCCGGTTTCTTCTCAGAATCTCTATAAATAGTAGACCCTACGAGTGTAATTGATCGAATATCTGATTTTTGAATCAGACTTCTGAAAAATCCAGAGCTCTGACATCTAAACTTTCGATCTTCTTTTCGAAAAAAAACTGGTGACACTCGGCCTGTCGAGGTCACTTCAGTTCAAGTATTAGTGAATTCAGGTTTCTCCTTATAGCACGGAGGCGTAGGCTTCGGCTGAACTCTGAGATCACATCTCGTGTCAACAATCTTTTGACTATTTAGAAGTTCAACTCAAAGTCATCAATATCCGAACCTACAAGCTAGACAAACGTCTGATTGGACTTTCGACTCGACTCGATTGACAGGTTGGGCAAAGTCTTCGGGTTGGCAAGGAGATCATTCTCCCACAATTTAGCGCCGTCTGTGGGATCGATCGAGAAGCTCAGTTCACTCTACGACAACATCGGATCGGTTGAGCAGACAACTGATCTTGATAATCAAACTTCCCAGCCCCCTCGGTTGAGCAGACAACTGATCGGATACCGGCGATCTGGTTGCTTCCTCCGCTTTCCCTAAATGGCGAAGACGAGGCATCAGGATCATCTAGAGGGAAGTAATACTCAACAGAACCAACCTCGTCCAGAAACTCGATCGATGAGTCAGCGACTTAACTTCGGGTTGCCTCTTACTCGCCCCGACGTAGCGGCTCATTTTGGAAATAGGAGATCGACCGACCGACAGATCCCTTAGCCACTTTGGCAATCAATTGGACAAACCACTCCTGCTCCAACGAAAGATCCTCCACCAAATTACCAGATCTCGGTGCTCAACTTCCAGCTGTTGCAGTCGACAAAACATAACGCCACTCTCATTGCTGAGAGGGACGCTATCAAGAAAGTAGCCTCCGATGCTGGGGTTGTTTTTCCTATCCCTTCCATCAATGAAGGAGCCGATCCGCCTCGACAATCCGTCTACTCTGAACAACGGAGGTCTATGGGCCTTGGCACCCAAAAGAAAAGTCGTCGCGAGCCCACCCCTCGGCTGGTCTTTGGAAGCAGAGCGTCTAGGATCGCATCGATGACCAATCCTCTCAATCATTCTCGGGTCGCAACTGTGTTAGGCAGGCACAGGCGAAGCCCAACCTACGAGTGAGACATCGGATGAAAGAGGCCACATCGCAAGGCCGGTTTTCTCCATCCCTCCCCTTCCATCGAGACTCCCAAGTCGATCTTCATCACCGGAGCTATCCGGCCATAATTCAAGGTGGAGACCAGTGCCCCTCGATCTTGCCCCTGAACCAACAGCAAAGTCGGGGACTCGGTCGCAGGGGAGGATACTCTTTGGCCAGGCCTCTCTATTGAAGCTTCTTTCAAATGCCTTTTCCAAAGAGCTAGAGAACTCCGACTCTACCGAAGTTCAATTGCATAAAGGGAGATCCGACTGTTCATATTATTGCGTTCAAACAAGCTTTGACGCCGCACGAAGAGGAGAACAACGTACTCTGTCGGACCTTCACCAGTAGCCTCGACAAGCCGTCCCTCGATTGGTATCACAACCTTCGTACTGGATCGATCACCCAGTTCGGAGTCCTTGCGAACCAATTCGTCCAGCACTATTAACTCAACCTCAAGCTGGAGAAGAAACTTGATTCTCTCTATCGATTGAGGATGGGAGCTGATGAGAGTCTTCGTAACTTCACGCGAAGATTCCGCAACGAGCATGCCGCTTTCTCCGGGCGACATCTTGACGATGAAGTCATCATGCTGGCCTCCCAAAACGCTCTCCGCTTCAACCTATATATCTACAACGACTTCATCTGAAATCCTCCGCCATCTCTCGGCGCGATGTTTGATCGGATCCAGCGGGAGATAGAGGTCGAAGATGACCAAATTTTCCGAAAGGGACGTGAGTCCAGACGACGATCCATTGAAAGGGAGGCGCCGAAGCATATGGCCAAGGCCCACAACGCAGAGACACCAGCCCTCCGTCCGCCAAACGACCAAGAGAAGATAGTCGCAGATCGCCTCCAAAGAAAACAACATTCATCGACTAGACCCTTCCGATTGAGCAGATTCTTGATCAAATTCAACACGAAGAATTTCTTCGACGGCCAAACCCTCTGCAACCAGATACCAAACTCACTGCCGATAGATCTGTCTACTGCGACTTTCATCGCAGTCATGGTCATCAAACCACTCGATGCTTCCGACTAAAGTATCATTTGGAGGACCTATTGCATGAAGGCCATCTCCAAGAGTTCGTTAAGAACGGACGGGACCAATGCCAACCCTCTTCAACAAAAGGAAAGGAAACCTGTTGGGTCCACCGGATCTCGACTAGCTCATTGCCAGTCATCGTGCGAGCTAACGTCTTCGGCATCCACAGAGCATTGCACCATCAAATGCGGACCGGGAAAGAAGTCGACCGACAAGTTCACCGTATCTTCAATGTTTGCTCTGCAGTAAATAAAGTAGACACTTGGGTCGAGAAACCCATCAAGGGCTTAGCTTGGTCATCTATCGTATTCAACAACTCAGACCTTCAAGGAGTGCACACTCCACACCGGGATCCCCTGGTCCTGCGACTCATCATCGACGGGAGTATCGTTAATCGGATTCTCATCGACACTGGCAGCTCAATCGATATTATGTTCTCAGATTGCTTCAAGTGTCTGAGACATAAGTATTCAAGCCTAGACGTCGTCCCCACCGGCATTACCGGCTTTAACGGTGAGCAGAGCATGACCATGGGCGAATCTAGATTCACCTTGGACCTCAGCAGAGAGAGTCGAGTCTCCGTGAGGTTCGCCGTCGTCGAAGGTACTTCTAACTACAACATCATTCTCGGATGACCCTTTTTTCACCAGATCAATGCCATATCCTCCTCATACTATCAACTCCTCAAATTTGCAACGGGAGAGGGCATCGTCTGCATCCGACGTGATCAACAAGCTGGGCGATCTTGCGAAGCCTCTGCAGTAAAGACAGATCGTAGAGTGGACCTCACACCAACAAAACGTCAAAGAGACGAAGCTGGCCCTGCTACGAGCTAGCAACCAAAGGAGCCCCCACTATCAGAACCTCCATCTGTCGAGTGGGAGGCCTCACCTTCAATCAAAGAGATCACCCGAGTAAACATTGGCGATGGTGATCTCCTTCGAGAGATATTCATCGGTACCAGTCTCAGCGACGCAGAAGCACGAGACATGATATTCTTTCTCCAGTCCAACATTGACGTTTTCATATGGTGTTTCGAAGACATGCCCGGGATAAATCCGAACGACGCATACCATCGACTTGCCATCAAAGAAGGAGCAAAACCTGTCAAACAAAAGCTCTGGATGATCAGGCCAGAGCGCTTAACTGTTGTTCAAGAGGAGATCAACAAGTTTCTCAAGATAGGCTTCATTCGTGAAGTAGAGTACCCAACTTGGATCTCCAACATCGTTGTGGTGTCTAAGAAGAACAGGAAGATCAGGGTCTGTATCAATTTTACCAACCTCAACCAGGTCTGCCCTAAAGATCCATTCCCAATGCTAAGAATAGACAGACTCGTCGATGCCACTGGTGGCCACGAGCTCCTATCCTTCATGGATGGTTATTCGGGGTACAACCAGATTCCTCTATATCCCGATGATCGAGAAAAGATATGATTTGTGACAGACAGAGGCCTCTATTGCTACAACGTCATACCCTTCGGCCTCAAGAACACTGGATCTACTTATCATAGATTGGTCACAAAGATGTTCGAAGAGCAAATCGGCCGTAACGTCGAAGTCTATGTCGACGATCTCCTCACTAAGAGCCACAGCCATGAGAACCATCTCTCCGACCTCGCAGAAATATTTCAAGTCCTCCGAAAGTATTGCATGAAACTGAATCCAGCCAAGTGTGCCTTTGGAGTTCAATTGGGTAAATTCCTGGGTCATCTGGTGACCAGGAGGGACATCGAAGAGAATCCAGACCAAATTCGAGCAATCCTTGAAATGCCATTGCCCACCAATCGGAAAGAGATATAGCACCTCACAGGAAGACTAGCGGCCCTCAACCGATTCATCTCTAAGTCTTTTGACAAGTGCAAACCCCTCTTCGATAAGCTATGGAAAGCAGACACTTTAGGATGTAATCCAACTTACGAACAAGCCTTCCAGAGTGTCAAATACTATCTCGCTCAGGCTCCTATCTTAACGACTCCACTAGCAAAAGAAAACCTCTGGCTCTACCGTGCTGTCACTAATCAATCCATCAGTGCAGTTTTGGTCAATAGAAGAGAAGGCATTGAGCGCCCCATCAACTACATCAGTCATACTCTCCTTCCGGCAGAGACTCGCTATTTGAAGATCAAGAAAGTCACACTGGCTCTACTAACAGCAACGCGTCGACTTTGTCCTTACTTCGCACTTGATCACTGTCATCTTGGAGCATCCACTCAGAGACATCCTCGATAAGGCAGGCCGAGAAGGCCGGATGACTAAGTGGGTGATCGAGATGAGCTCCCTTGGTATTTAGTTTGAACCTCGAGTTTCGCTCAAGGGGTAAGCTGTTGCCGATTTCCCTGTAGAAGATCCCATCACCTTGGAGGATGACCTCGAGATGCACCTTGATGAAATTTACGAACCTCATCTCAATCCAGGTCCCGTGGCCTTCAATCCGAGCCTGGAGGCTCCCATTACTTCATCTGCTCGATGGAAAGTCTACTCTGATAGTGCTTTAATCACGATCAGTTTGAGAATTGGGATAGTCCTGATATCCCCCGAACTCGACCATCTTTGAAGGGCAATCCTTCTCGGATTCAGTGCCACCAACAACGAAGCCGAGTATGAAGCTCTTATTTCTGGGTTGGAGATCGCTGAGGCCCTGGGGTAGACCATCTTACTATCTATAGCGACTCCCAGTTGGTGATCAGGCAGATCAACGGAGACTATATAGCACGAGGAGAAAGGATGCAACACTATCTAGCTCTAGTGCAACATCACCGACAATGATTTGCTGACATCGAATTCGTTCAAATTCCAAGGGCGGAGAATCAAGAGTTGCCTAAAGTAGCCATCGGCAGCAATTTGTTGCTACAACGAAAGGCTGTGAAGGTTGGAGATAGCCAAGCTCTATTTTGTCTTGACTGATGCGCACCCAGATTGGAGATAACCAATCCTTGACTTCCTCAAACTAGGCAGAATGCCTGAAGATCTGAACCAAGTCAAAAAAACTCCAAAGGAAGCTTCCATTCTATAGTCTCCAAGAAGAAGATCTTTACTTCAAATCACATAGCGGAACGCTTCTCAAATGCATTAGTCCCGGGCAAAAAAAAAGTAATCTTAGCCGACATTCACTATGGAGCTTGCGGCAATCATTCTGGTGGAAGATCACTTGAAGCTAAAGCCAAACTCCAGGGTACTACTGGCCCACCATGGCGAAAGATGCGAACCCTGTCAACGACATGTGCGGGAGATCCACCTCCCGACAGACGGACTTCATCTCTTGACAAGCCCTTGGCCCTTCCATCAATGGGGGTTGGACTTCCTAGGCCCGTTCCCTCCATCACCAAGTAAGAAGAAGTACTTGCTGCTGGCCATATATTACTTCACCAAATAGGTCAAGGCTGTGCCACTCTTTCAAGAAACCGACGGCAAGGTTATCAAATTCATCATGCATAACATCTTCTCCAGGTTTGGCACTCCTCAAGTCCTTATCGCTGACAATGGAGCCCAATTCGACTACGATAAATTTCAAAAGTTTTGTCTGAACTACAGGATCAAACTCTTCTATTCTACGTCCAGATATCCGCAGTGCAATGGTCAAGCCGAAGCCTCCAACAGGGCTATCCTTGGTCTACTCAAGAAGAAGTTGGGTGACAGGAAAGGACTATGGGAGAAGATCTTACCAGAGGTCCTATGGGGATATCGGACCACTCCACGATGATCAACTGGATTTTTGCCATTCCGCCTAACCTATGGGTCAGAAGCAGTTTTTCCAACCGAGGCTATTTCTCCAACTCTAAAAACTAAGGCAATCGAAGAAGGAATCAATAACGAACTTCGGATCAATGATCTCGATTTCTCGAAAGAGTTATGTGATCAGGCAACTATTCGTATCATCAACTATCAACAGAAGATCAAGCGAGCCTATGATCAAAAGGTTAGCAGAAGACAATTATTCTACACTGGAGATCTAGTCCTCAGAGTAGTCTTCTACAATACAAGGGAGCATAGCAGTGAAAAACTAGCTCCCAACTGGAAAGGTCCTTACATCATTGAATCCATAGGAGGAAAATGATCTTATCGTCTAATCTCGCCAGAGGGAGATAGGCTACCAAAGGCTTGGAATATTAGACATCTCAAACTATTTTATCCTTGATGTAAATCTTGTAATAAATAGTCTTTGTTCCAACTTCAATCTTGTCCATACCAATTCTATAAATTCAAATGACTAAACAAATAGTTTTGATGTTGCGAGGCAACGCAACTTTTAACTGGCAGATCGACTAACAGTTTGGGTGTTTTTGTTGCGACACAACCCCTCTAGGCAGAAACAAATAGTTTTGATGTTACAAGACAGCGTAACTCTTAACTGGCAGACTGACTAATAGTTTGGGTGTTTGTGTCATGACACAACCCCTCACAGGCAGGAATAAACAGTTTGTGTGTTACGAGATGGCACAACTCCTAACTGACAAATTAACAAATAACTTGGGTGCTTGTGTTGTGACACAACCCCTAGTTAGCAGAAACATTCATTCATCCATTCAACACCAAACATGCAACCCAATTCATTCAGAACATTCAATATCAAAGAGACATTTCCATTCCAAACGATCCAAATTTTTTTCTATCATTCAATTCAAAGTACATGTACAAAAGTTAGAGTATATCAAGGCTTAGCCACGCTATGCGCTCTAGACCTATCTCCACCGGAACTGCCGTGAGCCTTGCTTGCCACGGATGCCTTCGAAGACTGGGTGCCGCTGCTATGAGCTAGCCTGAGGGCTTCCACGGTTTTTTCGGCAGTCGACTTGAAGCTCGCCAAGTCGACATTTAGCTGCTCAATCTCGAGCGCGTGGGCCTCCTCCCTCTCAGCTCTGCAGCCTTCAGCTGCTGGATCTCCTCGCTGCGTTTGAAGGCGAGGTTCTCCATCTTGAAGAACCTATTCTTCAGGCTTCGGAGCTCTTTATTCGCAGAGACGTACTCGACCTCTATCTTTTTCTTCATATGGGCCTCATTGCGAGTTGATTGCTGACTCGAGGACAGCTCCGTTGCTAGCTTCTCCCTCTCATCATTAGCCTCCTCCAAGAGGGCATTCAATCTGGAGATCTCGGCAGCAGCCCCCCTTTCACCGGCCTTCTTGAACAGCCTGTTGTTCAACTTCAGCATGGCAGACATATGCAAATCCAACAGAAACAAGTTAGAGGCATATCATATGGAGTACTATCAAAGATAAGGCTGAACTACTTACCATAACTTCGAGCCTGTTAGATGACTCTTCGAGGGTTGCGTCAGGCAAGTTGCAGAGCTTCCTCAACACCCCCGTGGAACAGTTGATGTCCACCTCGCCCAGGTCCTGCAGCATAGGCTGCGGGCTGACAGGTGCATCTGCAGGCAAAACATTCAAAGTGCTCAGACATGTTCAACTATCAATTCAATCAGAATAAGATATGAGGTAAAGAGTTAGAACTTACTATTGCCGATAGAGCCTCTGTGCGAAGGTTGAGCTGGTCCCTTCCCTCGATCAGATCTCTTCCCCTTGGGGGTGGGAGTCTTTTTCGCCGGGACAGCGATCGGGCTAGACCGCTCCTGCTCCTTCCCCTGTGCCATCATCCCAGGGGTCGGGACCTGCTCATCCATCTCCTTCTCCCCCTGACCCTCATCCCCCTTCGGTTCGGGAGGAGGGACATCGGGGGGTACGAGGCTCCTCCTTCGTCATGCATCTCCTCTGCCCCCTGGAAGAGGGTAGACATTAGAGTGGCGGCCTTTGCTACCACCTTGGCCACGTCGCTCTGAGGTTCCAACCTTGGCTTATCAACCTCCGGGCCTCCACTCACTGAGGCCTGCCCCGTCGAGGCCTCGCCCTAGTGGAGACCTTCGGGCGGCACCTGGGAGATGGGTGTCGGGTCGTAGATCACATCGCTACCCAAGTACTTTACCCTGATGCGTGTAGGACGCTTTAGGGTCTCGAAATGATAGATGATTGACACTTTCTTGCCGTCGTCCACCGTATCGAGATCGTCCACCATTCGACGGACCTTAACCTCATCGATTGGAGGCACCTGGCCTGTACCTGGCGGACTGGGAGGCTTGTTGTCCCGATCCCTCGCCCCCTCCTCTTTGCTTTCTTCTTCCTCCTCATCTTCCACTTCTTCTTTTCCTTCCTCCTCTTCTTCGTCCTCCTCATCCTCTTCTTCATCCTCCTTCTCTTCTTCTTTCTTCTCCTCCTCCTCTTTCTTTTCTTCTTCTTCCTTCATCACTTTCCTCTTCTTGACCTGGCCTCGCCTGGTCACAACAAGTTTTTCCTCGCTAGACCCCGAGCGCCTCCTCTTGCCGTAGACTTTCTTCTCGGCCCGAACGTATCGGACCACCCCTCCTATCTCGGGGTCATCCTCGTAGTCCAAGTACAATGTATCGTTGTCCTCGTACCTTACTGGCAGCCTGTGCATCAGGTTGGCGTTACCGTGGCGGACTGGGCAGTTAGCAAACTGCTTCCACGATTTGGTCCCGCATGTCAACTCCAGGAACAGATTATCGATCGATTTGACTTGATCGGACGACTAACAGAAATCGCCGTCCGGCCCATACCGTTCAACCTCCTTGTGGACTTGGCTGCTGGGAGTCTCTGGCACTGAGATGGGAGTCCACGCCCCCGCGAAGGGCGGAGACGTCGTGCAGATTGAAGAATGGGCTGTCCTTCCTCGAAACCCACTAGTAGTGGTAGAAGAAGTACCCCAGCTCGATCCTGGCCTACTCACCGTCAGGAATGCTAAAGTAGCAGGCCCTCAGCTTGTCCGGCCTGATGATCGGATTCTGCCCTATAGAAAGCGTAGATAATCCTCCATGCGTTTCTTGTCAACTGTCCGGGGCAGAGTCCGAATGCGTTTAACAACCTGGCCGCAAAAGGGAGTAGGGGCAAACGTACGCAGCCCGCAGTTGAGCTGCCCGATCATCACGATCGTGCCCATGATCTTCTCCTTGCTGGCCACCTCCATAAAGACCGATCGCTTGTCAATCTCGAAAGCAGCCTGTACCCCAGCGAGCGCTGGGTGGTGGGCACCTTCGGTAAAGAAACTCAGCAACCTCTCCCACTTCTCCCTCTTGGCGTCAGTGGGCTTCTTGCCGATCCCGTACTCAAATACGGGCTCCTCAAACAAAGGCTTCAGCGGCCTCAGCACGAAGCCAGACTTGGGGATGTGCTCCAGCTTGGTGGGCGCAAATGCAAATCCAACACCCAAGTGCCTCTTGCCCAGGACGCCGAGGGTACCCTTGGCTTTGCCCTTCCCCGCGATCTTCGGTGATGAAGGCTAAGCAGTGGCCTTCCCCTTTTTTGACCCGTCGTGTTGAGATGGCTTCACCTTGGGAGGAACGATGTTCTTGGTGCAGCTTGCGAAGGCCATCGCAATCGAACGGAAGAACAGAAAGCAAGAACAAGAGTCGAGAGCAAAAGCAGAGAACTCATAAAATTTGTAAACAGCGTGGGAAAAAATGAACTCCGAAACATGATTTATATGCCCCAAAAAACTTGGTGGGAAAATCTATGCGGCACGTGGCGCCACCATATTGGCTGATGGCGAAGCGACAGGGCAGGCGAAACGACAGGGCAGATGAAACGACAGACCAGACAAAATGACGCAAAGACAAAACACCAAACTCCACCTCACCTAATCGACAGGTAGACGATCGGGTGAAACTTCAAAAAAGACTTCACCCAATCGACAGGCAGATGATTGAGTGATTTTCCAAAGGATTGGGCAAAAAACATAGTTTTTTACTCGATCACCCCAAGCTTCACTGATTGAAAATGTCTGATCAGTTAAACTTATCCGATCGGACAAATTTAACCGATCGGCCAACAAGACTTCACCCAATCGACAGACAGACGATCGGGTGAATTTTCAAAGGATCGGGCAAAAAACGTAGTTGTTTACCCGATCCCCCCAAGCTCCATCGGTTGAAACTGTCCGATCACCTTACTTATCCGATCAGACAAATTTAACCGATCGGCCAACAAGACTTCATCCAATCGATAGGCAGACGATTGGGTGAATTTCCAAAGGATCGGGCAAAACATGTAGTTTTTTTACCTGATCGCCCCAAGATCCACCAGTTGAAAATGTTTGATCGGTTAAACCTATCCGATTGGACAAATTTAACCGATCAGCCAACACGACTTCACCCAATCGACAGGCAGACGATCAGGTAATTTTTCAAAGGATCAAGCAAAAAACATAGTTTTTTACCCGGTCGCCCCAAGCTCCACCGGTTGAAAACGTCCGATCGGTTAAACTTATTCGATCGGACAAATTTAACCGATCGCCCAACAAGACTTCACCCAATCGATAGGCAGATGATTGGGTGAATTTCCAAAGGATCAGACAAAAAACGTAGGTTTTTACCTGATCCCCCCAAGCTCCACTGGTTGAAAATGTTTGATCGGTTAAACTTATCCAATCGGACAAATTTAACCAATCGGCCAACAAGACTTCACCCAATCAACAGGCAGACGATTAGATGAATTTCCAAAGGATCGGACAAAAAATGTAGTTTTTTACCCGATCGCTCCAAGCTCCACCGGTTGAAAATATCTGATCGGTTAAACTTATTCGATCGGACAAATTTAACCGATCGGCCAATAAGACTTCACCCAATCGACAGGCAGACGATCGGACGAATTTTCAAAGGATTGGGTAAAAAACGTAGTTTTTTGCCCGATTGCCCCAATCTCCACCGGTTGAAATTATCCGATCGGTTGAACTTATTCGATCGGACAATTTTGATCGATCGGACAATTTTGACCGATCGGTCAACTCTGACTGATCGATCGAAAAACTCCACCCGATCGACAGGCAGACGATCGGGTGAATTTCCAAAGGATCGGACTATATATATTTTTTGCCTGATCACCCCAAGCTCCACCGGTTAAAAATATCTGATCGGTTGGACTTATCCGATCGGACAATTTTGACCGATCGGTTAACTCTGACCGATCGACTAAAGAATTTACCTCAATCAACAAGCAGACGATCGGGTGAATTTCCAAAGGATCGGGTAAAAAACTTGGTTTTTTACCCGATCGCCCAAAGTCCAGCCAGTCGAAAGCGCCCGATCGGATAATTTTGATTGATTAATCAAAATCATCCGATCGGTCAATCTTGACTGATCGGTTGCTAGAGTCTTATCAACCAACAACGTTCGACGAAACCCCACTTCTGACACCAGCCCTTGGCGGGGGATTTGCGCTTTGCACCTAAATTCCAAGTCAGCTAGATCAGCCTCTAGCCAACTTGGAGGGGGCAACTGTGGGTGCAAAATCTGGCCAACGCCCAAGCAGTGGGACCCACCAGCTCTGCCTAGGGGGTCCACAGAGACAACAACGGGACCCACCAGCCCTGCCTGGGGGTCCACAGAGATAACAGCGAGACCCACCAGCCCTGCCTGGGAGGTCCACAGAGACAACAACGGGACCAACCAGCCCCCGCCTGGATCCCGACGATAGCTGTATAAACCACCCCGTACCCCGGTTTCTTCTCAGAATCTCTATAAATAGCAGTCCCTATGAGTGTAATTGATCGAGTATCTGATTGCTGAATCAGACTTCCGAAAAATCCAGAGCTCTGACATCCTAAACATTTGATCTTTTTTTCGAAGAAAAACTGGTGACACTCGACCTATCGAGGTCACTTCAGTTCAAGTATTAGTGAATTCAGGTTACTCCTTATAGCATGGAGACGTAGGCTTCGGCTGAACTCCAAGATCACATCTCGTGTCAATAATTTTTTGACTATTCAGAAGTTCAACTCAAAGTCATCAATATCCGAACCTACAAGCTAGACAAACGTCCGATCAGACTTTTGACTCGACTCGATTGACTGGTTGGGCGGAGTCTTCGGGTAGGCATGGAGATCATTCCCCCACAGTCAAGCTGAAATACACCTCAGTTTAAATCCAGTTATGTTTTTGCAAAGTACTGAGTTTTAAAAACTAGAGGGTTTCGGGAATATTTTGGAACCGTAATATTTTAGAGTATTTCGTAATATTTTGAAAATTTTAGTGTTATTTCGTGAAATATCCTACTGTTTTCCAGCCAGTCGAGATTGTATATGAAATTTTGTATTGAGATCTCAAAAAATAAAATATTTTGTAAAATTTTATAAAATATTTTAATTTTTTGATCCTTGCCTATCATGTAGTGTGAACCCCTCGCCCTAATTGGAGTGATCAACTAATCTTCCATTGTGTTCTTTATGTTCACAAGCTATTTATAAACATAGTTTTTGTCTGTCATCTTACTACTACTGGCTTCATTGTTGCTTTCTCACCTTTCTCTTATATCATGCAAGATCCATGTACATGCCAGAGGATTATGACCAGACATAGAATTGAGAGAATATATCTGCTGGAGCATCTTCATGTCCGATCTCTTCTTCGTCTACTTCAATTGGTTTTGTGTATAGTGTCGCTGTCTTGTTTTTATGCAACTTGAGACATTGTAGGTTACGTCATTTATCTCTATCCTGGCTTTAGTTAATGTTTCATACGAGTGTTCTGGCTCAGGGGCCCTTTTCTTCTTTTCCTTTTATACATGATGTAGGTTGGCAAAGTACTTATTCCATCTCTTTCCATATGGTAAAACATAATCTTTGACTCCTTTAAACTATTACACTCTAATATTTGGGACCATTTCCCTTTACTTTATATGGATGATATAATTATTATATTTGTTTCATTGACGACTTCTCACAATATAGTTGGGTCTATCGATCTTCTACGTCAACATTCGTCGAGTGTATCATGACTTTACTACTATAGTCCAGACTCAATTTTGCCACTCTATCAAGGTATTATGCTCAGATAGTGCTTGTGATATTTCTTTTCTGAGTTTCAATATTTTTTTCTCTCCTATGGAAGCCTTCCTCAGTAGTCATGTCCCTATACTCCTGATCAAAAGATGTCTCAGAGAGAAAATATCACCATCTGCTTGAGATCTTTCATGCCCGGCCTACTATTCTCAGTGTCTGTAAGTCATGAGTTCGAAGCTGAGACTGTTCGCACTGTCACTTAACTCATCAACCGCACCCCACTATTCATGTTGCTGTAGTCACACCTTATGAACATCTCTACTCTACTCCTCCTACCTATGGCTAGGTTGGCATCTTTGGATGCACCTGCTTTGTTCTTCTGTTGTTTAAGTCTTTTCGACCATCCTTGTGCACCTCCCGAGTCTTCTATCTCTCCGACTACTTGTTTTGAAGCATTGCCGTATCCTCTGAGTATTCTGCCTTTATTGTTGTTCTGTGTGAGAGTCTAGATTCTTTCAGTGAAGTTGCTTCCCTACCACCTAATCCTAATAGATATCTGTGGATCCTATGCCTTCTCTTCCCCTCTACCCTGAGCATTCTAATGGTCATGCTCTTGATCATTAATGCAGGCTTGCTACTCACCACTACCCTCATTTTTAGTGTTTTCTTTCATCCATCAATTTCACATAGGGAGCTTCAGTCTTATGGCGAGATTGCTTAGATTTTAGAGTAGCAGGCAACCATGACAAGCGAGTTTTGAGCTCTCCAGCAAGCCCATACTTTGGAGTTTCTTATCCTTCCTTATGGGATGACTCTCATTAAATGTCAGTGATTCGATAAGCTCATGACTCTCTTTGATGGCTCAGTGGGGCGACACAAAACTCATCTTGTTGCTCATGGCTTTACGCAGGAGTTTGACATCGATTATGAGAAGACCTTTACTCCGGTGACAAAGATGACATCAATTCATGTTTTAACTATTGTGGTGCCGTTTGAGGATTGCCACTGTATAAGATGAATGTAAAGATTGAATTTTTTCATAATGATCATTCTTCACATTCATCTTGCTGAGGAAGTCTACGTGGAGCCTCCTCTTGGCCTCCTCCATAATTCTGGGATAATTTCTTATCTTCGTCAAGTCATCTATTGGCCTTTGCCACTCACGAAATGCATTTTGATTCTACTCTAAACCCTAAGACTCTTCAAGAAAACCAAGATCGTTTCTTTGATTATGAGAAACTATGACATACTTTGTTTTCCCCTAAGGTTGACATGATTTTCATTCTTTTTCTTTTCATTTTCACTCATACTATAAGAATACTGACTATTATCGGCAATTTTTAGTAATTGCTGCTAAATCTTTTATACTTGTCAAACACTATTTATAATTACAAAAGATTAGTAATTCAGTGATTATCTATGTTTATTTGTTAGAAAAATAGTCTTCTAGAAAAATTCTAAAGCCTACACCATTTTCATTAGTCAAAATAATGTGACTTACATGCACAACCTTTAACAACCCTAGTTTTAGCCAGCAGTTGTATATTTTTGCGGCACTTTTGATCGCCACTAAAAGTCAATATTCTTGCAGTATCACTCGAGTGGAAACAATGCATATCGACATATTTTCATTGACTTACATTTTGAATCACTTATAACTTACCTGTTTTTTTGGGCTAAGAAAATTAAGTGAAGAGGAGTTTTGTCTACTGTGGTAGTCTGATCTGTTTCCCTTGATGGAGAAATTGATTCACTTCCAATTTGGAAGGACTTCAAATCCATATTTGGAAAGGATTTGATTTCTACAAGTGAATCCGTTTTCGCTCCAACACAAAAGAACCATGAAGAGAAACATCATTAATGCTGCCCAACACGTACTCGCCAAAGGAAAATGCTATTCAGCCCAAAGGTTTTTCTGATTTCGCCAGCCTGATTGACATGGCAGCGTGCAACTGGTGGCTGAAACCCACGAGCAACATTTAAGTCTTTTACACCACCAGTTGTATGATGCCACGTCAATCGGCCTAAGCGGAATTAGAAAAACCTTCGGGCTGAATAGCATTGCTCCTCGCCAAAAGATGCCAAGGGGGAGCCATACAAGGGGCTTCTAATCCTTACGTCATGGCAGCAATCTGATAACAAGTGCAAGTGAACGGCTACAACAGTAACAAGAATGGTACTAAGAATTGGGACAAGAGACAAGGAGGAGAGACAAACAGGGAAGTAGAGGCTTTGATGAGGAGAGAGATAAGAGGATAGGAAGAGAAGAAGGGGGAAACAAGAGGATTTTTCCAGTGGATTAGGGGATCATCATTCAATAATGGGATTTTTGCAGGGCTGTGACTATATACAACACTTTCATAAAGGCAGATTGCAACTTACGAAAAATTTTACTAGGGGCAGCTCGTGACTAAAGACAACCCTCCGACTTTGTAAGTGAGCAACCCACATCTTTTTCTTTTCCCTCCCCCCTCCCAGCTTGTCGGTATCCGTGCATGCCGTTGATCTCGTGCATGCTTCCGCCCATCCGACGTCGTCGGTCCCATCCAACCCACCATCGCCGTCTTTTCCTTCCTCATTGTCCTCATCCTTTCTCTCCTCTCCTTCTCCTTCCTCATCCACCATCCTCCTCCCTCCTCCTCCCATTTTTCTTCCTCCTACACTCCGACACTTCAGGCCGAGTAATTCTACAACCCATTCTTTCTAAGAAGACTGAGTGTACTATAGTGGCACTTGCCCATCGTCGATCACTTGACCTCCAATGGCCGAATGGACTGTAGGAGTACTCAACCTCCAATGGCCGAATGCGATCGATGTAGACGTGCTCAATGAATGATATGTAGAGAGACTCGTCCTGCAAGGACTGAGTCTCTACGTCAGCTGGAGGAAGAAGAAGAAGAGGATGGGGTGGGCGGCGGCATGCATGGGCCGGCAATGGTGGCAGAAGAAAAAGGAAGAATATAAGAGTAAAAGTAGGATTTTGTGAAAGTCCCCCTATCAGGGGTGCCTTAGGTAAAATATAGGTTTAATGGGTTACCCCTACATTGGGTTAAATTTTTTTTGGAAAGGTAAGCATTGAGTTAATTTAGGTGTATTAAATGTGTGACTTACGGGATGTAAGGCTACATCTTGGAAAAACTGTGTTGTAGATAGCCGTAGTCTTTCTGTATACACACCTGAAAAAAAAAAAATATTACATAAAACACCCCACTTTTTAAGTTTTATTAATAATCCTATAACATATTTTGACATTAAATAAAAACAACCCGGGGGGTTATGCAATATTATACAATAGATTTAGTTTTTTTTTTTTTACTAAAAGTCAGAATACATTAGAGAGTAATTAGAAAATAAGCTTAGAATCAGGGGTGTTTTATATAATCTAATATCTGCCAGGGGGGGGTATGCAAAAATTCCAATTAAAAAAAAAGCCAAATGGTGGATATTGAGCCCTGATGAGTGCATTTGTTTGGTGGTATCTGGATCTGTGAGGGGGAAAAATAATTTAAAAGGAGACAGTGGGAAGGAAAAGTTGGGGGAGTGGGGGGCAATGGCAAGTAGTACTCTTTTTATACTTCCCCAAGAGAAGCACTGCTGAGAAATTTGTCATCTGAGAAGTAGACACAGGCTAGGCAATAATAGCAGGATATTGTTTCTTCAGAGACTAGCAGGGACCCCCCTAACCACCCCAAGCCCCTTTTCCACTGTTGCACCATTATCATTTATCACTGTTTCAGTAGACTCTCTCTCTCTCTCTCTCTCTCTCTCTCTCTCTCTCTCTCTCTCTCTCTCTCTCTCTCTCTCTCTCTCTCTCTCTCTCTCTCTCTCTCTCTCTCTCTCTCTCTCTCTCATATCATCATCAACATAAAACATATGCTAGAGTTTGGGAAGAGTTTGAAGTCTGAAATGACTTAAATGAGGGTAGCTAGGAATGCTAAAGTTTTCCAAAGAAGAAGTCATTTAAGCAAGAACTATTACACTACTAGAATTGGGGTAGCTAGGAATGCTGAAGTGACAAAGGTATTGACTTTCCAATGGAACAAACTTCCATAAAAATACTAATATTATGCTTGGTATGTATGATTTGTTTCCTTAGTTATATGAGCTTAAACTGTGTAACTAATAAAATATATCTCCCTATCTATCAACTCGTCTCTTGGATTTTTTGGCAGGTCTCTCTCTCTTGCTAAGTTGTCTTGATCAGATTTTTGACACAATGATTGATGTTAGTTGACAGTCGAAAATTGCTTATCAATTTTTTCGAGTTAGCTCCATCTTGATTGAGTAAAGCTTAGTCGAGGATGATGAGTAATAGAGCATAAAGGAAGATACTTGTTGGAGTTTAGTCCCACATCGGTAATGGGCTGAGCAATGTTGTCTTCATATACGCTTTCTCTGTGAGATTGCATATGGCCCTCCCCCCTGAGACCCGGGGGTGTGTGAAGGTATATAACAATACTATTCAACTAGACAAGAACCTTCACAAACCCATTCACTTCCGTATGTTGGACCTGCTCGATCAATGAATCACATTCAACCCCGACTGGCAGGTAATAGATGGATGTGATCAGGTTTGTAAAGAGTTTGTAAACCTTTTTGTCTGATTGAATGGCATTAAGCTCGAGCATAAAAGGATCATTTAAGCCCTGCTGAGAATATTCCTACATCGGTAAAGGGTGAGAGTTCCATATCTTTATATTATGTTGCCCCCTCTCTCTCATCACCGGTTTTGAGGATGCATGGAAATTGTCACATGGTTTTAGAGCCTAACCGTACACTCACCTACTGGGTGTGGTCCCCACACATCTATCATCCACGTGACAAGGACTACAAAAGATTGGCCTGCACATGAGGAGGAGTGTTGGACGATTAGTCCCATCTTGGTAAAGTAGAGGGCGGAAACAATCCTTATATGTATGATGGAAATTGTCACATGGTATAAGAGCTGGGGACGAGTAATGATCATCCTCATATACTCTCTAGTGGATTTCCCATTGCGACCCGGATTTTGGGGTATGAGGGTATCTACAAATAGTATCAGAGCCCAGGTTGATCTAAGCCCATGCAGATTTGGTGGAAGGGTACGGTGAGTTTGCTTCCGCACCCCATGCCTCCTTGTAGGTGCTCATGCCTCCTAAGCGCCAATTAGTCTCTCCAACCATGTGAGGAGGGGGAGTTGTCTTCGTCCCCAGGCCTTAGTGGGAGAGAAAGATTTGTTGGGAATTAGCCCCACATCGGTTGAGGATGGGTAATGATCGTCCTCATATATCCTTTAGTGAACTTTCACTTATGACTTAGGTTTTGGAGCGTGAGTGTATCTATAGAGGGTACTTTTCAAAGAGGAGGATTCAATTGAGAGAGAGAGAGAGATGTCTCAAAGGATCAAAGTCCCCATAAGAAAATATATACAGTAGAATGGGAAAGGGAATGTCTCTAAAGTGGCAAGGGGCATCTACATTCTCACAAAGAATATCAAGCCAGCCAGAAAGTGAATTCCCAGTGTGATGGAATGTGCTGACTGTTACTCATTTTGCCAAAGTGAGCTCAAAATAGATCGAAGGGGGAACACAAGGAGTAGTGGTGTATGGATCCTTAGAAGTGCAGACAATCATAACATTTTGCAGAGATGGGGAAATTAGGGTTTCATCTATACTTACCCTAATTTAAATTTCTTGTAAAAAACTACTGGCCTGAAATACGTACGTACACGTACAAGAGAAGAATACAACAAGTACAAGAGTTTCCCTCCAAAAAGATTTAATACATGATCAAGAGAGGATGTGTCTCTAAAGAAACGCTCTTCTCATCATCAACATTAATGCACAAAATCTCCTGTAGATCAGCTATCCTCTTGCTATCTTGAGTGGGAGATGCTACAGTGGTTGCAACAGTACTATAACAACTCTCAGCACCACTGGTAACGGCAGTAGTACTAGCAGTAGACGAAGAGGAGGAGGAGGAGGAAGAAGAAGAAGCAGCAGCTTTTGTCAATTCTCTTGATCTCTCCACCTCCACCACCCAATCGGTGGTGGCGAGCGCGTACGACATGAGCGCCGCACACGACACCTGCGCGGCGAGCAATCCCAGCCAGAGCCCGGCGAACCCCATCCCCGCGACGAACCCCATCAGGACGGCCACCGGCATCCCCACCAAGTAGAATGACCCCAGATTGATGTTCGCCCCCGTGCTCGGCCTCGCACTCCCCCGGAGGACCCCGCACCCGGTGGTCTGCGGGCAGTTCCCCAGCTCGCACAGCCCCGCGATCGGCAGCACCACCGCCGTGAGCTCGAGAATCTCCGCGTCGCTGGTGAAGAGCCGCCCCCAGCGGTGCCTCATCGAGGTGGTGAAGGCCATCGCCGCGAGGCCGAGCACGGCCGCGCAGGCCAGGGACACGATGGTGGCCGTCCGGGCCCTGGCGGGGCGGTTGGCGCCCAGCTCGTTCCCGACCCGGGTCGACACCCCCAGGCTGAGCGCCGAGGGGAAGACGTAGACCAGCGACGTCGTCTGGATCAGGATCCCCATCGACGCGACCGTCGCCTTCGGATTCACCAGGAGGCCGCAGAGGATGATCATGAACTCGTACCACCACCACTCCAAGCACACCGATACGCACGTGGGGACCGCCAGCCGCAGCAGCGTCGACCAGCCTCGGAGGCAGTCGGTGCTCGGGCAGACCCACGAATCCTTGTGCACGCCGGAGACGCATATGAAGACAACCAGACAGAAGCAGAGGTTGAGGTTGGTCATGACCATCGCCAGCGCCACTCCGGCGATGCCCATCTTGAAATGCACGACGAGGAGGTAGTTCAGCGGGACGTGGAGGACGACGGAGAGGGCGGAGCAGTAGGTCACCGGCAGGGTGATGTTCTGGGTCCGGAGGTAGATCCTGAGGGGGTGGAGGAAGGAGAGGAAGAAGAGGTCGGGGGCGGCGAAGGTGATGAACACGTGGGCGGCCGACGTGATCTGCTCGTCCTGGCCGCACCACCGGAGGATCCTCCTCATGTTGAGCCAGAGGAGGGAGATGGGGAGCGAGGCGGAGAGGAGGAGGAGCACGGTGCGCTGGAGGGTGAGGCCGAGGAGCTTGCGCTGCCTCGCGCCGAACGCCTGGCCGCAGATGGGCTCCATGCCCATGGCGAGGCCGGAGAGGACGGAGTAGCCGGTGATGTTGGCGAAGCCGATGGAGAGGGAGCCCCCCGCGAGCTCGAGCTCACCGAGGTAGCCGAGGAAGAGCATGGAGATCATGGCACGCGAGTATAGGACCAGACCCGTCAGCGCCGTCGGGACCGAGATCTTCCCCATGGCTCTCATTTCCTCTGCCACCTGAGTTTTCATGATCAAAACAATCAAACCGGCCATATCAGTGAGCTTATCGATCGATCGATATGCATGGAGAGCTAGCTAGCTAGAAGAAGCAAATGGGTACGGTGGCATGGCATGGCATGGCAGCTTAGTACCTCTGAGAGAGTAGGCCATCTTTGGAGCTCTTCATGGGGGTCCATGGGTTTGCTAGGGTTTAAGAGGTGGGTCTTTGTGGGGGAGGAGAAAGGGAGGGTAGGGGTGGTGGCCGTGCGCATGGGTGGTGTTTAAGGCTTTCTGTCTTTCTTTTCGCACTAAGCTTGGATCCTCAAGAGGGTTGGGTATGAGTGTCTTTGGGTTGGGAGAGGGCTTTGGTGTACCCCTTTGGCTTTTGTTTGGGCTCGCTTGTCAGCTCTTGTCTTTGAATTGGGAGGGAGGGGGGGAAGATTGAGGGGGTACTTATATAGGGCCTCTTGCCTCTCCTTGTTGGGTTCTGTGATATACGTGTCGGATGGTCAAGGAGTAGGAACTTTTCAAGTGCTCTTTCTCTCTCTTTCTAGAGAGAGAGAGAGAGAGAGAGAGAGAGAGAGAGAGAGAGAGATGGGGTTTGTGTATGAACAATGGAGGGAGAGAATTGTAGGAGAAGAGGAGGGAAAAAAAGGGTGGGTGGGTGTGTTTGTGGGGAGGAGGGGATTTGGAGGTTAGACTAGTGGGAAGAGAGTTTTGGATCCTTATCTGAAAGACCATGTGAAAACCCATTTGTATGATTGGTGGTTAACGGCCAAACCAGATTTTGTCCGCTCATTGGTTGGGATGATGTTGTTCCTTTTGGCCTTTCTTGTGTTGTGTTGGTCTCTCTCTCTCTCTCTCTCTCTCTCTCTCTCTCTCTCTCTCTTCGATCTCGATCGGGTTTTCACATCCCTCTCTACTCTTTCTCTCTAGAAGTAATATCTTTATCCTTGTATTTAAGCTACAAGGCTCGCACGATGTGGACCCCATGGCTTTGGGCTCGATCCGATTCCGTGCAAGTGTGCATGCAAACGATCCCTCGTAACCACAGGTGCCCAAAGGTGGCAGGGCCATCTTCTTCACTGCTTATGGGTTGGTTGGTGCTAGAATCTCCGACCCCCCCATCTCCTCTTTACTAACAAGTGGGTTGGGCCACCATTAATTGCTTGTTTTGTTTCGGTTCTCTCTCTCTCTCTCTCTCTCTCTCTCCTTGCATTTGTTCCTTCTCCAACTTGTGATCCTTCCTCCTGCCACTCTGAAGGGCTTTACGTATCAAATCCCTATTGGAATGCTCCCAGAGGGGGGGTTGAAATAGGGTGCAATTTGGTTTGGTTTAGTTTGGTTTAACCTCGAACCAGAACCAATCCAAACTTGAGTCTGCGTGCAATTCACCACTGGTTGCACCTGAGTCTGCGTGCAGTTCACCTGGCGGGCTGCTTGCCGCCATGGCCAGGAATGATAGCAATTACCTACGATCGAGGCAAAGTGCAATTCACTGTCGAGTGATGTACGATTCAGGTCAAAGGTTATGCTGGTGGAATGAGAGCGAGTTACATTGGGAGATGGCTAACGTAGAGAGATTCATCGTTTGATGGCTAGCGCCGTAGGGGGTTTGATGTAATTCCCCGGTCGAGGGGGGCGACTATCAGCAGATGAGAACAATTCAAAGGGTCGGGGGTGGCTGCCGGAGGGGATTGGGTGTGATTCATGGGTAGGTGATGGCTAGCTGCTATCTAGGCTGAGTGTGATTTACCTTGTCTCACATCATTGTGATCCGTCGGATGGGGGCTGTATTAGATATCAGCCGTCATCAGTAAACCTTTGAGTCAACAAGGATAAGTTAAATGTGCGCGCGTGCGTGTATGTGCTTGTATGTCATCATCCTTTTTTCATACAAAAACTTCAGCAGTTTTTTTAGAGGTTCGGTTTCGGGCTGGTTCGGTTCGACCAAGCCCCAAAGTTGCCTGGGTCGGTTCTGCGAAAAACCAAAGCTGCTACAAACCAAACCACTAAGAACCGGTTAAGTCTGACCCTGACCAAGTTGCACCCCTAGTTATAAGTGCCAAAAGGGAGGGGGAAAAGAACATCCTCCTGCTTTCATGCAAACTGTGGGAGCAATAACTAGGGAGCAGTAAATGAGCAGTTGCAAAACTTACAGCAGTAAATTGTAGTGCGGGGAGGCAGCAGTTGGAAGGTAGGGAGCAGGAGAGAGAGAGAGAGAGAGAGAGAGAGAGAGAGAGAGAGAGAGAGAGAGAGAGAGACGTGCAGCAATGGCGTCCACTGGTCCATTGCACCCCTTTCCACAACATGCAGAGCAGCGGCAGGGGGGGGGGAGTCCCCACCCATCCCAACCCAAAACAGGTTGACGCAGTTGCACGCTCGCTCCCCTCGGCCAGTGGCCTCTTTGTCGCCGAGTGTTTTGGGCCGAGCTGCTGCTGTTGCCAGCGGCAAAGGGATCAGTTGATGAAAGAAAGTCACCCCCCACCCCCACAACACTCACTCACATGTCAGGATGCACGTTTCTCATCCAGCTGGGACTGCCTGTGGGGGGGGGCTACTGAGGCCCTGAGGCCATCGAAAAAGGATAGAGGGACACATACGTCTGTATAGTAATCAGACATGCAGTTATCTATGCAGAGAGAGAGAGAGAGAGAGAGAGAGAGAGAGAGAGAGAGAGAGAGAGAGAGAGAGATCCCTGTAAGAGTCCACCCGTGATCAAATATTTTGCTGGATCTTTCTATAGAGCGTTTTGAAAGTCAGTGATGGATGAGGTACTTGCAGGAAGAATTTGTGATGGGTGCGTTTTGAAAGTGTGACTGAAGATCCCAATGTCGTAGTAGTTCGATCTTAGGGTGTAGCTGCATGAATCATGCGCTCACCCCAATGAGTAACGAGGGAGTAAAAATGCAGCTCGTACTCATGCGCACCACTAGGCTTCACCGAGTGTTAAAAATTTAGGGTTTTTTGCAGTAGAAGCGGATTGCCAACCAGGTAGTTAATGCAGAAGATCTATCATGTCACAGAACAAATAATGATACGACGGAAATAAACAAGCAGAGCCACCCATGCCCTCTGTTTAATAAAGGAGCAAACACATGCTCATAGGAATCCAAAACCGATCCAAAAAACCACCATGTGCACTACCCGCAGAAGGACCAATGAGTTCGCCCGGGCGACTAGTCACCTAGCACAAACTAATTTGCTTTGCACTGTCTTTGGGTGGGGTTTCAATGAGCCAAAACTCAAGAGTCGAAAGAGATAAGTCCTATCTCATGAGCCATCTGGCCAAAATGAAAATGGAAGGCATGTGCAACAGAGCCCACGATATAGGAACGGATCCGATGATCCACACGGTGCTACTCAGAACTGCTTGCTGCCACCGCTGTTGAATCTCGAGCGGAGGAAGTTTGGGTTGAAGATACCTTTGTAACACCCCGGATCGAAGGAGAAATGGGGGAAGGTGGCTGTAGGTGTCCGCACTCACAACATAGCATCCAGATCGATCACAATGGAGGTCGAGAACCAAGGCTCATAACAACTCCGCAGGTTGAAGCTCTGATACCATGTGAGGTTTGTGAGAGAATTGGCAATGCTCTCATTATGCTTCAGCCAAAATCCAAAGGATATGTAACAAGAAAGGGTGTGTATTTGATAAATTTCAAATACTGCATCCAAAAAGGCTGGCCTAAAGGGTCACCCAGGTCGAATCTCCAGACCCACCAGACCTGTCATGCAACTGCAAACTGATCAACACTGGTTAAAACCAACTTGTATTGTTATTTAGAGCAACAAGTTGGGTTCCCTCTCGAACCTAGCCATGTTACGCAATCGGGGGAGAACCCACATTATCAGCGAAAAATTGGGCGGTCTCGTAGATCGGTTTTGGTCTCAAGATTCACTGTTTTAAGAAACATACTGGACCAGAATCAGAAGAAATCTTGGTCGTCTTGAAAGCTTCAAAGAAAGAGGTATTTCCTGGGTTTCGAACACGATCGAATGTACAAGAATCATAGAACACTGACTGTTAACCAGCAAGTAGAAGTATTATTGTGGAAATACTATAAATATTTGACAATGAATGATCGATCATGTATCAGGTTCAACCGGTTGAACCATTTCAGATCAACTTCTAGCCCGGTTTTCAAAACATCGATGTTGCATCGAAAAGTCAAGTAAAGGAAAGATCAGCAGGGTCTCTAACTAGCAGCAACAATGATGCGAAACAGATAGTTGTAGCTGTACAAGGATATCTGTAAAGAAGACCACTATAGCATCAATGCCTTTCCTCCAAATGCGTGCTGGCACTGAAGGCACTCAGAAAAGTTTCAGAACCTTAACAAATGCAAGTATTAGATGCCCTCACGCCCCAAAACCCGGGTCATAAGGGGAGGCTCACAGGTTAAGCGGGTGACTGGTGCCTCCCTCACCGACGTGGGACTATCCGTCAACACTCCCCTCACCCGGAGCACACGTGGCAAGGCATGATCAGTGGGGAGCACCCGGAGCAGCAGACGGTGAACACTAGCTCTAATACCATGTTAGATACTCTCACCTCCCAAAACCTGGGTTATAAGGGGAGGTCCACAGGGGGTATATAAAGCGGGTGATGGCTGCCTCCCTCAGTGATGTGGGACTATCCGTCAACAGTAAGGATCAAAAAAATCGATTTCAACAGATATAAAGAGACCACCAGATTCCAAAATATTTAGCGTGGCTTCAGAAATTCGCACAATATTTTGTAATATTTCATTGATATTTACCATTTCGGTGGAGGGAAAAACTGAAATATTTCACAATTTTTTGCGACATTATATTGATTTTCTGTACCTGGAACACTTGGATGTATTCCAAGAAGCTAAACAAAGGAATATTGACGGAGAGCCCTTGGAAAAAATTCATGGCGCACATCAACCAAAAACACCCATGTCTCTATCGGAAGGCATCGACAGTGGTTGAGGGTGTTTATTCCAGCACATTTAGCTCGAACCCCAATCGTTGAACAAGAAAATGATTGACAAACCATGCCACTAAGCCAACTTCTATAAAAAGAATCTGCCTATGCTTTGTGGCCTATCAGTTCAAGGTTCGGACGCCAACGCTGCAAGTGCGCGAAGAAAGTTGCATCTAAATGTTCTCCGTGATCAGCTATATATATCAGACGTGTGAGAAGGTCCTGCTCCACCTTCTAGAAACTCCCTATGTTGATGTAAGAGATAAAATTGTTTCTTAGGCATATATTGCGGGCCCGATAATCAATGAGGAATTAAAAATGAACTGTTAGTTTATAATGAGGTTTGAGATTTCAGGTTCGGTTTCGGGTTCAGCCTGAGCCCAAAGCAAAACATTTCAGCCGTTTTCTATTTGGCAATTTTGGCCAAAATTATATTAAATATATAGAGAATATCTCATTATTCATAAATAAAAAGAATGGAAAAGAAAAAGAAAAACTAAATATTAGAAGTACCAATGCAAATTATGAATTTGATGCTAGAATAATCATAAATGTAGTACTACATTTCTGGCATTTGAGAAAGTTAATTGATAGAAGCGGTGATATAACAGACTACCAAGTTATCGTGATATATACGTTAGTAGTATGATTTAAAGCGATCAATAATGAATATAAGGTCATAAATGATTGTGGTGCTACACAAGGTGGGTCAAAGCTGATGCATGTGGCTCTTTAAAAGACTATGGTGTAGAATTTCAAATAATAAAATCAATTTACAGCACTTTAAATTAAATTTCAGCAATGGTTCATGAGGGGATAATTACATGCTAACATCAAATATGCTTTTCTAATATATCAATAGGCATTCAGATTGTTACCACAACCCTAGGAGAGAGAGAGAGAGAGAGAGACGACTAGGGTTTGGGAGACCGACGGACAATTTTCATTAGGGCAATAGCCACGAATATATAGTCACATATATGTGTAGGGAATGAGTCAAGTATACCTAACTCATATATATAACCTACAATATACATTAACACCCCCCCTCAAACTCACGGTAGATCAAACACTGAGAGTTTGCCAATAAGAAACCGAAAACGAGGAGAGGGATGTCACTTTGTGAAAAAATCAGTAATCTGCTTTGCGGAAGACACATAGGGCAGAGAGATGGTGTCAGCCTCGTATTGCTTTCTGGAAAAGTAACAATCGAGCTCAATATACTTTGTCCGCTCATGAAAAATCGGATTGTAGACAATCTAAATAGCACTCTTGTTGTCGCAATGAAGAGCTGTAGGGCCAAAAGTAGAGACATCAAGATCCCGGAGAAGACGCCGTAGGTGAACAATCTCCTTGGTAGTAGTGGCCATGGCACGAAACTCGGCCTCAGTGCTAGAGAGAGGCAACCTTCTGCTTCTTACTCTTCCAGGAGATCAGAGTCACCCAAAAACAGACAATATCCAGTAGTAGAACGACGAGTAGTCGGATCACCGGCCCAGTCAATATCAGAATATACACAAAGAACCATATAGGAGGCCGAGGAGAAAAGACGCTACCTGATAATAGTGCCTCGAAGATACCAAAGGACCTTTAGGAGGGCAGCATAATGAGCAGAGTGAGGTGCATCCACGAACTGGCTAAGAATATTGACTGCATGTGCAATATCCGGCCTGGTGAAGCAAAGATAGACGAGCTGACCAACTATCTCCCGGTATCTGGTGGGATCTGCAAGACGCTCACCATCAGCAGGACGGAGCTTCACATGAAGCTCAAGAGGAGTGTCAACTGTACGGTAGTCAAAAAGAGCAGCACGATCCAGGATGTCAGTCTTGTACTTCTGCTGAGAAAGCAGAATCCCTCGAGCATCTATAGCAATCTCCAGTCCAAGAAAGTAGAGTAGGGAACCAAGATCCTTCATCTGAAACTGACTCTGAAAATGCTGCTGAAGAGAGGTTATGGCACCAGAATCGTCACTAGTAAGGATCATATCATCAACATAGAGAAGGATGATGGCCCGACCTTGACGGAAAGTCCGCACAAACATAGAGTGATCCTGGAAGTTTTCCATAAAGTCGATCTCAGTAACTGTACAATGAAAACGCTCAAACCAGGCACGAGGAGCTTGTTTGAGGCCATAAATAGCTCGACGGAGATGACAAACGTACCGAGAGAGCGTGCTGAGACCAGGAGGAGGCTGCATATAAACAACCTCGAAGAGGTCACCATGAAGAAATGCATTTTTCACATCCATTTGAAGTAGGAGCCAACCTCTAGCAGCAGCAACAGCAAGGAGGGTCCGAATGGTGGTCATCTGAGCCACCGGAGCAAAAATCTCATCATAATCAAACTCGTACTTTTGAGTAAAGCCTCTAGCAACATGGCGAGCCTTATACCGATCAATGGAGCCATCAGGACGACTCTTGATCTTTAAAACCCACTTGTAGCTAATGGGCTCAACACCATCAAGCAGAGGGACAACCTCCCACGTTTGAGTCTGCTCAAAGGCCTGGAACTCTTCAGCCATAGCATGCTGCCACGCAGGGTACTACAGTGCCTCTCTATAAGACCTGGGCTCTCTATCAGTGTGAAGGGAGGTAAGGTAAACAGTGAACGAGGGTGAGTAGGAAGTGACTGCAGCAAAGCCAAAACAGTCAGGAGAGTAGTTAAAGTGGTTGGGATGGCGGCGCTTGAGCTGGGGATAGTGAGGAGTGCTGGGATCCACATCCGATAAAGGAAGGCTGCTCGAGGTAGACGGTGTACCAGAGGAGTCACTATCAAACGAAAATGGAACACATAATGGGGCAGGCTGACGATGACGAGAATACACCTGAGGAAAGGGTGAAACAGGTGAAGGAGTCAATAGACCCAAGGAAGTGGAAGGAGACACAGGAGAAACATCAGCTGAGACGGAAGGAGGAGGAGGGGCTACTATTGTAACAGGAGGTAAGGGTTCAAGAGCAGGAGCAAGAGGAGAAGCAGTAGCAGGAGGGGAGGGTATCGGAGGAGCCTTAGGAGATACGAAGGAAGGAGCGGTTGGAATCTCAAGAAATGTGAGATCTTGAGACGCAGCTGTGGTCGCAGAAAAAGATTCGGGTCGTCTTTATTGCGGATCACACGAGATTACAAATTTTCTTTGAACAGGAGATTGTGGGAGAGATCCTCTGGAGGGTCCCTTTGATCCGCGTCTCCACGTGGTATTCGTGCGAGAGCTCTGAAGGGGTTGCCCAGGACAGAGGTCTTTACAGGGTGAGGGTTTTTGAGAGGCTAAGGAGTTTCTGCCGTCGATTTTGTCCCATCCGTGCTTCGCGCTTTCTCGGCTAGGGAGGCTTTGGGCTTCGTTCCTCGGTCTTCGTGTCTTCCTCGATCCTTGCTCGACCTCGGCGTCCTTGATCGTCGGTTCGCGGCGTCGATCGTGCTTTTTGCGTCGGCTTTGGCTTTAGCTTTCGGCTTTGGCGTAGCTTTGGTGTGGCTCTGGCGTTTGCTTTGCTTTGGCGCTTGCGCTTGAACGTAGGCGGGTAGAGACTTGCGATGCTTTAGTTCTTCCGGACTTCGCGTCGTATCGGCTAGAACGTGCGGTGCTTTGCTCGTAACCGTCGTAGTTGCTTGGCTTTGGCACGTGCGTTGCTTTAGCGCGGGCTTTACCGGTGCGTTTGCTTTGGCTTCTTGCGTTGGCTTTGGCTTCGGCTTTGACTCGATCTTCTTCTCGAACGGCGAAGGCTACTTCTGCGAGGCTTCTTGATTCTTCCGGCTTCCTCGACGGTTGTGGCGTCGGCTTGGCTTCTCGGTGGGGGTAGCACCGATCCTTGTGCGACGGTTGTAGCGTCGGCTTTTGTTGATGAAGACGGCGGGTGTAGCACCAATCCCCGTACGACGGTTGTGGCGTCGACTTTTGTTGATAAAGACGGCGGGTGTAGTACCGGCTTCAACACGACGGTTGTAGCGTCGGTTTTCGTTGACGAAGGCGGCAGGGGTAGCACCGGCTTCAGGCCTTCTTCTCCCGGCTTTCTTCTTCGTGCAAGGAGTTGATGCCTTTGAAGACGACGGGTGTTGTCGGCTTCGATCTTCTTCTCCGGCCTTTGCTTATGGCGTCTTCGGAGCTGATGAAGATCGTTGGAGCGATCGGGTGATGACGGCTCCGGGTCTTCTTCTCCACGCTTTCTTCTTCGTGCGAGGAGTCGAAGCTCTGATCTCCGAGTGCAAGGTCTTCACGTTGATGAGGACTTGAAGGGCTAAGGACTCCCGTAGGATATGCTTGCCGTGCCTCGTGAAGCCTTCGGTCTTCAAGCGTTGGAGCTTCTTCGTAGCGCTCTTTCGTCTTCAGCTTTTCGGACCCTTTGTGCCTTCCCCCACCCCTTCTATTTATAGGCAAAGGGGGGCGGTTGGGGGAGATATTGCTGAAATCTTTTTGTTTCATCCAATATCTCCCCCCATAACCATCAAGATATTGTTCCCTGATTCGGGGAAACAAACTCGATCCCCTCCTTTTTAGTTGGGGTGGTTACGGGCTAGATGTGACTCGATCTTTTAAAGATTGAGTTGTTATTCTTGTTGCACTTTTGGATCGGATGGCGACACAACGTCATCTTGTCCGTTGGATCGAGGGATCGTCGCGGATCTACGGCTACGTAGACGTCCACGCCACCTCCCCCCGCATCGAGGCGGTTTTGATTTCTTTTTCCTTTCTTTTCTTTTCTTTTCTTTTTCTTTTCGTTTTCTTTTTCTTTCTCTTTTTCTTTTCTTTTCTTTTTCTTTTAGGGCCGGCCCCACCTCTCCATGAGGAGGGGGACACGGTTTTCTAGAAGGGGGGGCCGGTGGGCCCCCCTCTTTGTGTCCGAGTTGCGGGTCCGGTGGGACCCGTTTACTTTGGGTCGGGCCATGGCGCGCGAATTGAGTTCGCACGTGGGCCGAGTCCGCACGCGGGCCGTTGTGTGCGGGCCGAGTTTCGCATGCGGGCCGTTGTGTGCGGGCCGGGTTTCGCATGCGGGCCGTTGTGTGCGGGCCGGGTTTCGCATACGGGCCGTTGTGTGCGGGCCGGGTTTCGCATACGGGCCATTGTGTGCGGGCCCAAGTTGCATGAGCGAGTCGGGTTTGACCCGAAGGCCGTTGGGTGCGGGCCTATTTTTCGTGTAAAAATCGGGTTCGACCCGTGGGCTAATTTCGATGCCCACAGCAGCAAAGTAATAGGGAACATCCTCGACAAAGGAAACAAGTCGAGAGATACGAAGACGACAGGCCAAGGGGTCATACCAACGATACCTCTTGTGCTCAGAACTGAGCCCCAAGAGCACACACTTAGTGGACATAGCCTAAAGCTTGGTGCGCTCGTGGGAAGGAAGAAGGACAAAGCACATGCACCCGAAAGTACGCAACATGCTGTAGTCAGGAGGGGTGCCATAAAGGTGCTCATGAGGAGAAACACCCGAGAGGACTAAGGGGTGATGTTAATGTGGTTAACAGAGGTCAAAATGGTCTCTGCTCAGATAGTGCGAGGAATGAACAAGGAGAGAAGCTGGGCACATTAGTATAAGTTCTTACGAGACTCGGGAGCATGTGTGACGCCAATGATTCGGATTACTTAGCGTAGTGCCCGTGTACCAATTGACTTAAGCTTAGAGCCGTTTCGGTCGAACCTACGTCTAGAGCACGTAGCCTTGTATCGTTGCAGGTTAGGCGGTCGTGTCGTAACCCGAACCAGACTAACAATGACGAGGCACGAGAGCATAGTTCTTACGGGACTCGAGAGCATATGCGACGCCAATGATTCAGAGTACTTTAGCGTAGTGCCCGTGTATCGGTTGACTTAGGCTTAGAGCCGTTTCGGTCAAACCTACATCTAGGGCACATAGCCTTGTATCGTTACAGGTTAGCCGATCGTGTCGCAACCCGAACCGGACTAACTGTGGCGAGGCACGGGAGCATGAGTTCTTACGGGACTCGGGAGCATATGCGACGCCAATGATTCGGAGTACTTAGCGTAGTGCCTGTGTATCGGTTGACTTAGGCTTAGAGCCGTTTCGGTCGAACCTACGTCTAGGACACCTAGCCATGTACCATTGCAAGTTAGCTGATCGTGTCGCAACCCGAACCGGACTAACTATGGCGAGGCACGTCTTAAATCCATTTCGATCAAACCTATGTTTACAACACATAGCCTTGTACCGTTGTAGGTTAACTGGTCGTGTTGCAATCCGAAGCGGACTAACCGTGGCAATGCACAAGAGCATGAGTTCTTACGGGACTCGGGAGCATATGCGACGCCAATGTTTCGGAGTACTTAGCGTAGTGCCCGTGTATCGGTTGACTTAGGCTTAGAGCCGTTTCGGTCGAACCTACGCCTAGGCACATAACTTTGTACCGTTGCAGGTTAGCCGGTCATGTCGCAACCCAAACCGAACTGACTGTGGCGTTGAATGGAAATTGAAATGAATTTCACTAGACTTTGATAGAATCTTGAAGCGGCAACTATTTTATTGATAACCCGAAGGTGGTTACATCTTCTGGTAGAACTTCTTGAGATGTGATGTGTTCCACGCTCTTGGGAGTCGCTGTCCTTCTGGTGTGACGAGTAGGTATGAACCCTTCCCGCCTGATGATTCAGTGATGTTCGGTCCTTCCCAGTTCGGAGCGAATTTGCCGCTGCCGTGTTCCTTTGTATTTGGAAAGACTGCTCTGAGGACCAGATTACCGATGTTGAAACGTCTTCTACTGACTTTTAGATCATAGACTGACTTGATCTTCTGCTAGTAGTTGGCGATGGGCAGAGCTGCTTGATCATAGAGCTCGTCTACATGGTCGAGGTAGTTGACGCGAAGCTCCTTGTTGATTCCTCGCTCGATTGCAAGAGTCTTGAGAATTGGACAGGCGACTTCCGTTGGCAGAACTGCCTCTGATCCGTAAGTTAAAAGGAAGGGTGAGAATCCAGTCAATTGGCGTGTGGTCCGGTAACCCCACAAGACCTCGGGAAGGACCTTCTCCCACAATCCCTTCTTGTCGTCTAACTTCTTTTTTAGCGTACAGAGGATGGCTCTGTTCGAGGCTTCAGCTTGATCGTTGCACTAAGGGTACCTTGGTGTAGAGTAGAAAAGTTTGATTCCCGTAGCTTTGGCAGAACTCCCGGAATTTGTCTGAATCAAATAGGGCTCCGTTGTCGGCGATGAGCACATGTGGTGTGTTGAGACTTGAGAAGATGTTCTGCCTGATGACCTCGTCGTCCATCTCAAGGAAGAGAGGTACAGTTTCGACCTACTTTGTGAAGTAGTCCGTTGCCAACAGTAGGTACTTCTTGCTTGGAGATTGAAGGAATGGACCCAAGAAGTCCAACCCTCATTGATGGAAAGACCAAGGACTTGTAAGAGAATAGAGTTCATTTGCAGGGAGATGGATTGCTTGGGCGTGCCGTTGACAGGGCTCGCACTTATGGACGAACTGGCGAGTATCCTTAGCTATGGTGGGCCAGTAGTAGCCTTGAAGTTTGACTTTTCCCTCAAGAGATCTACTGCCGGAATGGTTGCCGCATGCTCCAGCATGGATGTCAGCCAATTTTTGCTTGATCAGGGCTGACACATTTGAGAAGTGTCCCATTGTGAGACTGGAAGTAGAGGTCTTCTCCTTGAAGGCGGTAGCGAGAAAACTTCCTTTGCAATCGTCTAATTTGAAAGGGGTCTTCACACATTCTGCTATGGCTAAAGAAGTTGAGGATTGGCTGTCTCCAATCCTCTTGACCGTCAGCCATGACGAAAGTGAGGGTTGCCTGCCTCCAACCCTCGTTGCCTTTTACCGAGGCAACGAGGTGATATTCGAGGCTAGCATTGGGCAGCTCCTGATAGTCGATTTGAATTTGAAGATTGGCGAGAGTATCCCCGAATACTGAAGCAATGTTGGCGAGGGCGTCCGCTTTGTGATTTTCTGCGCTCGGTATTTGAGTGAATTTGATGTCGGTGAACTGCTGCTTGAGATGTTGCACAAGGGCTAGGTAGTGTTGCATCATTTCTCCCTGTGCTACGTAATCCCCGTTGATCTGCCTGATAACCAACTAGGAATCACTGTAGACGGTGAGCTGATCTACCCCTAGGGCTCGTGCAATCTCCAGTCTGGAGATGAGTGCTTCATACTCTGCTTCGTTGTCGGTAGCGTTGAATCCGAGGATAGCTTTTTCCAGGTGATCGAGCTCGGGGGATATTAGAACTAACCTAATTCCCGAGCCAATAGAACTGGAAGCTCCGTCAGTGTAGAGCTTCCATCATATCACCGTTGTTGAGGGAGCCTCAGGGTTCGGATTGAAGGTCTCAAGGCCTGGATCGAAATGTGGCTCATCGTTGTCGTCGAGGTGCATCTCCAGATCGTCTTCGAGAGTGATAGGATCTTCGACGGGAAAGTCAACAAGGAAATCAGCGATGGCTTGCCCTTTAATATATTTTAAATGGCTTATTTAGAGCTGTAATTCAAACATACAAGGCTACAACATTTGTGTTATTGCAACAACGATCTATCCAATTTATCTTTTGTCTTACGATTTATTTTCTTAGTCTATTTATGCATGTTTTGAATATATATATATATATATATATATATATATATATATATATATATATATATATATATATATATATATATATATATATATATATATATATATATATATATATATATATATATATATATATATATATATATATATATATATATATATATATATATGCGCGCCTTACTTCAATCAGGCGTGCGCCTTGAGTTGCGCCTAGGCTCTAGGAGATCTTTGCGCCTCATGTGCGTCTTGAGCCTTTCAAAACACTGATTGGTCATCAATTAGAGATGAAACGGAGGTGGACACGGCTGCAATGTGGAGCGGAGATGATGAAAAATAAGTGGAATTGATGCGGAAACGGAGAAAAGATAAACAAAAGGATAGATAATGCTTGGGGTTTCCGCTCTGGGTCGATGCGAGGATGCGTCGATGATCCCGCTCACGGAGCAAGGCCGGACGTCGAGTGACGCCGTATCCTTCGGAAGAACAAGCCAAGGTTTACGCAAGGTGAAGTCGCGGATCGTCTTGAGGCGAAGTCGAGGAAGCGGCGGGGGTCGGGGACACGAGTCTCTCCCGGAAGCTCTCTCACGGAGGCACGAATTTCAGCAAAACAAAGGTCTGAATTTTCTTTTTCCTTTGCTCCTTTTGTAAAACTAGGGTTACGCCATGGAGGGTTTGGATCAAAGGAAAACTCAAAGGGATGGTGGGGATTTGTTTGGCCAAGAAAGGAAGGAAAAAGAGAGAGAAACAAGGGAGAGATAGAGAGAGAAGAGAGGGGACGGCAAAGGAGACCGGATGCCTTGGGTTCCGCGAGGACAAGGGGGCGGAAGGGGGTTCACATGGGTGGATCACGGAAAGAGAAGGGGGGTGGCATCTCAAGTGGGAAGCCTATTGGGCTTAAGATAAGGCCAATTAACCCTAATTGAAGGCCATCACATGCCATGTCATTAATTTTTAAGCTATTTATCATCTAACCGTCAGTTTCGATACTTAATCTCGTCCGTCGGTACCCCACAAACACACACGCACAGATTTTATTAATATAATGCAGAAAACTCACCCGAAAAGACCCGGATTCAATCCGAAAAGCCCTCGGATGAGATCATGGCATCCCCCATGAATTGGGCAAGAACACTACTAATATAAAATTCAGAAAATAGGCCAAAAGCATAGATAATAGGCCAAAAACTGAAGTAAACGACTAAAAGTCCCGATGTGACAAATGTTCTCCATGCATAAAATAAAAACGACTAAAATAAGAGTCTCTGGCATCAAACTGGAGATGCGGCGATGATCTGATGGTGCTGATCATGCAGCATCATTAAGGGAATTTCATAAATGTGTATGAGTCTCATTTCGTTCAATGTCCAACCTTGTTTCAAACGTATCAAAGTGTGCCTCAAGATCTTAGCTTCTTGAGAGTTGCAGTGATGTTGGGATCAATACTGCACTGGGTATCAAGGAATGGATAATGCTTACCTTCACATATAACGGATTACTCTAGATGGTATGTAGTTAGTGAACAAAGTATGCAGATGCAATGTGTATGCAAAGTTTCCTAGCCAAACCTAACGCTCTGAAAAGAAAGTTGACGCAACACACTCGTGCAAATTAGTCTGGCTGAAGATTTTAAAAGATGTTTAGACTAGCAAGTTAAAATATAAAATATTATTGACTACAACAATTGTCATGCAAACAATGGATTAGGATTATAATAATAATCAGACGTTAGATTACACATGCATGTATTGCGTTGCAAATCAAATTAAAGAAAGAACTGACCATTTGGAAGTCAAGGGACTTTTGTAGGCAAGTGTAGCTCTTATTTTAATAAAAAGTCGAAGCAGCCTAAAGTCTCGACGAAATTTTAGGCTAATCAAGCAGAATCAAAAGGCGAATGATCATCTATTGTTGAGTCCTAATCAAGTCAACAGTAATATAGTAAAACAAGAATCTTCTAATGAAAGTTAGATGAGGTACAGAAAATTCAAACCTAGCAGATGCTTGCAGATGTAAGAGATCTGTTGATAATCTAGATGAACAATGAACCTTTAACATGAGCAAGAAGATCTGTCAATGTCGTCGGTGTCGCTTTAGATCCAAACATGGAAACAATGGGGCACATGAGGTCACGGACATGGGGAAACCGTGAGCGTAGGTGATGCATGACGGGATGGTATACGGGGTGGATGGCATCGGGTTGGGACACACAGAGGAAGCAGAAGGGCGTATGCCTAGGCAGCTTGCCGTCGGCTCTCCGATCCCAGATTGGAGTAGGACCTCTCGTTCAAGAATCCTCTCTCAGGAAATTCAGCAGAAATCTTATTATAATCCAAAAACATTGCTCATAATGAAGGTATAGGGTCATTAAATAGACTCACAAGTAAGCACAATCCTAATACGGCTCAAATAAGGGCAAACGACTCTTGTACGTTAAGGTTTTACAGGGTGTAGAATTTGACTAATAAAATAGCATGAAAATAGAAAATAAAAGCTAAAATAAAACATAATAAAAGCCTAATGGAGCCAACATATTAACCATTATCTCAAAGTCACAGAGAAACTGGAGGGGACATGTGTCTATGACGGAGGCAGTAAACATGAATAACTGGCGGCGATCCAGTGCCCTCACCAACACCTTATAAGATCTAACATAATTTGACTATCTACCATTTTTTTACACTTTGACATGATTTTCGAGACCCATCATAACATAATTTGACCAAACTCATTTAAAAGTTATATAGCTCAAACTTAACCTAACAAAAACAAACTTGAACCAGGATAAAAAAAATCTATATGTTCCTTGAATTTTTGTGAAATAGATCGTTTTTTCATCAGGCGGCACGAAATCCCCTATACATAATCGAACGGTTCCAAAAATACAGGAATACCGTGAAATATCGCTATATATGATACAAAATTTTCAACGTCACAATATATTGTGATATTGCGGCGGATATGGGGGCCCCACACCACGTGGGGTGACGGATAAGGACTTGTCGAAATCCTCTCGCACACGAGAAGCCAAAATTTTGCCGAAATTCCTCTAATTTTGATTTTGCATCTTTGAATTTTGAGTCAGCTGCAGACAAGCGGGGCCCAACGCACATAGGGGAAGACATATGTCATCGCGACATGCTGACTATCGAAACAATAGATGGACGTATCTCCCTTAGTTGGTTAAAAAATACTTTTGGACCTTTACCGCTAGAACCAATTTATGAACAGAAGGTATGATTTAATAATTATTTATGTTATTTATATTTAAAAAAATATTATGAAATTAACTAACATACTGATATTATTTGGATATAAGGCACAAGTCTACGCTCGTGCATATTTATTAGCATTGTGTGAGTTCTGTCTGTTTCCAAATCCCACTGGAAACAGGGTCTTTACTGACTTTTATATTTTTTCAAGATCTTGATATGACATATACATTGAAGCCTTTAATACATGGGCATACAAAGTCACGCTCCCATATATATATATATATGGTCCCGATCGAGTGAGAAACCTCTTATATGCGAAACCTACCTAGAGGTTTCAGAATTTGATGAAACTTGGTGGGTGTGATACCTATGATAAGTTGATCATCCTCACCAAAAATCATCAATTTCTAAAACCCCTAGGGGCATCAAATGTTAAAATATTTATAGACCGTCGATAAAAACCATTAATTTGAATAGCACATTTGTTACACCTAAATGTTTTAGAATTTGATGATTTTTGGTGAGGATGATCAACTTACTATAGGTATCACACCCACCAAGTTTCATCCAATTCTAAAACCTCTAGGTAGGTTTCGCATATAAGAGGTTTGCCACTTGATCTGGACCATATATATATATATATATATATATATATATATATATATATATATATATATAGAGAGAGAGAGAGAGAGAGAGAGAGAGAAATGCTAAAATGCGGTGCGTGCGGCGTCGCACCGTAGCCGTCTGATGCACTGCTGCGGTGCGTCGCACGCACCACAGCGGTGCATCAGACGGCTGCGGTGCGACGCCGTACCCTAGCACGCCTCTCTCTCTCTCTCTCTCTCTATATATATATATATATATATATATATATATATATATATATATATATATATATATATATATATATATATATATATATATATATATATATATATATATGGGTCAGGATCGGATGACCCATCAAATAACCCAGCACCTTTTGATGCACCTAAAGGTTTTAGAATGGGCTGATTTTTTGTAGACATGTTGTCTATGGTATGTTGATCATCCTCACAAAAAATAAGTCCATTCTAAAACCTCTAGGTGCATCAAATGCAATCTTCAAATTAACGGTTAAAATTGATAGTCAAAAACCGTTGATTTGAAGAGCGCATTTGACGCACCTCGAGGTTTTAGAATGGGCTGATTTTTTGTGAGAATGATCAACATACCATAGACAACATGTCTACAAAAAATCAACCCATTCTAAAATCTCTAGGTGCATCAAAGGGTGCTGGGTTATTGCTGGGTCAGCTGATCCCGACCCTATATATATATATATATATATATATATATATATATATATATATATATATATATATATATATATATATATATATATATATATATATAGAGAGAGAGAGAGAGAGAGAGAGAGAGAGAGGAATGGGATGCTGCCTATCAATGCAGCGTTGTTTGCTGCTTTGATACATTGTTTGACCATCCTAGAAGTTTTGGAAATTGATGAAATTTGGTGAGGGTGTTGTCTAGGGTAAGATGATCATCCTCACAAATTTTCATCAAATTCCAAAACTTCTAAGAGGGTCAAATGGTCGAAGTAAAATCTGCAGATTTTAACGGTGACTGCAGATTTTGCAGATTTTGCTTCGACCATTTGACCCTCTTAGAAGTTTTGGAATTTGATAAAAATTTGTGAGGATGATCATCTTACCCTAGACAACACCCTCACCAAATTTCATCAAATTCCAAAACTTCTAGGATGGTCAAACAATGTATCAAAGCAGCAAACAACGCTGCTTTGATAGGCAGCATCCCATTCCTCATATATATATATATATATATATATATATGGGTCAGGATCGGATGACCCAGCAAAATTTGACCCAGCAAATAACCCAGCACCCTTTGAGGCACCTAGAGGTTTTAGAATGCGCTAATTTTTTGTAGACATGTTGTCTATGATATGTTGATCATCCTCACAAAAAATCAGCCCATTCTAAAACCTCTAGGTGCATCAAAGGGTGCTCTTCAAATCAACGGTTAAAATTGACAGTCAAAAACCGTTGATTTGAAGTGCACATTTGATGCACCTAGAGGTTTTAGAATGGGCTGATTTTTTGTGAGGATGATCAACATACTATAGACAACATCCCTACAAAAAATCAGCCCATTCTATAACCTCTAAGTGCATCAAAGGGTGCTGGGTTATTAATGGGTCAAAATTTGCTGGGTCATCCGATCCTGACCCTATATATATATATATAGATATGGGAGCGTGACTTTGTATGCCCATGTATTGAAGGCTTTAATGTATGATCCTCTATTAACATTCATAGAGATTTCTAAATTTGCTAATTTTTTGTGGAGATGATATCTATGTTTAGATGATCATCCTCACAAAATATCAGCAAATTCTGAAACCTCTAAGCATTTCAAATAAGTTCATCAAATTAACAATTGAAATGGACAGACGATACAACTTCTATCATTTTGATACATTTAGAGACGCCATATGGTACTTTTTAATTGGCCTTTTTTTTTTTTTTTTTTGAGGAATTCCTCTCCGAGAAGGAGAGGATGGGGTTAAGCCGTACCCCAAGCTATTTTATTAAATAGGGAAAATTACAGAGTACAAAGAAAAGGGGTCATAACGCCCGACTGCTTGGGAGATAGGGCTATGGACCAAGAAAGAATCATCCTCTTGAATTTCTCCCAGACCTCCGCTATAGAAAATTCCACTCTGGAGAAGACCCGAGCATTCCTCTCCCTCCAAATACACCAACAGAGCCCAATAACTAGGAGGTCCCAAGTAGATCTGAGATCGCTGGTAATCCTCTTCGCCCGCCAAACAGTCCAAAGAGAGCGCATAGAACCCGGATGGCCCTTAATAAGAAATCTGTGCTTAAGCATCCTCTACAGCTTGCGGGAGTAGGCGCAACGGAGAAACAGATGGTTGACATCCTCCCTAAAGGCGAGGCATAGCGGGCACGAAGAATCTGGGACATTCGGATTATTCCGAAGGCGAAGATTAACTCTGGTGAGAATCCGCTCCTTGATCGCCAGCCACATAAAGATCCGGGTCTTGAGAGAAGCTGGAGCTTTCCAAAGGTGCGAGGCGATAGGACAGATTAGCCCTCCTGCATTGAAGAAACGATAGAAAGACCGGACCGAGAAGGCTCCAGAAGTCTCCCACTTCCAAAGAGAGGAGTCCCTAGCGGGGCTGAGGACAAAGGAAGAGAGGATGCGGTAAAGCTCTGCAAGTTGCTCCTGCTGCGAGGGGTCCAGATTCCTTCTGAATTTCACCGACCAAGAAGTAGCTCCTATCGAGGTGGAAACCTGAGAACGGACTGTCGCATTCTGGTCCCAAGCTACATCAAAAAGATCCGCAAAAAGAGAAGCGAGAGTGATATCACCGACCCATTGATCTAACCAGAACTTAATGTTCCTCCCGTCTCCAAGAACCAGCTTAGTGCCACAGCGGAATGCCGAGCCAACTCGGCAAATACCCTTCCAGAACGAGGATATCTTGCCCGATCGACGGCTTCTAGCTTGAAGAGGGGAGAACCGCCTAAAGTAGCGATCTCTAATGATGTTAGACCAATGATCACCCTGGTCATTCTGCAAACGCCACCACCATTTACCCAAAAGCGCTCGGTTGAAGTCTCTCAAATTAATGACCCCCAGGCCTCCCTGAGGTTTGGATTTACAGGCGACACCCCACTTGACGAGGTGGTAAGCTCCCGATGAACCATCCGCTCCTCTCCAAAGGAAATGGCTTCTGATACTGTCAATCTTCCTAATCACCCAAGAAGGAACAAAATAGAAAGCCAAGAAATAGGAAGGAATGGCGGAGAGAACAGAGTTAACCAGACAAAGGCGACCTCCAATAGACAGGTGTCTGCTCTTCCAGTTCGAGAGGCGAAGGTCCACTTTCTCGATCACTTTAGACCATTGAGCTCTAGAAATGGATTTGTTGCTTATCGGGAGACCTAAGTACTTCATTGGAAGATCATCCAACCGACAGTTCAGAAGCGAGGCGGCTTTAGCTGCTAGATCTACCGAGGCCCCCACAGCGAATAGAGAACTCTTGAGGAAATTAATCCTCAAGCCCGAACAATACTCCAGACCATAAAGAAGGATCTTCAGCACTGCGATCTGTTCAATCTTTGCTTCACAGAAGAGGATAGTGTCGTCAGCGAAATGAAGATTGGAAATGTGCCAGGAATTACCTCGGACACCTCTGATGAGATTATTCGCATTAGCCCGCAATAAGATAGCATCGAAAGCGTCCACCGCGAGAATGAAGAGGAACGGAGAGATGGGACATCCCTGTTTCAGCCCCTTCTTAACCAGGAATTGGCTTCCCAACTCTCCATTCACGGAACAGGAAAGCTTGGAAGAAGAAAGGCAATCAGAGACCCAACGCAACCAAATCTCTGGGAATCCTTTGGCTCTAAGAGTAGAAAGAATGAAATCCCAGTGCAATCTGTCAAATGCCTTCTCGAAATCCAGCTTGAAGATGAGGCCCTCTTCTCTCTTCTCCTTCAGATGGTAAATAACCTCCTGAACTGAAGCCACGCTGTCCAAAATAAAGCGGCCCCTGATGAACGCAGACTGGGACTTACTGATGATCAAATCCATAAAAGGGGCCAACCTGTTCGCTAGAATCTTCGTGATAATCTTGTATATGCAGTTGGACAGGCTGATCGGTCGGAAATCTGAGACTGATTCCGCACCCGGCCGCTTCGGAATGAGAACGAGGATAGAGTAGTTGAGGCTATGCAGCGGAGTCGCTCCTGAGAAAAAATCCTGAACGAATCGAATGACATCCGGGGAGATGCAGTCCCAGAACGACTGGAAGAAGAACATTGGAAAACCGTCCGGTCCAGGAGCCCCATCTCCTGACAACTCCATCACCGCTCTCCTGATTTCCTCGACAGAAAAATCTCTCCCAATATCAGCACCTACCGGAAGACGCCCCATAGGAAGATTGTCCCAGTCTAGCGAGGCGGAGGAGGAAGGGAGTTCCCTGAAGTAATTCCTAAAATGGTCCCCAACCCCTCGAAGAATAGAATCTGTGCCGGAGAGAATTTGGCTCCCCACTTCAAGACTCCATATGAAGTTCTGTTTCCTTCTTTGATTCGCGACCTTGTGGAAGTAGGAGGTGTTGCGGTCCCCTAGCAGCACCCATTTGTCTCGAGAACGCTGCTTCCAAATAATCTCCTCTCTCTTCAACATTTCTAAGAGATCCTTGCGCGATTGAATGAGGGCGTTCAACTCCTCATCGGAAAGTTGGGACTGCTCTTCTTTGACTTCCAGGTCACTGATGCGCTTAAGAAGAAACTTCTTACTGGAAAGGACATTGCCGAATTCCGATCGCTCCCAGCCGCGAATCTTCTGCCTAAGAGCCCGGAACTTGCGGACTAAGTTCCTAGCAGAGTTGGTGTCCACTGGGGTTTGAGACCACCACTTACGGACAAGGTCGTCAAACCCCGGGCTCTCTCGCCAAGCCTTCTCAAACCGAAACCTCCTCTGGGGCCTACCGAGGCTAGGACAGGAATCCAAAATAAGAGGAACGTGATCCGAGACCACTGATTGGAGAGAGGACTGAATAGAGTTGGGGAAGAGGCCATCCCACTCTCCTGAGGTAAGAAACCTGTCTAATCTAGCAAACGAGGGGGACTCCCTTCTGTTAGACCACGTAAAAAGTCGACCCTGCAGGGAAAGGTCAGAGAGATCGAATTGACGAATAAAGGCCGAAAAATCCTCCATAGCACCCCTGTTGCTCGGGCCCCCACGTCTCTCGTGGCTGAACCGTGTAACGTTGAAGTCGCCTCCCACTACCCATGCTCCTGGGTTAGCAGAACGAAACAAGGAAAGCTCATCCCAGAATGCTTGGCGAACCGACATGTCATTCGGACCATAGACCGAAGAGATCACACAAACAGCATTATCACGTCGAGAGCGCAGAGAGACAGAAAGAGAGAAAACTCCGATAAAAGAACTGATAAAGTCAAAAAGGTCCTCTCTCCAACCCACAAGGATCCCACCAGAAGAGCCGATCGCATCCAGGGTCGCCCAGCGAGAAATCTTGCAACCTGCCAAACTCCTAAGAAAAGAAGGATCCGGCTGGGAGGTTTTGGTCTCCTGGAGACAAACAACATCAACCCTGTGGAGAGAGCAGAAGAGAGATACAGCACGACGTTTATCCAAGTCGCCCAGACCCCTAACATTCCAAGAGAGTATAATCATTACAATTACTGGCCGGAGGCCAAAACCCTCTCTCGCTCAAGAGTCTGCGAGGAAGACAAAAATTCCTTGGCAGCTTCGACATCTCCCCCAAAAGAGAATCCGCAGGAAGTAGCGATCTGTACAATCGATTCCGGGTCCAGCAGATTCAAGAGAAGCCCAAAATCTTCCACGGCTCTCGACGACAAAAAACTCCGCAGATCTCGCATCAGGTCCCCGGTCCTCTGCGTCCGCCTGACGTACGTCCGGATGCTTGGTGCCCCTGTCACCACAGCAGGAGCAATCAAAGAATCCCCAATCGGGTCAGGATCCAAAGACCCCTCAAAAGAATCCGACTCCACCGGTGGATCTCCCAAAGGAACCGGCTCCACCGTTGGATCTCCCAGCGGTTCCCCTACCGCAGGGGGATCCCGAGAATCACTGGGAGGAGAAACCGAACCCGCGTTGATTACGGGAACCGCAATCACAGGGTCTCCAAATCCGGGATGGTCATCCGACAAATCCGAAGAATTCAAACCAGCAACGGGACTCACCGGTCTGGGGCTATCCGGTCTAGGAGAAGTCCGGCCTGAGTCTAGACCGGCGGACCGGGAGGACTGACCTGCCTCCTGCCGCCTGGGCGCGAAACCGGAGTCTGAGGAAGGCCCCGAGGAAGGAGACCCCGAGAACGAGATCTCTGAAACCCTGATACTCAAGTCAAAGAAGAAATCCCCAAAACGAGCAACGAGAGAGGAGGGGATAAGGGACGGGTTGATCGTCCGGAAGGAGATCACCAGCTCACTAAGGTCATTAGTATCCTCAAAATCATTACGAACATCCACCACTTCACCAAACTCGGCAAGAAGAGATTGCATGGACGGGCGGTTCCAACAAGGAATCGGAACTCCCGAGATAAAAAGGTCAACCAGAGACCGAGAACAAACACCAGAGGAACGATGGGAGGGGGTCCACGCAGAGGCCAAAAGACGGAGGGAACCTACTTCTAAGGAAACTAGACTGACGACCGAATGCCTGGCATAGGGGGAAGGAAACTCAACCAGGAACTCAGAAGGGCCCAAGCTCCAGGTAGGAAATGACCACTCAGACTGCCAGAAAGTCGAGAAAGCTGAAGAGATCTCAGCAGTGCTATAGGTACCCTCAGGTGAGGTGATAACTGCACACGAATCCAGCTTCGCCAC
>OX393557.1:62415951-62603849 GCA_947650365.1 Chamaelirium japonicum
CGGAGTGTCCTGGACGGTCGGCCCTGTATGGGTATCTTGATGGCTCTGCACCTGCTCCTGCTGATGCCTCTGGAGCAGGGCCCTCTGCTACCTGGAGCCTGCATGATCGTCGTGTTCAGGTGTTTCTCGTTGCCTCGGTTGACCGCTCGCTTCGAGCCGATCTAGTCACATTCGCCACTGCAACAGAGCTCTGGGCTCATCTCACGGAGCGCTTTGTGGAGCAGAGCGGGGCCCGTAGTATCAGCTTCTGTCTCAGGCCCAGTCTGCTCAATAGGGGAAGCAGACGATTCAGCAGTTTCACAGCCTCATACATGGCTATTAGCGTGAGTTTCAGGCGTTGGAGCCCCCTCTGATGGAGGTGTCCAGAGTCAGTGTCTCTTGGCGCGAGCTGTAGTTCTTTCGAAAACGGCAACTTTATCAGTTCTTGATGGCTCTTCGCCCTGAGTTCTCTCCACTAAGAAGCACTGATGCGGGTACAGGGACATGGGTACGACACGACACGGGTATGCCGACACGACAAATCCTAAAAAAAGAGGGCACGGGTACGGCAAAATAAATTAATATATTTTTTAATATTTTATATGTTGTTATAATTCATATATATTTCAATAACAAAAGAAAATATCCCGTAGAAAACAATTAAAATGAAAATTTTATGCATACTCCAATCGACAAGCGAGAGTCGAGGTCCTCAATACGCATAAGTAGAGATAGAACTTGATGTGTTCATTGAAATTCCTAACATGACAATAATTTACTTAACAACAATATGCAATATGCAACTATAGGAGCAAGCAACGATGGAAGTAACTAATATTCAACTATGCAACTATGGAAATAAGTAATTAACAAGTAACATGAATGCATAAACATAAATCAGTGACTTATTCATGTTTATGCAGTCAAAAACAAAAATTCGTTTTAAAAAAACTCACTGTTTTATGTTGAAAAAAAAATTCATAGTTTTTTTGTTTTTGAATGCATAAACATGAATTACGAAATCAGTCATGACTGATTCATGTTTATGCATTCAAAAACAAAAATTCTTTAAAAAAAAACTCAGTTTTATGTAGAAAAATAAATCCACTGTATTTAAAAAAACTCATGGTTGAATGCATAAACATGAATTAGCCATTTGACTGATTCATGGTTATGTATTCAAAAAAAAAACAATTTGAAAAAAAAAAATTCAAGCTTCAACGTGGAGAGGAGGAAGGAGCATGAGAGGGGTAGGATCAGAGGAGAGAAGAGGACGGAGCGGGAGCAGGAGCATAGGTAGGAGAGGAGGAAGAAGAGAAGAGATATAAGAAAAAAGAAAAAAAGAGGAGGAGAAAGGAGATGAAGGGAAATGAATACCTGGGCATCGCTTCGGTGGGGTTGGTCGGCGTCTCGGCGGAGTCGAAGGACAGCGTCGGAGACTCGACGGGGTCTGAATTGGTCGGCGCCTCGGTGGGGTCGGAGGATCCCACCGTCGACTCCACTAGGGTTTTAGCCCCTCTTTCACCGAGCAGAGAGGAGCACGGGGTGGCGTGGGGTGGGGACCGTGGGGTTTAAAAGGTAGGGTCGATAGGTGGGTCGAGTCGGGTACGAAAAAAAAAACCAAAACCCATCTTCGTACCATTGCAGCTCATCGAACTGTTGTACCCTCCAGTCTTGAGGGTGTTCTTACTAGTGCTCCACCTCCGAGGTCTACCTCCACAGCTCCGCTCTCTCGCGGTCCTTCCCGTTCCTGTGGTACGTCCGGTGGTCCGGCTGATAATCGGAGGTGCACCCACTGTGGCAAGTCGAGGCACACGGTCAACTTCTGTTGGCAGCTTCACCCAGAGAAGCGTGCTAGCCCACCTACCCATGGTCGACCTACTACTGCAGCTGCTGCCGCCCCTACCGCTGAGGCTACTATGACGGATCGTCTACAGCGTCTCGAGATGCGCCTTGAGCAGCTCTTTCTGCAGCCTACCTCTGGCTCCTCCGGACCCTCAGCCTTCTCTACCACCTTAGGTACCTCTGCACCTTGGATTATGGACTCTGGGGCCTCTCACCACATGAGCCCAGACCACTCCATCCTAACTGCCTGCTCACCTGCCTCCCGTATTCCTCCGATCCACACTGCAGATGGCTCCTCAGCTTTGCATGAATTTAATTTCTATTAGCAGCCTGTGTGATTCCGGTCTAACAGTCACTTTTTCTTCCTCTTTTTGTGTTGTGCAGGATCCACGCTTGGGACAGAGGATTGGTGCTGCTTGTAGGGATGGCGGACTCTACCACCTGGAGTATCTTCATCTACCTATTGTTCCTCCTTCGGCTTTTTGTGGTGCTGTCTCTTCTAATACCGACCTGTGGCACAGGAGATTAGGTTATGTATCCGAATCTCGGTTTAAAAGTCTTTTCCAGTCTGGAGCTTTAGGCTGAGGTTCCTTTTCTTTCTTTTTGGACGGGCTGTCAGTTGGCTAAGCATTCAGCTAGCTCCTTTTCTTCCAGTTTGTCAAGGTCATGTAGTCCGTTTGATTTCATACACTCTGATATTTGGGGGCCTGCATCTTTATCTTCTATGAATGATTATCTTTTTTATGTTAGTTTTATTGATAATTAATCTCGTTTCACGTGAGTTTATCTTATTCGTTAGCGATTGGACATTGCTAAGGTCTATCGGACCTTCACAGCTATGGTTCATACTCAGTTTCATGCGCGTATCAAGACCTTCCGGTCTGATTGCGCCCGTGAGTATCTATCCTCTACTATGCACTCTACTCTTCAGTCCCATGGGACTCTCTTCCAACAATCTTGTCCCCACACTTATGAGCAGAACAGGGTTGCTGAGCGGAAACATCGTCACATCCTTGAGACAGCTCGTGCTCAGCTTCTCTCCTTGTTCATTCCTCATACCTTTTGGGCAGATGCCATTTTGACCTCTGTCAACCTTATTAACATCACCCCCTCCTCCGTCATCTCGGTTGTTTCTCCTCATGAGCGTTTCTATGGCACCCCTCCCGACTACAACATGCTGCGTACTTTCGGGTGCACATGCTTTGTCCTCCTTCCTCTCCATGAACGTAACAAGCTTTTGACTTGATCCACTAAGTGTGTACTCTTGGGACTCAGTTCTGAACACAAGGGGTATCGTTGCTATGACCCCTTGGCTCGCCGTCTTCGCATCTCTCGATATGTCTCCTTTGTCGAGAATGTTCCCTACTACTCTGTTGCGTCTCAGGATCTCACCTTTCTTGAAGTTCCTCTAGCTCCCTTCTCGGTGTCTCAGCCGACTCCTCCTATGACACCTTCTCCTCCTGCTACTACTTCTCTTGTTCCTGCTCCCGAGCCCTTACCTTCTGTTACAGTAGTAGCCCCTCCTTCTTCTCCTTCCGTCTCAGATGATGTTTCTCATGTATCTCATTCCTCTCCCTTAGGTCCCTCAGCCCCTTCCACTGTTTCACCCTTTCCTCAGGTGTATTTTCGTCATCGTCAGTCTGTCCCATGTCTGTTCCACCTTCGTCTGACAGTGACTCTTCTGCAGTGTAGTTAAGGCGACCCGAGGCGCCCGCCTGAGGCAAGACTAGAGCGCCTTGCCTGAATCGAGGCAGCAACATGAATATTAAACAGAGCAAGGCGTCCGCCTGAGGCGAGAGGCGCTCCAAGCGTAAGGCGATGGAGGCGCCCGCCCCATTTAATTAATGGTTTAAATTGAAGACAAACCTGAATCACACCCGTTCTTTTGCATGCTAAGTGTGATTCACCGGTCAGATAGGTGTATTCAGTTTTGGCTCTAACCTATTGACCATATAAGGTTATAGGAAAAAATGAAATGCTAGGTAGCCAACTAGTTTGTCAACTTTGGGTTGCCAACTTTACGTGGCATCCCCCTAGGGATCAGGGTTCATCCCATGGGAGTTCAGATCTTCTCCAGTTGATCGGCCCTGATCGGTGGACCCGTGCACATCAAACCCGCACTATGACAGGCGACCCGAAAGTGAAGCGTACTCCAGCCAACTGCATGCGGCTGTGATGTGCATCGAGCCCACCGACTGAGGATACCGAGTGGAGGAGATCTGAACTCATCCCATGGCTCCTAGAAAAATAATCCCAACATGAGGAGCTGCCAGCACTTGTTTCAACTAGTTATTTTATAATTTATCTATATATATTATATTTTTTGCATGTCTTATTTCAATCAGGCGCTCGTCTCGCCTCTCGCCTCAGGCGCCAGTATGGTTGAGCGCCTTGAGTCTGTCTTAACGCCTTGACTACACTGCTTTTCTTGTACGCCGTCTACCTCGAGCAGCCTTCCTCTACCGGATGTGGATCCTAGCACTCCTCGCTATCCCCAGCGCGAGCGCCGCCACCCCGACCACTTTGGCTACTCTCATGACCATTTTGGATTTGCTGCAGTCACTTCCTATTCGCCCTCATTCACTGCGTACTTTACCTTCCTTCACACTGACAGAGAGCCCAGGTCCTACAGAGAGGCACTGCAGTACCCTGTGTGGCAGCAGGCTATGGCTGAGGAGTTCCAGGCCTTTGAGCAGACTCAGACGTGGAAGGTTGTCCCTCTGCCTGCTAGTGTTGATCCCATAAGCTGCAAGTGGGTCGTCAAGATCAAGTGTTGTCCCAATGGCTCCATTGATCGGTAGTGGCCTGTCTCGTTGCCCGGGGCTTTACTCAGGAGTACGAGATTGATTACAACGAGACTTTAGCTCCGGTGGCTCAAACGACCATCATTCGGATCCTCCTTGCTGTTGTTGCTGCTAAAGGTTGGCCACTACTTCAGATGGATGTGAAGAATGTGTTTCTTTACCGTGAATCTCCGAGGTTGTTTATATGCAGCCTCCTCCTAGTCTCAGCACACCCTCTCAGTACGTTTGTTGTTTCCGTCGGGCTATTTATGGACTCAAACAGGCTCCTCGTGCCTGATTTGAGCATTTTCATCGTGCCGTTACTGAGATCGGCTTTGTGGAGAGCTTCCAAGATCACTCCATGTTTGTGCGGACTTCCCCCCAAGCCCGGGCCATCATCCTTCTCTAAATTTAAGATATGATCCTTACTGGTGACAACTCTGGTGCCATATTCAGCAGCATCTTCAGAGTCAGTTTCAGATAAAGGATCTTGGTCCCTTACGCTACTTTCTTGGCCTGGAGGTTGCTAGGGATGCTACGGGGATTCTACTTTCTCAGCAGAAATACACGGCTGACATCCTAGGTCGTGCTGTTCTTTCTGACTATCATACAGTTGACACTCATCTTGAGCTTCATGTGAAGCTCCGTCCTGCTAATGGAGTCTCTATTCGATCTTACCAGGTACCGGGAGATATTTGGTCAGCTCATTTATCTTTGCATCACCAGGCCGGATATTGCACATGCAGTCAGTATTCTTAGCCAATTCGTGGATGCACCTCACTCGGCTCATTATACTGCTCTCCTCCGGGTTCTTCGGTATCTTCGAGGCACTATTACCAGGTCGCTTCTTTTCTCATCGACCTCCTCCCTGGTTCTTCGTGCATATTCTAATGCTGACTGGGCCGGTGACCCGACTACTCGTCGCTCTACTACCGGTTATTGTCTGTTTCTGGGTGACTCTTTGATCTCCTGGAAGAGCAAGAAGCAAAATGTTGTCTCTCTCTCCAGCACTGAGGCTGAGTTTCGTGCTATGGCTACTACTACTAAGGAGGTTGTTCATCTCCGGTGTCTTCTTTGTGATCTTGGTGTCGCTACCTCTGGCCCTACAGCTCTTCATTGCGACAACACGAGTGCTATTCAGATTGTCAGCAATCCGGTTTTTCATGAGCGGACAAAGCACATTGAGCTCGATTGTTACTTCTCCAGATAGCAGTACGAGACTGGCACCATCTCTCTGCCCTATATGTCTTCTACCGAGCAAATTGCTGATTTTTTCACAAAGCCTCATCACTCTCCTCGTTTTCGGTTTCTTACTAGCAAACTCTCAATGTTTGATCGACCATGAGTTTGAGGGGGGATGTTAATGTATATTGTTTTTTTTTTTGAGAAATCCCTCTCGAAGAATGAGGGGGGGTTCGGCCTAGACCCCTACCAGTGCATTAAAATCAAAAATTAAGATAAACCATACAGCGGAGATCAAAAAATCAAAAAAGATTACAGATAATGTTATCTAGCTGTTCTAGCTTTTTTCCTTGGAGGACGACTTTCCATAGCAACAGCCTCCTTTTGATGGAATTCCGCACCTGACCCAAGGACATCTTAATACCTCGAAAAATCCTGTTGTTACGCTCAATCTAGATGCTCCAGCAGACTGCCATGACCAGGAAGTCCCAGCTATGCCGAAGTCGATTTTTGATTCTCCTCTTCCGCCAAACCGTCCACATCGAAAAGACTGAACCCGGCGTACCTTTGATTTTCAGGCCTCGCTTCAAATGATCCCAGATACTCTTAGAAAACGGGCAATGAATAAAGAGGTGATTGGTATCTTCTCTACCTTGGCCACAAAGCACACACGAAACATCCGAAATGTTGGAATTCCCCCTATTATGGAGATTGACTCTAGTTAGCAGTTTCTTCTTGGTCATCAACCACATGAAGATGCGGATCTTCAGTGGGACTTTAGACTTCCAAAGAGGAGTGGTCACCGGGCAGATAACGCCACCCTTGTTGATGAAGTTGTAGAAAGACTTCGAGGAAAATTTACCTGTAGTCGACAGACGCCAGCTAGCCTCATCCTCTTCCTCATTGACCGACAGCAGTTGCAAGAGATCTTCCAGCTCTCGAAGTTGATACTGAAAAAAATCAGGTATACTCCTGCGAAATTTAATGTCCCAGACAGTCCTATTCTGACGAAGAACACACTGCGATCTGACAGAGCAAGTCTTCGACCAAGCTAACTCGTACAGATCAGGGTACCAGTTCTTCAGAGAGCCTTCGACTAACCATCTATCCTCCCAGAATCGAGTCGATTTACCATTGTGGACTATCAAGCTAGTACCGCACTTATAAATATGCCCAATTTTTTGGATACCCCTCCAAAAAGGTGAGATTTTCCCCGAAGCTCTGCTTCTGACCTGCAAAGGCTTGAAGCGTTTGAAATATCTGCCTCTAATCACTGAGCTCCAAATATCCCCCTGATCTTGGTGAAGTCTCCACCACCATTTACCCAAAAGAGCTCTGTTATGATCCGCGAGGTTAATGACACCCAAACCCCCTTCTTCTATAGATCTGCAAACTGAGCCCCATTGAACTAGATGGTAAGCTCTGGAGTTGGGGTCAGCTCCCTTCCACAAGAAACGGGTCCTGATAGAGTCAATCTTCTTAACCACCCATTTGGGCATCAAGTAGAAGGACGAATGATACGAAGGGATAAGAGTCAAAACAGCATTGACCAGCGTCAATCTGCCACCGAAAGAAAGATGTTTGCCTTGCCAACCCTTCAATCTAGCATCCACACGCTCAATAACCTTATACCAGTCGTATCTCTTCAATTTCACCGACGACAGAGGGAGGCCAAGATACTTGGTTGGAAGGGAATCTAGCTTGCAATTGAGAATAGCAGATAGGGCCACAGCCGACTCTCGAACATCTCCCAGGTAGAAAAGGGATGTCTTGGAAAAATTGATCTTCAACCCTGAGACAACTTCCAGAGAGTAAAGAAGGGTTTTCAGCATACTAACCTGCTCCTTCTTCGCCTTGCAGAAGATAATCGTGTCATCTGCGAAGTGTAGGTTAGAAGTCCTCCAGGATTCGTCTCCAATCCCTTCAATATACCCTTTGGCTTTCACTCGTTTGATCATAGAGTCAAAAACATCCATGGCAAGGATAAAGAGAAAGGGGGAGAGCTGGCAACCTTGCTTCACCCCTCTACCTGCCTTAAATTGTTTCCCAGCTTGTCCATTCACTAGACAAGAAAGAGTGGAGGTGGAAAGGCAATTCCAGATCCAGCTGATCCATCTGTCCGAGAACCCCTTCGCTCTCAGGGTGTTGATGATGAAGCTCCACTTGAGTCTGTCGAAGGCCTTCTCGAAGTCAATTTTAAGGATGATGCCTTCTTCCTTCTGCTCCTTCATGTGGAAAATCAACTCTTGAGCTGTCGCCACGCTGTCTAAAATGAATCTACCTTTGATGAAAAGGCTGTTTGGCTTTCGTAAACTAAACCTCCAAGACTAACAGCTAGTCGATTGGCAAGAATCTTAGCGACTATTTTGTAAATGCAGTTCGCCAAGCTGATAGGTCTGAAATCACCAATAGTCTCAGCACCGGTCTTCTTAGGAATCAAAGTCACCCAGGCATAATTCAAGCTATGGAGAGAAATATTGTGATTGAAGAAATCGAAAAGAAGTCTGCACAGGTCCTCCTTGATAGTCTCCTAGAAGCGCTGGTAGAAGAGTATAGGGAAGCCATCCGGGCCCGGAGCACCCTCAGTCTTCATCCCAAAAACCGCCCGCTTGAATTCCTCCTCTGAGAATGGTTTGTCAAGATCCGCTGCATTCTCTAGCTTCAGAGTCTCGAGTTTTCCCCAGTTAAGGGTGGCTACATCTGCACCATCTCTCTTGAAGTAGTTCTGAAAGTGATCGGATATCCGCTGGCTGATCTCTCCCTGAGAAGACCAGGATCTGTCTCCATCTCTGATCGAATGGATAGTGTTCCGCCGCTTCCCAGAGTTCGCAACTTTATGAAAGAAGGAGGTGTTGCTATCTCCTAATTTGATCCACTTGTCCCTAGAACACTGTTGCCACATGATTTCCTCTTGAATCAGCGTTTTGCGAAGATCCTCTGTCCATTCTGTCTTCTGAAGTTTCTCTGTGTCAGAAATGGAGTTCTGCTCTTCTTTCACTTCCAAAACTCCAATCTTCTGAAGTAACTCCTTCTTTCTACGAATCACATTACCAAACTTCTTAAGTTCCCAGTCTTTAATCTTGTGCTTCACATGCCGGATTTCCAAATTCCAGTTCCTGGCTGAGTTAGATCTATCTTCTACTCCGGACCACCAAGTATGGACTAAAGGCGCAAAGTCAGGATCATCTAGCCACATGGCTTCGAAGCGGAAAAGCTTCTCCTTCCTGGCCTCCTGGGAATTGGTATCTAAGAGAATCGGGGTGTGATCTGAGATAAAAGCCGTCAAACCATATTGGGTCACCCTAGGATGCAGAGTCTCGAAATCATCAGAAATAAGGAAGCGGTCTAATCTGGCAAAGATCGGAACCTCTCTTTTGTTATTCTAGGTGAACTTCCTGTTATGCATCGGGAGATCGAAAAGAGAAAGATCACTGACAAGGTTGGCAAAATCCTCCATGTCCGAACGTCTTCCCATCGCTCCGCTCCTTTCAAAGGAAAAACGAGTGATGTTAAAATCCCCTCCTAGGATCCATGGTCCTGCAAATTTGAGGCGGATATCTCGAATCTCACGCCAGAGAGAAGGGCAAAGCTGGTAATCGGTTGGTCCATAAACATTGGACACAATCCAGGTGACTCCTGATAGCTGATGCTTCAGAGCAACTGTAAGGCAAAAGACTCCTATTAACGAATCCAGAAGGGTGAAGTTTGGTTCCTTCCAACCAGTGAAAATACCTCCTGAAGACCCTACAGCGTCCAACCAAGCCCAGTTGGTGATCCTGTTCCCGCCCATCGACCGAAGAAAGGAAGGCGACGGGTTAGCACACTTGGTCTCTTGAAGGCAAATAATATCTAAATTCTGGGAAATAACATGAAGATTAATGGCTTTACGCTTTTCCACATCACCAAGGCCCCTTATATTCCACGAAAGCGTCCTCATAAAATAAAGAGTAGCAACTCAAACTAACAGAACCAAAGGAGAGACACAAGTCAAACAGAGGAGGGGATCCTCTCCTGCTCCATTCCCCGCAAAATATTAACAAAAACAGTTGGATCGAATCCTTCTTTTGTGACTGCTACGCCACATTCTCCTGCCAGAGCTACCACCGTGTCTGGATCCAGAAAGGAAAGGAGGGAGTGGAGTTCGTCGTCTGTGCTCTTCTCCACCATCTTCTTTAGGTGCGAGCCCAAAAAGTGATTGTGCTTCCCCCGTTGGTAGGTCTGTTCGAACGATTTCACCATCTGTTTCTGGCTTCGCCTGACTGAAGACTTCTGTGCTCCTCCCGCAACTCTATCTTCTAAGGCTGCTGCCTGGGGTTTCGGAAGAACTTCTGGCATCTGGCAAACATCAAGGTTATCAGGTAAAGAGTCTGGAACACAAAAATTCTGAGACAAGGCCCCCTCAGGAGAGGGAGGATCCCTATGATCCGAGAAGTCCGCCAAGTTGTTAGCTATATCTTCTATCTGGGGATTAGCGTTATCAGCCATGATATCCGCAACATTGACTGCCTGAGCAACCTCACATGGTGATCCGGACAGACCAGGATCCCGAAGATCAAGGTTACCAATATTCACATAAGAGGGAAGTTCATTCCAGCCTGGATTATCTCCATACAAAGAATGAGCAAAATGGACAGGATTGCTCACCAAGTCCGGAAAACCCCTAACAGGAAGGATACGACTCGGGGAAATCTCACCTTGGGGCCTGGCTCTGGTCTCTTCTGCCTCACGGAAGAAACGATCTCAGGTCGTCTCTGCTTCCGGCAACTGTCTAATCTGGAGTTCATAGAATCTGTTGCCTAAGCGGCAAGTGACCGACGAGGGGATAGCTGCTGCCATAGAAGTGCTAATCGTGACTCTAGCTTCCCTAAGATCGTCTGCCGAGTCCCAGTCATTCTCGAAACTAAGGACTTCCCCAAACTGATGAAGGACACTACTGATGGATTCAAGGTTCCAAGCATGACAAGGAAGGCCCCCAATGAAGAGTTTGATATTCTGAAATACCCTGGACCCTATAGCTCTATTATCAACTGACCACGGGAAGAACTGAACGGAGATGTCGCCAAAGTCGAAGAAAGATTGTTTTAGGGCATTCGAAAGGCCAGCTTTGGACGGGAATTCTATCAAGAACTCATTAGAGTCTAGAATCCTAGCTCTCCACTGCCAGTTCGCTCCCCAAGCTTGGGAGAAACGACTGGAGAGGATAGACGGAGAGCCCTCGCCTCTCACCACTTTGCAAATAGCACACCATCGAAGGTTGAACAAGGAGTCGAGGACTGTCTGGCTAAAATCCATCACCTCACAGGTGGATGGATGAATGGAAGGGGGGGGGGGGGGGGGAGGGTAGGAGGACGACCCTCTAGCAAACTTCCTGTTGGAAGGACAGTTAGCCATCTTGTGGCCTACCCCTTTGCACAACAAACACACCACCCCGTTCCTACAGTCGATCTGAGAATGCCCTTTCTCTCTGCATCTGAAGCAAAACCCTATCTTCGGCTTCTGCGCAGCAACTCCAGTATTTGAATCTGACTGTTTCCTTGCTACCAATGCAGATCTGCTGTTGTGATCTCAGATCTTCTGGGCCCAAGGATCGAGCGAAGGATTGATGGGATGGTAAAAATCTGAGGGTTTTTTACCAGATCTGATGACTTCAGCATACGTCGGGCGAATCCCTCTCTCGGGACCCTTAGCCTGAATCGCCTGGTGTCCCCACTGCATCCCGGATCTGTGGGGTCCGCTTCCTTGGGGGAGATCTCTGGATGGGAAAGGAGGATAAAGATGACGGGGGAAATCATACCTAAGATCTCCAATCCAGTCATGTCTCCGATCTCCTCCTCTCCATCCGCTCTCTCTCCAAGAGGGCCTCGATTGGCCCCATCTCCTATCGGTCACCTCCGCTCTCCTTCCGAGAGTCACCTCCGCTCTCCTTCCGAGAGTCGCCATCGGTCTCTCTCCTGGTCGTCCCTCCGTTAATGTATATTGTAGGTTATACATATGAGTTAGGTGTACATGACTCATTCCCTACACATGTATATGCCTATATATTCGTGGCTATTGCCCTAATGAGAATCATCCATCATTCTCCCAAACCCTAGCCGTCTCTCCCTCTCTCTCTCTCTCTTCTAGGGTTGTGGTAACAAATGCCACTTCAACTGGCGCTCGGTTCTTTTTATGCCAAATACCCCAATTTGGTTTCCTTTATATGCCTATAAAATTATTTTACAATTTGTTTTTTTGAAAACCCTCAGTCCAATAAAACTGTAATATTTCCACATTGTTGAAATATTTCCATATCATGAAGTGTCGAAATATTAGTCAAAATTTCGAACCATGCTTGAACCTACAACAACTTGAACCAAAAACAAGCAAGACATCATGAAATTATGCCTCCGAAAAGGAATCATAATAACATAATAATAACCCCCAAAATTAAAAAAACAAAAAAGAACAAGAAAATACCTAAAACGAATATTGTAAGATCTAATACTCAGCTAAGCATCATGCTCGACCTAACCAACAATCTAATGAACTGCATCACTTATCCTTAGATCGTTTATTTAAACTACATAGGCTAGGCATTAACCATACTATTCCTAGTCTCAAGAGGGGCCTTCTCTTCCCCCGTTCCCCGGGTCGTCATCAAGTTTATTGTTGGCACAGATTGAGATTAAGGGTTCATTTGGTTGTAAGGTTCCGTGACTTGAGTTGAGAGTGCTATTAGGAGGATTACCTGCGTTCAATCTTGTTTGTCATTAGCCATGTAAGCCATCTGATTATGATTAAATAAAAAAAGCTATGATCTGTAGACACGGACACGTAGGTGTGTGTGTGTATATATATATATATATGAAATTGATATAAATTAAAAATTATTGCCCCTTCGGAATTAGACTCCTACACAGTCTACCATTTTCCTTTGTTCACCCAATTGGAGAAGGAAGAGACTAGCAACATTCGGTTTAATAATATGGAGCGATGGTATCATCCCGTGTCGACACAGGTGGACACGGGAATCCGTGTCGACACGGGTTGACACGGCTCCGAGGGTTCAATTAGAGGTGTCCCCCATATCATAGAAAAAAAGGGAAATTTTATTCATACCCCAAAAATCTGTAATTAGCCCCCATCTTCCATTCGTTTCTCAATAGCTTTTTCATAATTTTTAAATACCTATTATACCCTTATTTTATACCTCACATATCAACTAAAACCCAACTTAAATACAGAACCCTTTGAATGCCTTAGAAAGAAACGGTGGCGATGGATATGACATCATCATCATCGGTAACAGCAACAGCAACGGCAACGGGGCTCGACAAACCCAACCCCCAATTCTCACGATCAGATTTCTTCATAGGAGATTTAACCCCTCTACTAATGGGGAAAGAAGAGAAGTCGGCACCCTTGTCAGATGTATTTAAGAGTGGGGTGTGTTCAAGAGGTCGTATAATTGGGATATATTCAAGAGGGTGGGTGTTTAATTGGGGTATAATCAAGGTGGGACGGGCCATTTAACTGAGGTGTATTCAAGGTGAGGTGTAAGGGGGGAGGGTGTTTTTGGGATAGAAATGGGGTATGATAAAAAAACTAGGGGTGTGTTTAAGTTTGTTGAAAATGGGGGTTAATTACAGATTTTTGAGGTATGAATAAAATTTGGGAAATATTATTCATACCCCATAAATCTGTAATTAGCCCCCATTTCGAAGAAACTTGAATACACCCCATTTTTTTTTTTCATACCCCATTCTTATCCCAAAAATACCCTTCCCCCTTACACCCCACCTTCAATACACCCCAGTTAAATGGCCCGCCCCAACTTAATTATACCCCAATCAAACACATACCCCCTTAAATATACCCCAATTATATGCACTCTTGAATACACCCCACTCTTAAATAAACCCCATGCAGTTGGCTGATACTTGAAGGCACAAGTAGAGCTGCAACTTGGGCGGGCCAACCTGAACCCAACCCGAGTCCAACCCGAACCCAACCCGAATTTGGGCGGGCTAATCCGAGCCCAACGCGAATCATTTCTCCTCGACCCGACACGAAGTTAGCAGGTCTGGGTCAAGGCTAAACGGGTTCGGGTCGTAAACGGGTCGACACGATAGACCCGTTTATTAAACGGGTCGGGTCCGGGTTTAGGGTCTGGACACGGTAGACCCAGGAAGACCCGTTTAGTATTCAATAGGTCATGTCGGGTCGGGTCGGGTCGGGTCTACCAACAATCCGATACTATAATATATAAAACCAGTGGGTCTTTCGGGTAAGGTCGGGTCAAGTCGGATTGGGTCGGATCGGGTCAACTGAATAGATCCGGGTGGTAAACGGGTCTTATCGTGTCTACCTGTTTATTAGCGAGTCAGGTACGGGTTTAGGATCTAGACACGATTAGTTAAACGGGTCGGGTCCGGGTCTAGGGGTTTTGGACACGACACGAAACTAGACACGACACGACACAACTCATTGCCACCCCTAAACCCGACACGACACGACTCATTGCCACCCCTAGCTGCAACTTGGGCGGGCCAACCCGAACCCAACCCGACTTTGGGCGGGTTAACCCGAACCCACCCCGCACAACCCGACGGGTTGGGCGGGGGTAAGTTTAAACGAACATTGGGTTGGGTTGGGGTACAAAAGACGCTGAGCAGGGGCTTTGGGGTTTGGGGTATAAAAAAAAAGGGCATTGTTGGTATTAAAGGATTGTTGAGTAAGTTATTGAGAAACGCTAGGGATACGCTAGGGATACGGGGGCTAATTACAGATTTTTGGGGTATGAATAAAATTTCCCTAAAATTTCCCTAAAAAATGGGTTATTTTGACTTTGCCACCCAAATTTTACCTTGAATTAGACTTTAGCCCCCATTATTTCATTAATTAGACTTTACCCCCCAAAACTAACTGTTCCGTCAGCTCACCATCTAAGAGAAAGGGTGAGCTGACGGAAAAGAAATAAAGTTTTGTGGGGTGAGCTGACGAACCGTTAGTTTTGGGGGGTAAAGTCTAATTAATGAAAATATGGGGGGTAAAGTCTAATTCAAGGCAAAATTTGGGGGGCAAAGTCAAAATAACCCTAAAAAAATCAATCGCGTTCAATCGAGACTGGCTCACTATTGTAACCACCGGTAGTCGCACTGCCCGTCGCCGCCTTGCCGGCGTTGCCGCCGGGATCCACCGTCCGCCTCCATGCTGGTTGCTGCTGCCCCCCCTCGCTTCTCCTCTCCTCCCTCTGACCCTAGAATTTCCCTTTTAAGAACCCGCCACGAATTTAATTCATAAATCCGTTAACCCAAACAGCCAAATCCCAAAAAAAAAACATTTTTTTTACCGACCGAAATCGACATTCGGGGTGCAACGCGATTCAACTTATCAAGAGAGGGCGAGGAAGCAGAAGAGAGACTAACTTGTGAGATCGGCGAGGAGAGCCCTGCGCTGCGCCTGGGTGGCGTTGCTGCCGACATCGAGGAGTCAGAACCCAATCACAAATACGGCGCCGGCGGTATCAGCCGGGGTGGTAGACGAGGAGGCGGTTGTGGTCAGCTGCGTCGACGATGAGGAGGACGGCAAGGGCGGGATAGCTGCGGCGGCCCATCGGCTGGTGCAGCGGTTGCTGAGGTGGCCGACGAGGGTGTGGACGAAGAGGTTGGAGCGGCGACCGCAGAGCCGATGCCCGCACGTGCGGGATCCCGGGCTCGTGCAAGTGCGACTTGAGGTGCGGCGACCATCCGAACTGGACCCCCTCAGATCACCGACGACGCTGGCGGCGGCGGTGGCCCGAACATCTGAGATTTGAGCAGGGAGGAAGAGTGAGAGTCGCGACGTCACGAAGTTCGATGGTGATGTCGGGGAAAGGCGCGGTGACGTGTACTTTGGGTTCACTTTTGATTTGGCGGTTATTTGCGACGAATTACGATCAACGGCGTGGATTGAGCTGAGTGATGATCAACGGCCAGTGATCTGCCAATGATCATCAACGGCCGGTGGGTTGTGCTGACTGCCGAGTCAAATGCATGGCATTCCAGTGATAATCAACAGCTCGATGGTGTGGAGTCGTTTGGTTGCCGTGCAAATGATGTGCATACTGCAATTAAAATTTTATATGTTTAGATAAAATTTTATTTATAAATTTTTATGTACAAAAGTTGCACAAATTGAAAAAGTGTGTATCTATTTACACATTATGTCTTATTAATAAAACAACAATAAACTGTTTGTATATGTGTTTTCAGAATCATAGGCTAAAAACATAAGAACCAAACGACCTCTAAGAGAAATGCCATTGGTCTACATAGGAATTTAAAATTTATTACTAGAACTAGTGAGGAAAAGAAAATGCATCAAAATTATAATATACGATAGATTACACATAGACCTAGAGCTATCAATTGGTTTGAGCTACCCGATACCTGCTTGTTCGGTCTGAAAAAATTTAGGTCGAGTTTTATGTGAGTTTGTGTTGGGCTAGGTTTGAACATGATTTTAAATCCGAACTTGAGTTCGGACTGAGTTCGGCCCGTGTTAAGCTCGGCCCACTTTAGGCCTGAATCCGAAAGAGTAAGGGTATTTTAGACGCTCCATTTATGAGAAATTTCATTAGTGTGTATTGATGATTTATAATTGTATAAAGTGCAAGAAGAAGACATCCAATTTTTGCTATCAATGATTATGCAAATTGCAAGCAGTAAAAAGTTTAATTAGAAAACTATAATTATGTTTCTATCGTATTAGTTTATTAAACCACCCCTTCTTGATATATTTTGTTTATTTAGAAGAAAGTTATGCACAAGTTGGTTTTTAGTGATAATTGATATTGTTTAGTATCGCATAATGTTTGTTGCTCCATATATGCCCACAATTTTAGGTACGTCACTTATACAAAAAATGTTAGGTTTTAGTAAAATGGTGAGATGTATTGTTACTTATAAATTGAAGGAGCATTGTAAATGTTATTTTTTTATGACTTTTTCTCTCGCAATGCTTGGGCAGACCTTAACTCGGCCCGAAATCTGAGAAAAAAAAATGGACTGAATTTAGGCTGAACATGATGGTTTAATTTTGGGCCAAGTTCGGACTTAGAAGGGCCACCTAGAATTCGGGTCGGGATTGGACAGACCTTGATTGAACCAGCCGAGCCCAATTGATATGCCTTCATAGATAACTTGTAGTTTGATCGATTAACACTCACCCCCTTATGTTTAAAAATCATACCATACAAATGCACCCCCCCCCACCCCCCCCTCTCTTTTAGTTTGAAGAACATATCAACTTACCCACCAGAAGATATGAGAGTTGGCAAACAACTAACACTTCAGAGGACAATGATTTCTTGGTTGCTATAACAGATGCCGATGAGATCCGTAGGGTTGTCTTATCATCCCCTGCTAATAAGTCCCCAGGGCCAGACGGATTTAATGCTGAATTCTTTAGGAATTTCTGGGAGATCATCAGGGAGGACATGGTTAGTGATGTTCAAGCTTTCTTCCTTAAAGGTGATATGCCATTGGGATGGAACGACACGACGGTGGTTCTCATCCCCAAATCAGATCAGCCGGTTGGACTGGCGGATTATCGACACATAAGTTTGTGCAATTTCAGATATAAGGTTATTTCTAAAATCCTATCTAATCGGTTGAAGCTTATTCTTACTAAGGCTATTAGTGAGGACCAGTTTGCTTTCTTGCAGGGGAGAAAGATCAGAGACAATATCTTGCTGGCTCAGGATGTTGTGTTACATGCCTTGCATGTGGCTCCCCGATCGGGGCTGGGCGATGGCGGTGAAAGTTGACATTGAGAAGGCTTTCGACCGTGTCCATAGGGTGGCCTTCCATAAAGTTATGGAATCGATGGGCTTCCATCCGATGTGGCGGCAATGGATTTTCCAATGTATTTCCACTACTACGATGCGGAATGGCAAAGAAACACTGGTTTTCCAGCCTACTTGCGGGTTACGCCAAGGAGATCCCCTATCACCTTATTTGTTCATGTTGATTTCTCAGGTCATTTTTTGGGAGCTGGAGCGTAGTATCGATAGCGGAGATGTGGAGGGCTTCACAACGAGCCGTAATCCTGTTCCGGTCTCCGCCCTCGCTTATGCGGATGCCTTTCTTTTTTTTTTACCAAAGCCACAGTCCTGGATGCTTGGGGATTGAGGACGGTCTTTGATAGGGTGGAGAAGAGTAGTTGGGCATTAACCCGGGGAAATCTAGCATCAAATTTTCTCGGCGTTTATCCACATCTTTGTGGGGACAGATTTTGCAAACTTTGCAGATGAAGGAAGAAGGGGTGGATCCACTTGGGTGTCCTGATTAATGGTAGTTGGGTTTCAACAACTCATTTCCAATTCCTAGTGAAAAGAATAGAGGGTCGATTGGTGGGGTGGAAACGGTAGCTGCTCTCCCAAGCTGGGAGATTAGTACTCATTCAGGCAGTTCTTTAGAAGATGAACATGTGAGGCGACTGCAACAGCTGAAGGGGATCCCATTGAACATGCGCCCAAAGTACCTGAAGATTCTTCGATCGTTGTGAGAGGGCTTCGTCGGGAGGGTAGAGAATCAGGAAAATTGGAGAGGGATGCACGTGTGGAGATTGAAGGTGCCTCACCGCATCCGCCTGTTTTTGTGAAAAGTATTGCATGAGGCGCTACCATCGGCAACTTGTTTACGTCATAGGGCGGGGTTGGGTTACGGAGCATGCCCTTGGTGTGGTGAAATAGAAGAGGATATTGCTCATATTTTTTGGGAATGTCCGATGGCCGTTTCGTTCTGGCGTAGAGTACAGCTGAGTACAGGCTTGGATTTTTATCAGGAGGACATTTTGAGGCCTCTAGGCCGAATTCAACAACGGAATGCAGGACCAGGGCCGAGTGAGGTGTTGGCTGTGGAGATGTGGCAGCTGTGGAAAGCTAGATGCTTGAAACTCTTTGAAGAAGGGGTTGTTGACTTGGCAAGTATGGTTCAGAGAGGACTGGATTTGAGTTAGAATTTTGCCCAGGGTTTGATGTCTTGGGGAGAGGAAGTAGCCCATGGCTCGGAGTGGTATCTGTGGACAGATGGTTCTTTTGATGTCCAAGGGAAAGCGGCTAGTTGGGCTTGGGTCTTGGCTGACAAGGGCGGGCAATTTGCAGCAGCAGCGGCGAACCACTGCATGGTTAGTAATTCCCTTCAGGCGGAGTTCAGGGCTATTAATAATGCGTTAGAAGAGTTGGTGCGTTTAGCGTACAACAACGTCAAGGTTTTGACTGATGCAATGAAGGTGAGAGATGGCTTTAGTCCTGGGTCGGGGCTATGATCAGGATGCCAATACACTCATTATATCTTGCGTGCATGCTTGGCGGAAATTGAGAAGGGTATCCATCCACTGGATTCCTCGTACAGCTAACAGTGCAGCCAATTGGTTGGCTTTGAATGCTAGGGTGCTAGGCCAGGTGGGATACTGCTGGGACTCCCAGTTCTCTCTTATCCTCACTAATTTTGTCCTGAAGGACATTCAGACTGTTTTGTAATGGCCACCTTTGCTGTAACAAAAAAAAAACACTCGGGTGACGAGGATGGCAAGCAACTGATGCTTGGGTGTAGGGGTGGATCTAAGAGTTGGCTCGGCTAGGCTACAGCCCGGCCGAGATTTAGTCAAAAACCTGCTTTTTCAGTTTAGCCCAGCCCTGCCCACAGTTAGCCCAGCCCACCTTAAAGTTAAAGCCCATCCTGACCCCGATCTCCTCTAAAGTCTAAACCCGTTTGGTTCGTTGGGGTCTTTGGGGAGCAGATACAGGCAGCGGCGGCTCTTTGCTCTCATCTCCCCGATTCTCTCGGAGTCCGGACCGGCACCAACAGCAGCCACGGCACGGCAGCAACGCCGAGAGTCGAGGCTTCGACTTCGAGTTCGAGCGACGGTCAGGCGACTCAGGGCTGCAGGTGAGTTTTCCCTTCCCCTTCCCCTTCTTCTTCTTCTTCTTGTTTTGGATGATTGGATTATTTGGATCTAGCCTCTAGAGCTGATTTTCGGATGGATCGGATGATTCGGATCGGAAAATAACATCAAAAAATTTTGGATTTTTTCGGATCGGAATCATCGGATGCTTTCGGACTTTTATGTACAAAAGTTATACAAATTAAGGAAGTGTATATCTATTTACATACATTATGCCTCATTAACAAAACAACTCTAAACTGTTTGTACATGCGTTTTCAGAATCATAGGCTAAAAACATAAGAACCAAATGACCCCTAAGAGAAATGCCATTGGTCTACATAGGAATTTAAAATTTATTACTAGAACTAGTGAGGAAAAGATAGTACATCAAAATTTTAATATACGATAGATTACACATAGACCTAGGGCTGGCAATTGGTTTGAGCTATAGCCGATACCTGCTTGTTCGGTCTGAAAAAATTTAGGTCGAGTTTTATGTGAGCTTGTGCTGGGCTGGATTTGGACTGAGTTCGGGCCGTGTTAAGCTCAGCCCATTTTAGGCCTGAACCCGAAAGAGTAAGGGTATTTTAGACGCTCCATTTATGAGAAATTTCATTAGTGTGTGTTGATGATTTATAATTGTATAAGTGCAAGAAGAAGACATCCAATTTTTGCTATTAATGATTATGCAAATTGCAAGCAGTAAAAAGTTTAATTAGAAAACAATAATTATGTTTCGATCGTATTAGTTTATTGAACCATTCCCTCTTGATACATTTTGTTTATTTAGAAGAAAGTTATGCACAACTTTGTTTTTAGTGAGAATTGATATTATTTACAGAATTTTTTGAGAAACGGAATAAAAATTATTAATAATTTAATAAACGGAACAAAAGTTGGTTATTTGCCAAAAACGAAATATTACACCATCTCAAATGGCGTAAATACTTTATGCCATTTTGAGATGGCGTAAAAGTCAAGGGGTCTATTACAATGTCGAAACAGCCCTTGCTTTACGCCATCTCAGATGGCGTAAAGTACTATGCCGAAAATACCCTATCTTTACGCCATCTGAGATGGCATAAAGTCCTTACACTATTTAATCCCCATTTGATGCCATTTGCTTCTCAGTTGATGTAAAACACTCTCTCTCCTTTCCTCTCCTTTCCTCTGTGGAGCACTCTGAGGTGTAGGGTGTTCGGGTGAGGGCACTGTGGGGCACTGAGGTGTGGGATGTTCGGGTGAGGTCACTGTGGGGCTGAGGTGTGGTATGTGCTGTGGGGCTGAGGTGTGGGGTGTTTGGGTGGGTGCACTGTGGGGCTGAGGTACTGTGGGGCTGAGGTATGGTCTGTGCTGTGGGGCTGAGGTACTATGGGGCTAAGGTATGGTCTGTGATGTGGGGCTGAGGTGTGGGGTGTTCGGGTGGGTGCACTGTGGGGCTGAGGTATTATCTGGAATGGAGCGGAATGATGGACGATTTCCAGGAGGCCCGACCACGGATCATGTGCTTCTCTCACGAACTAGACATTGTGCTACTGCCGTATTTAAGCATGCTGAGGTACGTTTTAAATTTTATATTCGAGCATACTGTGGTATTTAAATTAATTAATATTAAAAAATAAAAGAATTTAATTAAAATTTGTATATTAGATCGACTATCACGACATTCATTCCTGTTATCACGGGAATCTTTTGGATGAGTGAGAGTTGTTCGACTCCCGTACTCAGTTAGTGGAGCAGGCCGGGTTCGGTTGGTTCAGTCGCATTCGATGGCTGAACAACGACCTGCGTCTCTGCTACGCACTAGCTGAGCGTTGGTGGCCGGCTACTCACACATTGCATTTTTCATTCGGAGAGATGTCGATCACTTTGCATGACGCTCAGCAGATTATAGGGTTGGCCATCACTGGCCTCCCTATGACTGTACCTCCTGGCACCCCACCGTTTGACTACCGTCAGCTGATCTACGATAGCTTAGGAGTTGTACCGCTTTCGCCATCACAGGGGGAGCGGTATATCCAGCTTAGCTGGCTTCGTACTCAGTTTGGACCGGCACCTCTAGAGCCGGTCCACCCTGAGACAGTAAATTTTTATTTATTAATTGTATTCAATACATGTTAGTATTCTTATATAAATGACATGCTAATAATGCATTTTTACTATTTAAGGCATTGAGGTACACACGTGCGTACTTGTTGGCACTGTGTGGCTTATGCCTGTTTCCAGATACAATTGGCAATCTTGTGCATGCCAGTTATCTTGTTTTTTTTTAGGATTTGACCATTACTTCTCAGTATGCCTGGGGTGCAGCCGTTCTGGCATTTTTATACTCTGGCCTAAACCGTTTTGCGATGGGTGTTGCACACCAGCTAGTGGGTTGCACCCCCTTACTGCAGGTAAAAAAGATTGTAATATGTTCTATTTGTTCTGTTTTATTTGAATTGTTTAGAATCTTATATATTTATTGTATTGTTTCAGGTTTGGGCCTATGAGTACCTACCTGTAGGGAGGCTGATACGTTTTGACCTTCCCGAGGGCACCCAACCCTTTCCTAGAGCTTTGAGGTGGGTCCTTCCGTACCGGCAGTATGAGTCTGACCCCCACCACAGCATCCCGTTGTACCGGATGATCCTGGATTTACTGACTGGGGTGAGGTAAGTTAATTAAACATTAACATTAGATATTTTAGTAGGTTACTCATAATTTAATAGTTGATTGTCTTATTAAACAATGCAATATATTTTTTAGGTCACTTGGCTCTCTCACTTTTCACTTGAGCCGGATGTTCCACTTTTTTTACTAGAGGCTTGGGAGGCGAGTTGGGCGTGTCACCGGTCCTGTGTGATCCATATGGCGCTTGCGCTATATCATCCACTAGATCGGTGTTTACGTCAGTACGCTAGATGCCAGCCCATCCCTGCTGCACCTCTTTCATGGGCTTCTAGGGACAGAGGCTTGAGTGTGGGACACGTTGCCCTCCAAGCGTAAGAGCAGCGGTTGGTTGCCTACAGAGTTGAGTTAGCCCCATTTCTCTGTTTGGACTCTCACGATAAGATAATTTTAATAAGTTAATTATTAATTTCATGTGCGGTTATGTTTATTGCGTACAGAGTAAAATTCTTAGTATGTGCTTGTATGTGTATTTCGTATATATTTTAGACGGGTGTCCGATACTGGAGTACCGTCAGTGGTTTGGTATTCCGTGGATCTACAATCCATGGACGCGCTACTTGGAGCCACGTTTTCTCCCCCAAGGATATGGAGACCAGTTTTTTCACCAGTACACCCTCAGATGCTTCCAGGCGGTAAGTTTAATATTTATATAAAGTAAATTTATCATAAGTGCTCTTTAATATATAATTCTAAAATTGTATAAATAAATTTTATAGGCTGACAATCTAGAGGTTGTTGGTCCGTTGTATACTGAGGATACTGTGAGAGGTGTCATAGAGTTACTGAGGTCTGCTCCAGATCTTCGGTTACTCTATGCACCTAATGAGGGACAACCTTCAGTACCATATCGCACATGGCGTGGTGGCCGAGGCAAAGGCCGAGCGAGAGGCCGAGTTGGTGCATAGGAGGGAGAGGCACAAGAGGAGGGAGGTGGGGTACAGGAGGAGGGAGGTAGGGTACATGATGATGGGAGGTGGGGAACAGGAGGAGGGAGGTGGGGCACAGGAGGAGGGAGAGGTAGAGCCAGGGGTGGATATTCTGGATATGATTGAGTACGATTACTGCTCCCAAAGTTTGTCCAGTCAGGGGCTCTCACTATTATACCAGTTGTCGACCAGCTTTGAGCCAGGCCAGGGGTCCTCGCAAGTAGCTACTTTAGACCCTGGCCAGGTATCTTCACAGGCAGCTACTTTAGAGGGGTCCTCGCAGGCAGCTATCGCTAGTCCACTCCAAACCCCGCAGGCAGTTACTGTCGTCGAGCAGGTTTCTTTGCCTCCAAGGAAGAGGCACATTGCTGGATACTATGCTAGGGTTGTATCTGGGGATTATATTCATGATACGCCAGGATGTCGGCATTAGTAATCATGATTGTTTGGTACCATTTTTTCCTCGCATACATTACTAGTTATGATTATTTTTGTATCTTGAGAGTGATAAAGAGAGAGATAGGAACTCATCGCTACCCCCCGTGAGAGCGAAAGTGAGAGAGAGAGAGAGAGAGAGAGAGAGAGAGAGAGCGATAGAAAAATAGAGATATTTTTCCTTCCTTATTTATCCGGGCTGGGGACCGGCAATGTAATTAAGATGTTACATTGGCGAAGTTAAAAACTATTTTTTTAACCTAAACCCTAACACTAAACCCTAACCTTAAAACCGAAACCCTAAACCTAACCCCTAAACCTTATACCCTAAAACCTAAACCCTAACTCTTAAACCTAAACCCTAAAACCTAAATCCTAAATCCTAAACCCTAAACCCTAACCCTAAAACCTAAAACCCTAACCCTAAACCCTAAAACCCTAAACCCTAAACCCGAAACCCTAAACCCTAAACCCTAAAACCCTAAACCCTAACCCTTAAACCTAAACCCTAACCCTAAAACCCTAAACCCTAACCCTAAAACCATGAACCCTAAACCCTAAAACCTAAACCCCTAAAACCTAAACCCTAAACCTAAAACCCTAAACCCTAACCCTAAAACCTAAACCCTAAAATGATTTTTAGATGAAATTAGATGTAAATTAATAAAATTACATTATAAAGGTAGAGGGACTAGTTAATTATGGGAAGGTTAACTTGTACCAAAAGCAAAATATATAGATATTTTACATGTCAATGAGATATAATTTCAAATAATTGATTTTACAAAATCAAGATGTGGAATCGGGTCCTATGGGATTCCTACAAGTTGTTCGACTATGACCAATTTGGTGGCAACGACTACAACGAAAAGGTCGCACTTCCCTAACATCTGTATTTTGTCTTCTAACTTTGGGACGACCAGGATGACGTCTAGTGTTTGGTGCTAAGATAGGATTTTGTCTTTGTGACGGATTATGGAGCTCATATGGATTAGGGATCCCTTCTATAGGAGTAGCATAAACTTGTTTATTTGTTTCCACATATAGTTCTATTGGACACAAATCATAAATATTCTATCTCTTAAAGTTGCATGCACATATTGCATGCTGACGTGGAATAAGTGTGTGCTTACATTTTCCGCATGTAAAATTATTTTCTGCTAGGTCAATGATTTCACGTCTAGATTTTGCATTATCAATTATTTCAAATTGCATCTTATTGACATGTAAAATATCTAAATATCTTGTTTTATCAATTCAATTTTTAAAATTTTTTTCCGCTTTAGGTATAAGTTGACCTTCCCATAATTGACAAGTCACTCTACGTTTATAATGTAATTTTATTAATTTGCACCTAATTCCATCTAAAAGTCATGTTATTGGTTTCTCTCGTAAATATCTAATTGTTAAATTAAAAGACTCGGTTATGTTAGATGTCAATATCCTATACCGTGGTACGGGTGAGTAAGTTGTTAACCAATGATGTGTATTGTGTGTCGGGTCACCTGATATAATCCAATCATAAGCTTTCTTATCTTCAGTCTCAATTTGTTGAAGTACTACATTACATTCGGTAATATCATATTTCTTAGCTGCTTTTCTTAATAAATCACATAAAAGTTTTTTTCAAAATTTATTTTTAAGATTTGCTTTAAAATATTGTATGCAAAAGAAATGATGAGATTGGGAAAAAATTCGACTAGCGACATAAATAAGTCCTTTTTATTTATCAGAAATAAATAATAGTTTTGAAAAATCATATGGATTTAATGCAATCATAAGATACTCTAAAAGCCAAATCCAAGTATGCTTATTTTCAGCCTCGATAACTGAATATGCTATTGGAAACATCCCACTGTTAGGATCATGGGAAATAGCAGTAAGCATTATACATTGGTATTTTCCTTTTAAAAATATACCATCTATAGCTATAATCGGTAAACATCCATTTTTAAAACCAGTTATACATGAATTAAAAGCAATAAAAACTCTTTGAAAAAACTATTATTATCATTAGTTTTAATTATAGCAAAACTACCAGGATTTGTTTCAAAAATAGTTAAACAATAATGGTTTAGATTCATATAAGATTCTATATCACAACCATGGATTTCTATATTAGATATTTTCTTAGCTTTTCAAGCTTTATTATAAGATACAGATACACCAAAATAATAAAGCATATCTTTTATTATAGAAGATGGAAGATAGTTTGGATTATTTGCTAAACGAGTTACAATCTTAGATTTAATCCATTCAGAAGTAGCTTGAGGATGATTTCTTGGCATTACCTTACCTGTACATGTATGAGTCAAATTATATGTCACAATGTCAAAGGTATCACCATCACAAGTTTTTTTTGCATAAATACGCCATATACATTCTGGCATATCATATTTTATCGCAATTTTACTAAGTAAAAAAAAAATTAATTACAATATCAAGCATGGCTTTTCTAAATAATTTTGTCGATGAATATGTTTTACCAATATAAATCTCGTTATCATCCGAAGATGATGAACTAGACTCACTAATCTCTAAATCCATATTACCATCAGAGGTAATCGGTGCTGAAGCTGATACTAGTGTTGATACCGGTATTAGTGTCGATATCGGTATAATAGATGAGGGTTGTCTAATATTATCAAGCATATCATAGTCATTTGCTGGTGGTACCGATGAACTAGGGTCATTAGCATGAACATAATATGATTGATAATTAATATTTATATTACTACTTGGGGGATAATCTATAAATATAGTTAGCCTAGTACCACGAGAAATATTATCTTGTAATATCCATTCCCAATTAGCATTATCATAAATTTCAATTAGATAGGATTGTGATTCATTAACTATACAAGCTGACCTTAGTACGAAACCCGGAGGGAGGTTGCAACGAGTCGCTATCTCGTGTTGCATTTGTACTAACGTCTAATCCAGTTGAATGAAGATGACCCTTGTATTTCCTCCAGCGTAGTTATCAATCTCGCACCGACCTCCATAGCGACAAATTATTGGAATCATTGTCACTATCTAATGTAAATCGAAGAATGCAAAATTGAGTGCAGAGTGGGGAGAGATATGAAACTTTGAGTGTTGAGAGAGAAAGATCTGAGCAAAGATGTAACGACCTTTTTTTATTATTATTTATTTTATCGTGGTGGGTCCGTCGGAGTCAGTGAAGTTCGTGCGCCGGCGCGTCTCGGCGTGAGTCTAGGTTGAGTCAGGCGCGGCGCGGGCAAAACCAGAGGGAAAAAAAAAAGAAAAAGAAAAAACAAAAACCCTTACCCGAACCCGACCCTAGCCCACTACCCTACCCTACCCAACCCGACCCTCTCTCTCTCTCTCTCCCTTAGACCCGACCCGATCCGATTGCCCCCCCCCCCCATCCGATGCCTCCCTTCTTTGACCTCACCGTCGGCTACCGCTCCTAGGCCCTAACACTACAAAAAAAATAGTTTTTACCGACGAAAAATATCCGGCCGTAAATTTACTGTTTCGTCGGTAAAGATTTATAGCGACGGAATCTATTTCCGTCGCTAGTCTGTCGGGAAAGAAGGCGTCAGGAAAAATAGGCGATGGACAAAAAATATCCATCGGTATTAATAATTAATACCGACGGAATGTTTCTGTCCGTCGTCTATATAAGACTATTTAATTAAAAATATAATAGAGTATTGCCGACGGAATATTAGCTACTGTCGGTAATATATAAGGTTATTACCGACGACTAAAGGTTTTTCGGTCGGTAATACTGTATATATTAACGACGAAAATATACTTTCTGTCGGTAATATATAAATAATTAAAAAAACTAAAATATATTATTGCCGACGGAATTGATATCTTTCGTCGGTAAAAAAATATGATTTTTTTTAAAAAAATTACAGAAATAATGTTATTTAATTCCTGTGATTTACAACAATACCACAATATATTCAAATATTATCATAATTGACTAAATCAACAATACCACAATACCATAATACAACAATACCATAATATTTATCAAATATTACCGCAAATTATCAAATATTACCAAATACTACCACAATACCAGACAATTATAGACAAGACCAAAAAATAACCACATATTTATTACAAAATTATTTTACACAATCCAAAACTGAGGAAATATGCGTGCCCTATCTCAATCACGCCATGCCGCCCGGCACCAACGCTGGTGCTCTCATCCCCTAACGCTGCCCGACTCCTACAATTAACATATATTTGTTAAAAAAAATAGTTTATATCTATAATTTAGAGTCTAAGTGTTGCAAAATCATAAGTTAGCGTGTTTCGGATTTGAAATAGGTTTGGATTCGATCGGATCGTTATCGGATCGGCATCCGATAATTCGTACTTGGAATTATTCCGTATTTCGGACTTGCGAGCGAGTTCTAATTGAAAATTTTAACAATTTACGATCCGATTGACCAATTTAGAGTCTAAGTGTTGGAAAATCATAAGTTAGCGTGTTTCGGATTTGAAATAGGTTTGGATTCGATCGGATAGTCATCGGATCGGCATCCGATAATTTCTACTTGGAATTATTTCGTATTTCGGACTTGCGAGCGAGTTCTAATTGAATAGTTTAACAATTTACGATCCGATTGACCGATTTAGAGTCTAAGTGTTGGAAAATCATAAGTTAGCGTGTTTCAGATTTGAAATAGGTTTTGATTCGATCGGATCATCATCGGATCGGCATCAGATAATTCGTACTTGGAATTATTCCGTATTTCGGACTTGCGAGCGAGTTCTAATTAGAAATTTTAACAATTTACAATCCGATTGACCAATTTACAGTCTAAGTGTTGGAAAATCATAAGTTAGCGTGTTTCGGATTTTAAATAGGTTTGTATTCGATCGGATCGTCATCGGATCGGCATCCGATAATTCATACTTGGAATTATTCCGTATTTTAGACTTGCGAGCAAGTTCTAATTGGATACTTGGAATTATTCCGTATTTCGGGCTTATAAGCCGGCCGCCGCCTCTACTCGCCACCCCTAGCCCCTCTACCAGCCGCCACCCCTAGACCCTAAGTCGGCCGCCCCCCTTCCTTGACCCCTACCCCGCCGGCCGTTGCCCTCCCCTCCCTTTAAATCCCCTTCCCTACTCCCCCTGTCCCCCTTCCTCAGTCCGAACCCCTCACCCCTATCTGATCCCCTTCTTCCTCTTCTCTGATTTCTCCCTCTTCCTTCCCCATCCGATCTCTCTCTCGTTTCCCTCTTGCTGTGTGTGTGTGGCGCGATAGTCGAGGCATTACCGGTCGAAGGAGGAGCCGCAGCCACAGCCACAGTCGATGACCCCTTGCACCAGGTCGGCCACCTCCCTTCCTTTCCCCTGTTTTTTATTTTTTTTTTTCTCTTTCTCTCTTGTACTGTTGAAACCAGCCGACGAGCTGACCCATTGCATGCCACCCCTCCTTCTCACCTTGTTGCGATGGTTGCCGATGGCTTCGTTGTCGGCAACCATGCAACAGGTAGCACTCGACCCAGCCCGACCAGGCCCCATGGGCTGATAGCCACCTACCGCTTTGACCCCTGCATTCCCCCCCGTTGTGGTGGCTGTCGTCAGCTTTGACGTTGACTAGCACACAGTAGAAGCCCCCCTCTTGGCCCTGTTTACCTTGTCATGGCCGCCGGCCACATGACCGACGGTCATATGGCCGACGGTTATGCAACCAATATCGACGAACCCTGCCTTTTCTTCTTTCTCTGTACGAATCCGACCAGCCCCTGTCGCCTTAGATTTGACATGGTCATAGCCGCCGGCCAGGTGACCGACGGTTGTGCAACCAAAGGAGCCCGACCAAGCCCGACCAAACACTCGGTGGCATCCGACCACCCTTGGGTCGCCATTGGGGCAGCCATTGCCGGCCGGTCAGGTGACCGCCGGCTATGCAATCGGCCAAGAGACGACGTAGGCCAACCCTTGTTCCGGCGTAGCTTAGCGCACGTTGTCGAACCGTACTCTAGTCGGATGGATTTGTTGACTCGGAATGTGCCTGGCCACCATGATGACGGTAATGCCACCAACACATACAAATCTTCTCTTATGTTGTTATGGTTTTGAGCATATCCGGTAATAGAATAATGCGTGCCATTAATTCTCGGGGTATAAACCTTGGAGGCACCATGGTGCATGCTAATGGGTTTACGCCCAAAGGCGCCTAGGACGTTGATCGACCAACCTCGACATTTTTGTCGAGCGAGACATGTTTCTTTTGCCAATTTGAACACAGGCTTGATAAGGCTCGTTAGTTGTCGTTGTCCAAGCCCGACAGTGATCGGCTTTTTCGATTTCGCCAATCGACCGACGCGGTTATGACCGTCGGTCAGATTAGTACTATTGGACCTTAGGGTGACTCTTGGCATCGGTAACGCCGACTAACCAAGATGGTACCTTCGGTGCATCATTTTGCATGCCAATAGATCGGCGTCCGATGATGCTTAAATTCTCGGCTCGGCTAATCAGGGCCTAAGCCAACGATATTTGAGTAGCATGTAATGACATAGGCCCGTTGGTATGTTTGGCAGTTAGTGGGCACGTGGACCGAGTTGGAGACGGAGCAGAGGGCGCCTAGCAGCATCAACCCGAGCACACTTTTCAGGTGACACTGCACACTATTTAGATAATTAATTGTGTTGTTATAGAAATTAAGGGTAGGTGTCCATAACGCTGCATGCGGGTCCCGTCGGACATCATCGCATGTGGTCGAGTAGACCCCACCTTGCATGCGGAGTTACGAGTCCGGCGACGCATGCTTAATAATATAATTAAATAATAAGTTTTCTGATTGCTTGGACACCGTAAGTAAGAATTCCCTTAAGGTTAGAAATTAATAATTAAATAATAATTATCAGGCTCACTCTCCTGGATGGAGTGTGGAGACCCGGGCACACAGGAATACGGGCGAGAGTAAAATTTTATAATTATTGTGATGAATGGGTTATTAGCGCGGTGCGAATCCTGGGGTAAAACATCGAAATCACTTTATTATTATAATTATGATATTCTATCCTGCGAAAAGAATCGAACCCCATGCGCACAAGGGCCATGAACCACCCTGCGCGCACAACCGAAGATCAGTAGGCTAGGGGGTCACGGGCAGGGATTGTGGTAAAGCCAATAAGTGGTGCCATCGAAGAGGGATTGACCTAGCAATCCTATCCTGGGGTAGTTGAAGCCCCCAAGGAAAGCAAGTTGGGCGGTAGAGCTCTACCGTGAAAGACGGAAAACCCCTTATGATCATATAGGTGACTTTGCGCATGGTGTCGGAGTATGCGTGGCGAGAGAGTTGGCCCTCTATATCGAAATAAAAGGCCCTATAGTAATGCCCGACCGGGGGCAGGATGAACAAAATATTCGGGGTTCACATTGAGTGTGTTTAATTTTATTAATTATAAAATGGTACTCTTGATAACCTAGTGACAGTAGGAATTGTATGCAAATATAGAAAATGCGTGGACACTTAGGGCGTGATTGGGAACATAGTTGGATAACTAGGCTAATCAGTAAACTATTTATAAAATATGGGCGTCATTAATTACCTAGGCAGTTAGCTTGTCAGTAGCCATTTATTTGGCTAATCTTCCAATTCATTTTGGGGGCTACTCATTCCTACGAGTAGGCTCTTCTGCAGGTTCGGAGACTCAGGGGTAGCCGCAGCACGAGGCCAGCGGCGGAGTTAGGACGGTGGCGGAGTTTAGATTTTCAGTATGTCGTGTAGTAGTACTGTTTCTTTCTGGCATTATAATCGTACTAGATGTGGCTTAGTGTATGTTATAAGTGGCAATGATACAGCTGTATTCTCTTTGGGTAGGCCTCTCCTCAAGGCCCTAAGCCTAGGGTAGCTCACTATGAAAATATACGTTGTAAAGTGAACTAATTGACTAGCCCATTAGATAGGATATGTGAACCAGTGCCCGAGTGCTAGAGAGCGGGCGAGGCTACTCGGCTCGCCGTTAGAGGCTTGAGCCTCGTGCTCCCTTAAGAGGGACTTCTGTCAGCATGTGGGGCACTGACAGGCCGCACATGCTAAGAGGATAGCCCGGTTAAGGGTTGAGCGTGATCATCTCTCTGTCGATGAAACTGTATCTCTATATTTTCTTTCAAAATAAAAATATTTTCATAAAAAAAAATAAGTTTTAAAATGTTTCTTGAGAGAGTAGAAACCCTGTGAGAGACCCTAATTAGAGTAGACAGTGGATCAAACCCTAAAACCCTTGGTTTTTTCTCAATTCACACCCTAGGGATCGATTCCGGGTTTCTAGGGCGTGGCAGCTGGTATCAGAACCTAGGGATATGTTCCTAGGGGAAGTCTCTATTTAGGTCTAGAGTCTTAGTAGGTGGTTAGCATTAGACTGATCTGTTCTCTTTTCAGATGGCAGGTACTAGGAGTGGTAATGGTGCTAACAACAGAGCAGGATCGTCCGCTGGGTCAGATAGCACGGTGATGATGATGGAGATGCTACTGGGGATGGCCGCCATGGTCCAGCAGCAGACAGCTGCTATTGCTCAGCAGCATGCCGAGCTAGCTCAGGATGCCCTTGCCCAGGCCCAGGCTCGTCAGCAGGCCGCGAGCGAGCGGCAAGGGAAATTGCTGAAGGACTTTAAGGCGATGGGACCACCAAGCTTCAGGGGTGAGCCAGACCCCTTGGAGGCCGATCGATGGTTCCAACAGATGGAGAAGATAGTGAACACGTTGGGCATCACCGGCGACAAGATAGTCACCTTGGCCTCATACCAGTTCGAGGCTGAGGCAGACTTCTGGTGGCAGACAGTTCAGCGCACCCAAGCAGCAGATCGAGGAGCGATCACTTGGCCAGAGTTCGAGGAAATATTTTAGAAGAAGTTCTTTTCGGTTACCGTGCAGAACTGGATGGAGATGGAGTTTCTGACGCTCTACCAGGGGTCTCGTACTGTGTCACAGTATGAGGCCAATTTCTCGGAGCTTGCAAGGTATGCTCCTCACCAAGTGGCGACCGATGGCAGAAGGGCTATGCGCTTTGAGCATGGCTTGAACCCGGCGATCACGGGTAGGGTTGCTGCCTTTTTGGGACAATTAATCCTATAAAGAGTTGGTCAACCGATCCCTGGCGGTGGAGCAGGAGCTGAAGGAGTTTCGTCAGATCGTGGAGAAGCGAGGTAACGGCAGTCGCCATGGCCCACCGGCTCAAAAGAGGTTCAGACTCACGGAGGTTCGACCCCCGCCTCGTCAGCCTCAGCATTTCCATGGTCCTCGAGTTCTTGAACCCTAGAGGCGTGGCTGTTTCCAGTGCAGCTCGCTTAAGCATCTGAAGTGGAGCTACCCACAGCTCCATCGGCAGCCGCTTCTATCAGCTCCACCTCTCAGGCCTGCTCTGCTGGCACCACCTGTGCAGCAACAAAGGACCCCACAAAGAGTTCAGCAGCAGCAGTGTCCTCCCCAGCCACAGTAGTAGTGGCCTTTTCCCCGTCAGGGCGGAGGAGGCAATCAGGCCCAGGGCAGGGCATACTTGTTGGTCGGTCAAGACCCAGAGGCTTCTGGGGGAGCGATCGAAGGTAACCCTGAACTTAGCAAGTTTAATTCTTAGTCGTTGCTACTTTGCTACCTTTGATTCTTCTAAGACTTGTTAGGACTAGTACTAGTCATTGGTTAGCTTAGTCTCTTACATTCTTCCATTATTGTTAGGCACCCTCCCCGTCTTCTCGACCCTGGCCCATGTTCTTTTCAATAGTGGGTCCACACACTCCTATATTGCCCCTAGTTTTATCAAAACTTTGGAACTGGAGTCGGTCCCATTGGGTCACACTCTATCGGTGTTTTTACCGCTAGGGGTGAGTACCGATGTGGATCGGGTCTACCGAGACTGTATCATTCTTGTTAGAGATAGGGAGCTCTCGGTTGACCTGATCATCTTAGACTTGGGAGGAGTGGATGTGTTGCTCGGGATGGACTGGATGTCGGCTTACCACGTCACCCTCGACTGCTTCTCGAGGAAGGTCACCTTCTCACCTCCGGAGAGTGAGGTATTCTACTTCTTGGGAGACAAACAGAAGGTCTTATGCTCGGTACCGCTACGGCAGATCACCCTCAGCTTACTAGCGCAGCTACCGAGCAGGGATCAAGATGGGAACTCGGTAGTACTCCCACCGATGGTTTGTGAGTTCCCAGATGTCTTTCTAGATGAGCTCCCAGGCTTACCTCCACCTCGGAAGGTCGAGTTTGCTATAGATCTGGTACCGGGAGCAGCACCGGTCTCGATTGCTCCGTACCGGATGGCTCCTCCGGAGTTGAAGGAGCTGAAGACCCAGTTGGAAGAGTTGCTTGACCGAGGCTTTATTAATCCCAGCACATCTCCTTGGGGAGCCCCAGTCCTCTTTGCTCAGAAGAAGGATGGAACGAAGAGGCTTTGCATCGACTATCATAAGTTGAATAGCATAACGATAAAAAACAAGTACTCATTACCGTGGATAGAGGACCTGTTTGATCAGCTGAAGGGTGCTTGTTACTTCTCCAAGATCGACTTAAGGACCGGATATCACCAGCTGGCTGTGAGGGCAGAGGATATTCTGAAGACGGTGTTTCAAACGCGATACGGGCACTATGAGTTCTTAGTCATGCCCTTCGGTCTGACAAACGCTCCTGCAGCATTTATGGATCAGATGAACCGCGGCTTTAGTATGTTCCTGGACAGATTTGTGAACGACGTCCTTATTTACTCTAAGATGGAGAAAGATCACCGGGAGCACCTGAGCGTAGTATTACAGACCTTCAGAGATCATCAACTGTATGCCAAGCTCAGTAAGTGTGAGTTTTGGATGCAAGAGGTGAAGTTCCTCAGACACGTCGTCTCGAAGGAAGGTATCTCGGTGGATCCAACGAAGATAAAAGTCGTTATGGACTGGGAGCAGCCACGGAATGTCTTCGAGATCAGGAGTTTCTTGGGGCTAGCAGGCTACTATCGACGCTTCATGAAGGGATTCTCGCATCTGGCTGCACCTCTCACCCGTCTGACTAAGAAGGGTGTTAAGTTCGAGTGGTTGGAAGATTATGAGAAGTCCTTCCGAGAGTTGAAGCGGCGTCTCACTTCAGCCCCAGTAGTGACGATTCTGGCTAGTGGCAAGGGCTATGTGATCTTCACCGATGCCTCACTGATGGGGCTTGGAGCAGTTCTGATGCAGGACGATAGAGTGGTTGCATACGTCTCGAGACAGCTAAAGACTCATGAGAAGAATTATCCCATCCATGATCTGGAGTTGGAAATGGTGGTCTTCGCCTTGAAGATCTGGAGGCATTACCAGTACGGTGAAGAGTTTGAGATGTATTGCGATCACAAGAGTCTGCGATACATCGCGAGTCAGAAGGATCTGAACATGCGGCAGAGGAGGTGGATCGAAGTCCTGAAGGATGTCAACTATTTGCTATTTTACCATCTTGGTAAAGCGAATGTTATTGCAGATGCCTTGAGCTGGAAGTCCCGTAGCCATCATGCTAGATTGACAGACTGACATGACTTTTTGGCTACGATAGAAGGCTTTGATTTATGGGTTCAGTGGGAACCATCTCGTACCGTATTGCGCACCATGCGAGTATAGCCCAGCCTACTCCAAAAGGTGATTGCAGTATAGAGGATAGATTCGGAGTTAGAAGAGATGAGGGCACAGTGCGATAGTGGGGAGTCTGCTCCAGACTGGTCAGTCGATGCCGATGGAGGTCTGAGGTTCCAGAGGAGGTTATGTCTTCCCACTGATAAGGAGGTTCGAGAAGAGGTGCTATCAGAGGCACATCGATCTAGATTCTCGGTGCACCCTGACAGCACCAAGATGTACCATGACTTGAGGAGGCAGTTCTGGTGGAAGGGCATGAAGCGGAATATGGCCGCCTTCGTGTCCAGATGTTTGACTTCTCAGCAAGTCATGGCTGAGCACCAGAGACCAGCTGGATTACTGCAGCTACTCCCAGTAACTGAGTGGAAATGGGAGCATATTACGATGAACTTTGTTTCGAGATTGCCTTTGACCCGGAACAGGCATGACTCAGTTTGGGTGATCGTGGACAGACTAACAAAGTCGGCACACTTTCTTTTTGTGCGGACGACGATGACGTTCATTGACCGGGCAAAGCTGTACGTAAGGGAGATTGTTATACTGCACGGAGTTCCAGTTTCTATCATCTTAGATTGAGATCCTCGGTTTGTTTCCCACTTTTGGGAGAGCCTATAGACAGCCTTGGGGACTGAGCTCAGTTTTAGCATAGCCTTCCACCCTGAGACAGATGGACAGTCAAAGAGGACGATTCAGATTCTGGAGGATATGTTGCGGGCATGTTCTGTGGATTTTGGAGGCAGTTGGGAGGAACATCTACCTCTTGTGGAGTTCGCCTACAACAATAACCACCAAGCCAGCATCGGCATGGCCCCCTATGAGGCCTTGTACGGGAGGCCGTGTTGGTCACCTCTTTGTTGGGCGGAGGTAGGAGAGCGGAGCCTTTTGGGATCGGAGCTTGTTCAGAAAACGACGGAGAAGATCCAGCTGATCAGGGAGCGACTTCGAGCGGCGCAGAGCCGACAGAAGAGTTATGCTAATGTGCGTCAACGCCCGCTCGAGTTCACCGTTGGAGACCATGTCTTGTTGAAGGTTTCCCCTCGTCGAGGCATCACGAGGTTTGGAAAGAAAGGGAAGTTGGCTTCGAGATTCATCGACCCCTTCGAGATCTTGGAGAGAGTTGGTGAGGTAGCATATCGATTGGCGCTGCCTCCACAGCTCTCTAGCATCCACGGGGTCTTCCACGTGTCGATGCTTTGAAGGTACGAGCTAGACCCGTCCCACATACTGGATTGGCAGGACTTGGCCCTCAGTTCAGATGCATCCTACGAGGAACAACCGATCAGGGTTCTGGCTAGCGAAGACCGAGTACTTCGCACGAAGACCATTCCCATGGTAAAAGTGCAGTGGCAGCACTGCAGTGAAGAGGAAGCTACTTGGGAGCTTGAGTCCACGATGCGATCCCTGTACCCATCTTTGTTTGATGACTAGTGTTATTTAATTTTCGGGACGAAAATTCTATTAAGGTGGGTAGGATGTAACGACCCTTTTTTTTTATTATTTATTTTACTGTGGTGGGTCTGTTGGAGTCAGCGAGGTTCACGCGCTGGCACGTCACAACGTGAGTCGAGGTTGAGTCAGGCGCGACACGGGTAAAACCAGAGAAAAAAAAAAGAGAAAAAGAAAGAAAAAAAAAACTAAAACCATTACCCGAACCCGACCCTAACCCACTACCTTACCCAACCCAACCGTCTCTCTCTCTCTCTCTCCCTCAGACCCGACCCGATCCGACCGGCCCCCCCATCCGACGCCTCCCTTCTTTGACCTCACCTTCAACCGCCGCCCCTACCCGCCGCCCATAGGCCCTAAGCCGGCCGCCGCCCCTACCCGCAGCCCCTAGGCCCTAAGCCGGCCGCCGCCCCTACCCTCCGCCCCTAGGCCCCCTACCAGCCGCCGCCCCTAGACCCTAAGTCAGCCGCCCCCCTTCCTTGACCCCTACCCCGCCGGCCGCCACCCTCCCCTCCCTTTAAAGCCCCTGCCCCACTCCCCCTCTCCCCCCTTCCTCAGACCGAACCCCTCACCCCTATCCGATCCCCGTCTTCCTCTTCTCCGATTTCTCCCTCTCTCTTCCCCGTCCGATCTCTCTCTCCTCTCCCTCTTGCTGTGTGTGTGGCGCGGCAGCCGGAGCGTTGTCGGCCGGAGGAGGAGCTACAGCCGCAGCCGACGACCCCCTGCACCAGGTCGGCCACGTCCCCTCCTTTCCCCTATTTTTTATATTTTTTTTCTCTCTCTTTTGTACTGTTGTAACCAGCCAACAAGCCGACCCATTGGATGCCACCCCTCCTTCTCACCTTGCTGTGATGGTTGCCGACGGCCTCATTGTCGGCAACCATGCAACAGGTAGCACTCGACCCAGCCCGACCAGGCCCCATGGGCTGATAGCCACCTACCACTTTGACCCCTGCGTTCCCCCCCGTTGTGGTGGCCGTCGTTGGCTTTGACGTCGATTGGCAGATAGTAGAAGCCCCCTCTTTGCCCTATTTACCTTGTCATGGCCACGGTCGCCGGCTACATGGCCGACGGTTATGCAACCAATGTCGATGAACCCTACCTTTTTTTCTTTCTCTGTGTGAATCCGACCAGCGCCTGTCGCCTTAGATTTGACATGGCCATAGCCGCTGGCCAGGTGACTGGCTATTGTGTAACCAAAGGAGCCCGACCAAGCCCGACCAAACACCCAGTGGCATCCGACCACCCTTGGGTCACCATTGGGGCAGCCATTGCCGGCCGGCCAGGTAGCCGCCAGCTATGCAATCGGCCTAGAGATGACGTAGGTCAACCCTTGTTCCGGCGTAGCCTAGCGCACGCTGTCAAACCGTACTCTAGCTGGACGGATCTGTTGACTCGGAATGTGCCCACCATGATGACGGTAATGCCACCAACACATGCAAATCTTCTCTTATGCTGTTATGGTTTTGAGCGTACCCGGCAATAGAATAATGCATACCATTAATTCTCGGGGTGTAAACCTTAGAGGCACCGTGGTGCGTGCCAATGGGTTGACGTGCCTAGGACGTTGATAGACCAACCTCGACATTTTTGTCGAGCGTGACATGTTTCTTTTGCCAATTCGAACACATGCTTGATAAGGCTCGTTAGTTGTCGTTGTCCAAGCCCGACAGTGATCGGCTTTTTCGATTTTGCCAATCGATCGACGCAGTTATGACCGTTCAGCCGGATTAGTGCTATTAGACCTTAGGGTGACTCTTGGCGTCGGCAACGCCGAATAACCAAGACGATACCTTCGGCGCGTCGTTTTGCGTGCCAGTAGACCGGTATCCGATGAAGCTTAAATTCTCAGCTCGGCTAATCAGGGCCTAAGCCAGCGATATTTGAGTAGCACACAATGACATAGGCCCGCTGGTATGTTTGGCAGTTAGTGGGCACGTGGACCGAGTCGGAGACGGAGCGAAGGGCGCCTAGCAGCATCAGCCCTAGCACACTTTTCAGGTGACACTGCACGCTGTTTAGATAATTAATTGTGCTGTTATAGAAATTAAGGGTAGGTATCCATAACGCTGCATGCAGGTCCCGCCGGACATTGTCGCATGTGGTCGAGTGGACCCCACTTTGCATGCAGAGTCGTAAGTCCGGTGACGCATGCTTAATAATATAATTAAATAATAAATTTTTTGATTGCTTGAACACCGTAAGTAGGAATTCCTTTAAGGTTAGAAATTAATAATTAAATAATAATTATCAGGCTCACTCTCCTGGATGGAGTGTGGAAACCGGGCACACGGGAATACGGGCGAGAGTAAAATTTTATAATTATTGTGATGCATGGGTTGTGAGCGCGGTGTGAATCCCGGGGTAAAACATCGAAATCACTTCATTATTATAATTGTGATATTCTATCCTGTGAAAAGAATCGGACCTCGTGCGCGCAAGGTCCGTGAACCACCCTGCGCGCACAGCCGAATATCAGTAGGCTCGGGGGTCACGGGCAAGGATTGTGGTAAAGCTAATAGGTGGTGCACTCGAAGAGGGATTGGCCTAGCAATCTTATCCCGGGGTAGTTGAAGCCCCCAAGGAAAGTAAGTTGGACGGTAGAGCTCCACCGTAAAAGACGAAAAACCTCTTATGATCATATGGGTGACTTTGCGTATGGTATCAGAGTATGCGCGGCGAGAGAGTTGGCCCTCTACATCGAAATAAAAGGCCCTATAGTAATGCCCGACCGGGGGCAGGATGAACAAAATATTCGGGGTTCACATTGAGTGTGTTTAATTTTATTAATTATAAAATGGTACTCTCGATAACCTAGTGACAGTAGGAATTGTATGCAAATGTAGAAAATGCATGGACACTTAGGGCGTGATTGAGAACATAGTTGGACAACTAGGCTAATCAGTAAACTGTTTATAAAATACGGCCATCATTAATTACCTAGGCAGTTAGCTTGTCACAACCATTTATTTGGCTAATCTCCCAATTTATTTTGGGGGCTACTCATTCCCACGAGTAGACTCTTCTGCAGGTTCGGAGGCTCAGAGGTAGCCGCAGCACGAGGCCAGCGGCAGAGTTAGGACGGTGGCAGAGTTTAGATTTTCAGTATGTCGTGTAGCAGTACTGTTTCTTTCTGGCATTGTAATCGTACTAGATGTGGCTTAGTGTATGTTATCAGTGTTAATGATACAGCTGTATTCTCTTTGGGTAGGCCTCTCCTCAAGGCCCCAAGCCTAGGGTAGCTCACTATGAAAATATACGTTGTAAAGTGAACTAATTGATTAGCCCATTAGATAGGATATATGAACCAGTGCCTGAGTGCTAGAGAGTGGGCGAGGCTACTCGGCTCGCCGTTAGAGGCTTGAGCCTCGTGCTCCTTTAAGAGGAATTTCTGTCAGCATGTGGGGCACTGGCAGGCCGCACATGCTGAGAGGATAGACCGGTTGAGGGTTGAGCGAGATCATCTCTCTGTCGATGAAACTGTATCTCTATATTTTCTTTCAAAATAAAAATATTTTTGTAAAAAAAAATAAGTTTTAAAATGTTTCTTGAGAGAGTAGAAGCCCTGTGAGAGACCCTAATTGAAGTAGACAGTGGACCAAACCCTAAAACCCTTTGTTTTTTCTCAATTCACACCCTAGGGATCGATTCCGGATTTCTGGGGCGTGACAAGAAAGGTGAGCAGAGAGATGAGAGAACTGAGCGACTGAGCAGAGAAATGAGCAGAGAGAGAGAGAGAACTGAGTGACTGAGATAAATGTTATAGGGAGATAGAAAAAATAGCCATTAGGATGATGAGAATGAAAAAAAAAAAAACTTTCCCAGGCAACGGTTAAAAAAGTAGCCGTTAGATGATAAGAATAAAAAAAAGAAAAAAAAAGAAAAAATGGTCAAATTTTTCAAAATTTTCTATGTTAGGACTTTACGCCATTTCAAGTGGCGTAAAGGAATATTACGTCATTTGAAATGGCGTAAAGAAAAGGATACTTTCGGCATTATTATTTACCGTCCTAGTTATACGCCATCTTAAATGGCGTAAAGTATTTACGTCATTTGAGATGGCGTACTATTCGTTTTTTGGTAATTAACCAACTTTTGTTCCATTTATTAAATTATTAATAATTTTTATTCCGTTTCTCAAATATTTCTGCATTGTTTAGTATCTCATAGTGTTTGTTGCTCCATGTATGCCCACAATTTTAGGTACGCCACCTATACAAAAATGTTAAGTTTTAGTGAAATAGTGAGATGTATTGTTACTTATAAACTGAAGGAGCATAGTAAATGTTGTTTTTTCATGACTTTTTCTCTCACAATACTTGGGCAGACTTGAACTCGGCCTGAAATCCGAGAAGTAAACTGGGCTAAATTTAGGCTGAACATGATGGTTTAACTTTGGGCTGAGTTCGGGCTTAGGAGGGTCATCTAGAATTCAGGCCGGGTTTGGACAAATCTTGACCGACCCAATCGAGCCCAATTGACAGGCCTACATAGACAACATGTAGTTTGATCGATTATCACTCGCCTCCTTATGTTTTAAATCCATACAAATACACCCTCCCCCCCTCTTTTAGTTTGAAGAACATATAAATTTAACCCACCAGGGGATTGGAGAGTTGGCAAAGCAACTGATGCTTTGGTGATGAGGTTGTGGGTTCAACTCTTCCTCCCCTCGATTTACCCAGGAGTGAAGTGGGAATTGCCGAGTGGGTCGGGCTTCACTCCCGGAGGGATTAGTTCGAGCCTGAAGTGGGCCATTGCCCGAAAGGTTTCGGGACACCCGCCGATGTCAAAAAAAAAAAAAAAAAAAAGAGAAAAGAACATATAAATTTACCCACCAGAAGATATGAGAGTTGGCAAACAACTGACACTTGGGTGACGAGGTTGGCAAGCAACTGATGCTTGGGTGACTCCTCCCCCCATCGATTTACCTAGGAGTGCAATGGAAAGTTACGATGGGTCAGGCTTCACTTCCAAAGGAATTAGGCCGAGCCTGAAGTGGGGCCATTGCCCGAAAAGTTTCAGGACACCCACTGATCTCAAAAAAAAAAATCAATTTCACCCCCTCTCAATGGATTGTTTGTGCAAGAAAATAGAAACTACAGGTAGAGGGGCATTTGTATGGTTTTAAAAATAAGAGGATGAAAATGATTATCGATTAAATTAGAGGAGGTTTATGTGTAATTTACCCAAAGATATAGAGCTAGTGTAAAGAAAATTGACATATAACTATTGGAGTTGAAATTGCATTACAAGTAAATTGCGTGAATCTGATGGGGACATCGAGTAGTGCCCATGGCGTGTGTACCAGCGCAGGGGGCGCCACCTGAGCCTATGGCTTTGATCGGGTATTCAGAACCGACATCTTTGTTTTTCTTTTCTTCATTGTGTTGTTTAGTCTTACCTCGATTAGCAGGAACTTTTGTTTGCTGTTGCAAGCCTTTATATAGGCTTGCTCTTTGTCATTTGAGATGATGCTATGAATACTAAATTTATGTTTTCCTCTACATGTGTTGAGAGAAACCAGGGTGAGGTGTGTGAAACCCAAATCCTAGGTGTATGAAACCCTAGCTAGGTCCAGACTAGTGTGTGAAACCCTAGTTGGCCCTTTTATTTTTTTCTTTTTCCTCTTCCCCAGCCCACACCGTCGCCCCTCATCTCTCTCTCTCACCTCTCGCGACTCCTCTCTCTCCCTCTCGTGATTCCCCTATCCCCAGGCCCGACCGAACCCCCTACTCCCGAGCCCCCATCCCTTCTCCCCTCTCCCCGAGCTCGAACCCCGACCCCGCCCCTCTCCCTACGCTGCAGCCCCAACCGACCCCGCCCTCCCCAACCCTGTAGCCCGTCCCCAGGCCCAACCCGACCCCACCCCTCCCGCCTCCTTGCCCCGTGCCCCAGCCACCGCCCCGCCTCCCCCCCTTTTCCCCCGTCCCAGCCCCGACCCGACCCCCGCCTCCCCTCCCCGCGGCCCACACCCAAACCCGCCCCCCCCCCCCCTCGCGACCTGTGCTCGACCACCTCGCCTCCCTCTCTCCCCTGCAAACCCCCCCTCTCCGCCTCCCGTCTCCCTCCTTCCCGCATCCCACGCACCCCAGCCCCTGCCGCCCTCTTCCTCGCAACCCCGCACCCAAACCCCCACTCTTCCTCTCCCTCGGCATGTCGGTATGGCCGATCCAGACACCAATCATGGATTGATTGACGACGAGGATGAGTTTCTCGATATCCGCTCCCCTTTCCTCGACTTCCAGTTCAACACAGGCGAGAGCGTGAAGGAATACGTGGAGCACATCACCTACCTCGTTGCCAAGGACGCAGAAGCCCGGTTGGGAATCACCGAGGATCATCAACGGTGGCACCCCGGCGCACCTGTGCACCCCAACGTTGTGGTTCTATGGGCCCTCGCTCAGGCTCCGCCCCAACCCGAGAACTCCTCATCGGCACTGACCCCGCCACCATCCGAGATCCCTGAGGTTTCCCATGACCCTCAATAGGTGTGTCTCTTCCCCAGCAAGGTATCATCGGGTAACACCTTCACTTAAGTCTCCTGCGTTTTATTTATGCCCACTGTTGTCCACCCTCGTGAGTTGTGTGTCCCCACCTGCCTTGTGAGTTATTGGTCTCGATATTGCATGTGGGACCATTGCCATATAATTTAAATATTCTATTAATTTCTTGGGAACTGAAGTAGTCAATCTTATGCTAATAGTTCTGTTAAAACCATTATTCCACGTTAATGGTTTGAATTAATTGTCTGACCTGGATCTCATAATTAAATAGTAAAGCCTTGTTCGCTCAATCTGCTGCCGACATTAGCATCGCTTGTGTTGTTTTGCATCATTTTTGGTATCAGAACATGGTTGTAAGTAGGCATGGTGCATGTAACGTTTGAACTCGCAATTAGCACTCATTAAGCAAATTTTTTTTTTTAGTTGTGCATGATAACCCGTAGAGGTAGGCCATACTTGTTCGGAGAGTCTAGTGAGTCGGACAGTTGCAACATGGATCCCGACACCTTGGCTAGGACACTCACCGAGTTAGCTCAAGGGATTGCCACCATGAACCAAAACTTCGCTACCTACCAGCTTGACACCAACGCCTGTTTTGACCGTCTGGACCAAGCCCCACTCAGGCTCCAACACCCCTGGACCCTCAAGATTTTCAACCACCCTGGAAAAATAATCAAGATCCGGATGAACAATATCTCTGGAGCATAAGGCTAGAAGTGCCCTCTTTCGATGGCAGACACAATCCCTAATTTTTCTTGGACTGGCTCCAATCCATGGATCGATATTTTGCCTGATACCCCTTAACCGAATTAAGAAAAGTCTGATTCACCGTAATGAAGCTTAGTGGACCTGCCAATCAATACTGGACCAACGTAGAGGCCTTGAGAGTTGCCCGAACCCAAGATCCCATTGATAATTAGGTCGTAATGAAGAATGAACTAAAGGGCAAATACGCACCTCTGTCATATCAGGCCCGCCTACTAGATCAATGGCACAAATTCACCCAGGGCAACAAATCAGCCATGGACTATGTCGCCAAATTCGATGAGTTCTTGACTCACTGCAATGTCCTAGGAACTGAAACCCCTGTCTAGGTCCTGTCCCTTTTTCAATCACGTTTATGAGAAGACCTGAGGAATGAACTCCTTGCCTGTGATGTCACCGAGCTAGAAAGAGCTTACGCCCTAGTCCAAGACCTTGATAGCAACCAATCTAGCCACCCTCACCGGAGGAGTGATTCCAGGAGTCATGGCCCTCGTTCCTCCTCGAGCAATTATCCGAGTCGGTCTTACCCCAACCAAGGATAGATGCCATGAGTCGGAGAAATAAAAAGAACACTCGTGGCAAGGGCCGTGAGAGGGATTTCTCCTAAGTCAGTCCCCTCATCAAATGCTATAAGTGCTAGGGCTATGGACATGTGGCTGCAAACTGCCCTAGTCCCGTCAAAATCAACGTCATTGATGGCACACCTGTTGAAGCACTGGAATCAGACATGGATGACTTTGTGTACCAAACCGATGATGATGAAGGAGCCTTCGATGATGAGGGAGGTGACTTCACACTAAGTTGCCTTAGGTATACAGTGCCCACCGAGTTGGCCGTTGTGAGGTGCGCACTGTCCCAACCCAAAGAACAAGATAACTGGAGGCGTACCAACATCTTTCATACCTTTACCAGAATTGGAGATAAAAATTGTAAAGTGATTATCGACAGTGAAAGTTACGTCAATGCAGTTTCCTTTGCGGTAATCTCCAAGACTGGGTTGAAGGCAGTTCTCATTCCTCGACCATACCAAGTATCCTGGATCAATTCTATGGCAATGGAGGTCAAGCAACGATGTCTGGTCCCCATAAACTTCAATGCCTACCAGGAGAAAATTTGGTGTGATGTCCTATTTATGGATGTGGGTCATGTCATTTTGGGGCGATCTTGGCTGTTTGATAATGACGTCCTTATCTACGGTCGATCGAACATGTGCTTGTTTGAGCATGAGGGTAAGAAAATCAAATTGATGCCCTCTCAGCCCAAGAGTGGTCCGTCCACACAGAAGTCCACCCCCCTACCAAGAAGACTAGCAGCGTCAGTTACATCAATGCCAAGGAGTTGGGCCTTAAGATGGAGAAAGGAGCTCCTATTATGATCCTTACGGCCTGGGAAACTCCTAAAGAGTCAACCCCAACAATTTCCCTTGAGATTGCTCCTGTGCTAAAAGAGTTCCCCGATGTCTTCCCCGAGGACCTACCCGACCAATTGCCTCCAATGTGTGATATACAACACGTAATTGATTTGGTCCCAGGGGCGAGCCTCCCCAACCTCCCCCACTATAGGATGAACCCTACGGAGCATACGGAGCTGAAGCGGCAGGTTGATGAACTGCTAAAAAAGGGTTTTATCAAAGAGAGTATGAGCCCTTGCGCGGTCCCCGCTTTGCTTACACCCAAGAAGGATTGGCGTATGTACGTGGATAGCCGCGCCATCAATAAGATAACGGTCAAATATCGCTTCCCTATCCCTTATCTGGATGACCTGTTGGACATGATGTCTGGAGCCACCGTCTTCTCCAAGGTCGACCTAAAGAGTGGCTACCCCAGATTCGCATCCGCCCTGGAGATGAGTGGAAGACTGCATTTAAGACCAAGGGCGGATCATATGAGTGGATGGTCATGCCGTTTGGACTGACTAATGCGTCGAGCACTTTAATGAGAGTTATGACACAAGTACTCTGCCCTTTCATGGGAAAATTTCTTGTGGTGTATTTTGATGATATACTCATCTATAGCCAGTCCTGGGTATAGCATTTAGACCATCTTCGGCAAGTCTATGCCGTACTGAAGAAAGAAGAGCTATATGCCAATCCAAAGAAGTGTACTTTCCTTGCTACCGAAGTCCATTTTCTAAGGTTTATCGTCTCTGTCCATGGGGTCTCCATGGATCTTGAGAAGGTCCGAGCTATCGAGAAATGGCCTGAACCCAAGAGCATCTGTGATGTCAGGAGTTTCCATGGCCTGGCCACCTTTTACAGAAGATTTATCAAAGGGTTCAGCACCATTATGGCCCCAATCACAGACTACCTTAAGAAGGGCAAGTTCGAATGGATGATTGCCGCCTCCAAGGCCTTTGGGGAGATCAAGAGAATAATAGTTGAGGCCCTTGTCATGCGCCTCCCTGATTTCTCTAAAGTTTTTGAAGTGGCCTGTGATGCATCCGAGCTTGGCATAGGGGGCGTCCTCTCCCAAGAAGGTCATCTCATTGCCTACTTCAGCGAGAAGTTGAATGATACTCACCAACGGTACTCTACCTATGATAAAGAATTTTATGCGGTAATCTAATATCTTCGTCATTGGTGGCATTACCTGCTCCCTCAAGAATTTTTCATTTACTCCGATCATTAGGCCATGTGATACATTTACTCCCAGATGAAATTGAACGCCCGACACGGTCGTTGGGTTGAGTTCCTCCAAGATTATACTTTCATCCTGCGTCATAAAGCGGGAGTTGAAAACAAGGCCACCGTCGCTCTCAGTCATCATGTGTTTGTTCTGTCCAAATTAGCCACTGTGGTTGAGAATTTTGAAAAATTAAAGGATGAGTACGGGTCCTGCCCTGACTTTGGGGAGATACATGCCTTGTTAGTCGATGGGTCCGTTCGAGAAGTTGATGGGTACCTCATGCAAAATGGCTACCTCTTTCACGGTCGTCGGTTGTGTATTCCCCAAACTTCCCTCCGTGAATTTTTTGTTTGGGAACTACATGCTGGTGGCCTTGCGGGTCACTTCGGCAGTGAGAAGACCATTGAGGCTGTCGAATACCGATTTTTTTGGCTAAGTCTGAAGTGAGATGTCACTAAACATGTGAGTCGGTATCACACCTGCCTGTTGGCCAAGCAACAATAGCAAAATACCGGTATGTATACCCCACTATCGGTTCCAAACTGTCCCTAGCAAGATATCAGGATGGACTTCGTGCTTGGTTTCCCAAAGACCCTCAGAAAGCATGATTCAGTTCTAGTTGTGGTAGACCGTTTCTCCAAGATGGCCCTTTTTCTACCATGCTCCAAAATGTCTTATGCATCTCGAGTTGCCAAGATATTCTTTGATGGCGTTGTAAGGCTATGTATATAGATTACCTAAGATCATTGTGTCCGATAGGGATGTCAAGTTCACTAGTTTCTTCTGGAAGACCCTTTGGCACAAATTGGGTACCAAGCTTCAATTCTCAACCGCGTTTCACCCACAGACTGATGGTCAAACAAAAGTTGTCAATTGAACTCTGGGAAATCTTCTACGAACCTTGGTAGGTGAACATGTCGGGAGTTGGGATCTCAAACTATCCATTGCCGAGTTTGCATATAATTCATCTATTAATAGGACTACTGGTATGAGTCCTCATAAAATTGTCCATGGTTTTAAGCCTAGGCAACCAATAGATCTCATTCCCCTAGCTGAGTACCATAAAGTCTCCGAGTCTGCATCTGCATTTGTATCACATATGCATGAGTTACATAAAGAAATCAGTAGCAAGATTGAGCAGAGCAATGCCGACTATAAATTACGAACCGATACCCGAAAACGGACTCAAACTTTTAACGTCGGAGATTATGTGATGGTCCGGAACGTCCGGAACGGTTACCCCCAGGAGCTGTTAAGAAACTACATACACGCAGTGCCGGCCCCTTTCGGGTCCTAAGGAAGATAAATGACAATGCATATGTTATCGAATTACCTAAGGGTTTTGACATTAGTCATACTTTCAATATTGAAGATCTAGTGACTTACAAGGGTCCAAATTTCAACCCTAGTAATCCCTTGATAGGTGAACCTACCTTGGACCCTGCCTCTGAGAGCCCTCCCTACCTCCACTTTCCTAAAATCTTCCAAATCATACAGTAGAAGTCATTGATAAAATTCTGGATGACGAAATTGTCTCTGGTAGAGACAGTGGAACCCGGCAGTACTTGGTTCAATGGAAGGGGGGGCCCCTTCAGAGGATACATGGGTAGAGCGAGAGGAACTACAATGTCTTGACCCGGACCAACTAGAACTATACGAGAGCCGCACCGAGCCTTACTCAACGGAGTCGAGTTCTCTCCCACCCCGGGAGAATGATGGGGATATCGACCGGTACTCATGGCACGTGTACCAATGCAGAAGGTGCCACCTGAGCCTATGGCTTTGATCAGGCATTCAGAATCGACATCTTTGTTTTTCTTTTCTGCATTGTGTTGTTTAGTTCCACCTCGATTAACAGGGACTTTTGTTTGCTGTTGCAAGCCTTTATATAGGCTTGCCCTTTGTCATTTGAGATGATGCTATGAATAATAAATTTATTTTTTTCTCTACATGTGTTGAGAGAAACCATGGTGAGGTGTGTGAAACCTAAACCCTAGGTGTGTGAAACCCTATGTCCAGACTAGTGTGTGAAACCCTAGTTGGCCCTTTTATTTTTTTATTTTTCCTTTTTCCCAGCCCACACCGCCGCCCCTCATCCCTCTCTCTCTCTCCTCCTGCGACTCCTCTCTCTCTCTCTCGCGATTCCCCTATCCCCAGGCCCGACCAAACCCCCTATTCTCGATCCCCCATCCCTCCTCCCCTCTCCCCGAGCCCCAACCCCGGCCCCGCCCCTCTCCCTGCGCTACAGCCCCGACCAACCCCGCCCTCCCCTGCCCTGTAGCCCATCACCAGGCCCAACCCGACCCCACCCCTCCCGCCTCCTTGCCCCACGCCTTAGCCACCGGCCCGCCTCCCCCCTTTTCCCCCGTCCCAGCCCCGACCCCGACCCCCGCCTCCCCTTCCCGCGGCCTATACCCAGACCCCCCCCCCCCCCCTCGCGACCTGCGCCCGACCACCCCGCCTCCCGTCTTCCTCCTTCTCGCGGCCCACATACCCTAGCCCCTGCCGCCCTCTTCCTCGCAGCACCCAAACCCCCACTCATCCTCTCCCTCGGTATGTCGGCATAGCCGACCCAGACACTGATCATGGATTGATCGACGACGAGGACAGATTTCTCGATATCCGCTCCCCTTTCCTCGACTTCCAGTTCAACACAGGCTAGAGCATGAAGGAATACGTGGAGTGCATCACCTACCTCGTCGCCAAGGACGAAGAAGCCCAGTTGGGAATCACTGAGAATCATCAACGGTGGCACCCCGGCGCACCTGTGCACCCCAACGTTGTGGTTCTACGGGCCCTCGCTCAGGCCCCACCCCAACCCGAGAACTCCGCACCGGCACCGACCCCGCCACCATCCGAGATCCCTAAGGTTTCCCACGACCCTCAGTAGGTGTGTCTCTTCCCTAGCAAGGTATCATCAGGTAACACCTTCACTTAAGTCTTGCGTTTTATTTAAGCCCACTGTTGTCCACCCTCGTGAGTCGTGTGTCTCCACCTGCCCCGTGAGTTATTGGTCTCGATATTGCATGTGGGACCATTGCCATATAATTTAAGTATTGCTATTAATTTCTTGGGAACTGAAGTGGTCAATCTCGTGCTAATAGTTCTGTTAAAATCATTATTCCACGTTAATGGATTGAATTAGTTGTCTGGCCTGGATCTCATAATTAAGTAGTAAAGCCTTGTTCGCTCAATTTGCTGCCGACATTAGCATCGCATGTGTTGTTTTGCATCAGAATCTTTCAAGAAAAAGATTGTCATGTATTCATTGGTCATTGGCTACCCCATCCACTGAACAGTAAACTTGGTGTAAATGGATTTCATGTCGAAAAGGTAGCAAAACCCGAGAAGCACCCCCTTCATGAAATGTGAAGTGCTAATATTTTTCAATACTATCATGTCGGTATAATATGTTGATGTTCGACCCTTGAAATCCTGACCTGGAGATTGGAAGCCTAGGAACAAGAAGTCATCCTGGGTGAAAATTTTACTCGCCCAAGCAAACCTGGCATAGGAAGTGAAGACAGAATCCCCTGAGTGAGTCACCCGGGCATGTCGGGTCTGGCAACGCGAGTAAGAGCGCGATTTTCGCTATTTTTTCTGGACCGGTTTGGTAATACTTAAGTATGTGTTTGTCCCCTTATAAGAGGGGGGCATGGGTGGCTCTAAGGGTGTGTGGAAAGCCTGAATCACAGTGGAGGCTTGAGATCGTCTACGGATAAGGAGTTGTGGAGGAGAAGAGAATATTCTAGTGCGCACTAGGACGACGTTCACCCCGGGGCTCTTGGATGCGAGAGAGAGCATGACGACGAGTTTTGTGGCAAACCATGCAGAAGACATGGGATTAGAGATTGCTTGGTCGAAGTGGATCAGAGGGATTGAAGAATGACGGATCTGGTGTAGGAAGAGCGTGGCACTCTTCTCTTGTGATGTATTTATAGGTGTTAGCCTTCCATAACCGCTAGGGATGACATGGCGGCCTGTGATTGGTCCATGTGTGGACCTTTGTTGGTCCATATGTTTGCATCTAAATGGGCCATGACCTGTCCTCGTGGGCCTCCTGTGGAACGGGCCTCTGCTGGCTTGCTGGCTAGTCTTTAAATGGGTCACATGCTGTTCTTGTGGGCCTCCGAGAGGTCGCATGCTGGCAGCTTCTAATGGGTCATGGGCCGTAGCCATTTTTTGCACCAACAGATCCACTTCCACTGGGGGGGCACACCAAATCCCCAACAATATCAGATCTAGTGGGTTATTGCAGAGAGATGTCGTCAATGAACATGGTCACCATATATAGGGATGAAGTCAGAGAAGACAACGGATGAAGATTAGGGAGAGATAGACCTGAGGTGTTGGATTTGATCTCGCTAGGTGTGCTTGACTCTGAGGACTATAGGTATTCAGTTCAAGATGGAGATTTGCAAGATACAAGGAGCGATCGGGAGTGCAAAGATGCATACCGACTCATTGGAATCACCTGCCTTTGGTGGAGTTCTTGTAGATTCTATGGCATGGTAAAGGCAGGAATTAAGACATCATTGTATTACTATAGAAGGCCTGAAGTACAGGCTCAAGCATGGCTCGAGTCCGTATATGTAGCAGTGGTGTTATGCTAGACCCAAGTGGGAAGGGGTGTAAAAGGAGAGATCTTGAGTTATGCGGCAGCAACAGTGGTAGCAAAGACGATGGTTTAGATTTCGGGTGTTGGATTTTAAAGGTCCAAGGTGAAGATTGTTGATGTTTGGTCCCTTGAAATCCTGACCCAAATATCTGAAGTGTAGGAAGCAGCAAAAAGTCGCCCAAGCAAAATTTGGCTTTGCTCGGGAGAACCTGACACAGATAGCAAAGATAGAACCATGGAGATTTCTCCTGGTGACTGAGCGAGTCACCTGATGAGTCGTGTTTTGAAGCGCAGGTAAGGGCACAGTTTTGGCCTTTTTTGGACTGGTTTAGCAATACTAAAGTCATGTGTTTGAGATTGCCTAGGGATGTGTGGAAAGCCTTAAATTACGATGGAGGCTTGAGATTGTCTATAGATAAGAAGAATTCGCAGAGGAGAAGAGAAGGATCTGGGGGGATGCCGGCACGGTGTTGCCCCGAGGGCTCTTGGATGCTTGAGAGAGTATATTCATTATTGAAGTCGATGATCGCGTGTTGTGAGAGTTTTCCGGTGGAGGAAAACTCTGTGCCGCCGTTTATTTGGTCTGCAAGGTTGAGATTAGAGTTTTGTCGCAAACCCTATATAAGATGTTGGATTGGAGATTGCTTGGTCGAAGTGAAACGGAGGAATTGAAGAACGATAGATCTGGTGGAGGAAGAGTGTGATACTCTGTCTTGATTTTCGTGGTATGTGTTTTTGGTGAATCACCTCGCCTTCCTGGTTATTTGTGGAAGCCGATGTATTTCTACAATGTCTGAATCTTGTGTGTAATCACTATAAGTCTGATTTTGTTATGGTGTTAATAGAAGAGATCTCATGCTCCCCTTGTTTGTGGATTAGCCCTGATTTGAATGAGCCATAATATACCTGTGTGTGATCTGTCTCTATACTTGTATATTTTTGTTTTGGAGAATTGTTCTATATGACGTGGTAGATCTTATGTACTAACCCTATGATTTGAGATATGCTTTCGTTTTATTTAACCCCCTCCGTTAACTTTTTAAATTGGTTTGTATTTCAAATTGGTTCCTCAACTTTTTTTTTCTTGAACAATTTAAACCCAGAACTATGCTCCATTTGTATTTAAGCCCCTCCGTAAACTTTCGATCTCGAAAATGCATTTATTAATAAGACTAAAATGAATTTTAAAATATTAATTTAAGCTTCCTGGGAAAAGGATATTTTTGTAACAAACACCCTTATCAAGTGCTAAATCATTTAGGAGTTGGTGTTAGATATCCTAATTTCAGTTTACATAAGCTGTTAGTGTTACTGTATCATGTATTATTTAGTACATACTCTATCAATGACTCCAAATGGTTAAATACTAGTGCATGTCCGTGCCTGTCGGCACTGCAGCTGGCCGTCTTCGGTGGCAACACACCTGTCGGCACTGTAGCGGACCGTCTTCGACAGCAACACACCTGAACGCCTTTGACAACAAAACACTTTTGATGACAACACCGGCATTCATAGGGACACCAATTTTCTCGCCCGTACCGATTGGCACAAAGCGGGCGCCTTCGACGCAACCAACTATCCCTCCCCCTATAATCGATCAATCACAGCTGTCTCTGTTTGAACGGATTCCTCGAGATCGACCCGATGAGTTGGGACAACCAAAATTTCAGCAGGCGGGTTAATAGCCATTGATGCGAACAACAATCACAGGATAAACGGTCAGATTTAGTGCAGTTTCAATGGGCCGGGATTTTAGGGGTTTAGTGTAGTTTAAATGGATTGGGATTTGAAACCAAGGAGAGATCATGCGTTGATTTTTGAACGAATGGTTAGATCTATTGGGTTCATTTTTGTCTAGTCAGCTTGTCCTAATCAGTTTTTTTGTTCCGTTTTGTCTAGTCAGCACAAAACCGACATCTCTTGTTATATAGATCTTCTTGAATGCCAGTTCTCGCAATCCGATCTGATTTCTATCTCTCCACACACACACATATATACATGCGAGTCGACCCTAACTGACCCAACTAAGATGAGGTGAGACATGAACAACAGATTTGTATTGTAGTAATGGATCATGTCTCAAGGATGAACCTGACATATTGATATTTAATTTACAAAATTTTTTTGGGGACTTAGTGAGCCGGCCCTAACAAAGAGATGCTTGTAGGCGCAAAAAAGGTACGGGTCGGCTTTATTGCACAAAACGAGATTACAATTGTGGCCGGGACCCGGGTTGCTCGGGTGTAGCGAGTCCGGGTTGCGGCGAGTTTTGATCAGGGGATTGTGGGAAAGATCTTCTGGGGGATCCCTTTGATCCGCGTCTCCACGTGGTGTTCGTGCGAGAGCGCTGAAGGGGCTGCCCAGGACAGGGGTTTTACAGGGAGAGGGTTTTGGAGAGGCTAAGGAATGTCCACCGTTGCTTTGTCCCTTCCGTGCTTCGCGCTTTCTCGGCTAGGGGGTTTTCGGCTTCGTTCCTCGGTCTTCGCGTCTTCCTCGTTCCTTGCTTGACCTCGGTGTCCTTGATCGTCGGTTCGCGGCGTCGATCGAGCTTTTGGCGTTGGCTTTGGCTTTGGCTTTTTGGCTTCGGCTTGGCTCCGGCGTGGCTCTGGCTTTTGCTTTGCTTCGGCGCTTGCACTTGGACGTAGCTGGGAGAGACTTGCGATGCTTTCGTTCTTCCGGACTTCGCGTCGTATCGGCTAGAACGTGCGGTGCTTTTGCTCGTGGCCGGCGTAGTCGCTTGGCTTTGGCTCTTGCTTTGCTTTGGCGCGGGCTTTACTGGGGCTTTGCTTTGGCTTCTTGCGTTGCTTTAGCTTTGGCGTTTACTCGATCTTCTTCTTCGAACGACGTGGGCTACTTCTCCGGTGCTTCGACGGTTTGCGTGTCAACGGGACTTCTCTTCTTCTCCGGGCTTCTTTGGCGTGATCGGGGTCGAAGAATGCTTTCGAAGATGGTGGGGGTAGCACCGATCTTCGTGCGACGGTTGTAGCGTCGGCTTTTGTTGATGAAGACGACGGGGTAGTGACGCTTCAGATGATCTGTTCCAGCCTTTCTTCTTCGTGGATGGTGCAGATGTTTGTCGAAGACGACGTGGTGATGACGCTTCGCTTCTCTCCTCCGGGCTTTGGGGCTTGATCGGGATCGAGGACTTGTTGGAGACGACGGGGTAGTGCCGCTCCTCTTCTTCTCCGGGCTTTTGGGCTTGATCGGAGTCGAAGCTTGTTGGAGACGACGGGGTAGTGCCGCTCCTCTTCTTCTCCGGGCTTTTGGGCTTGATCGGAGTCGAAGCTTGTTGGAGACGACGGGGTAGTGCCGCTCCTCTTCTTCTCCGGGCTTTTGGGCTTGATCGGAGTCGAAGCTTGTTGGAGACGACGGGGTAGTGCCGCTCCTCTTCTTCTCCGGGCTTTTGGGCTTGATCGGAGTCGAAGCTTGTTGGAGACGACGGGGTAGTGCCGCTCCTCTTCTTCTCCGGCCTTTGCTTCTGGCGTCCTCGGAGTCGAAGGGTTCTTCTTCTCCGAGCTTTCTTCTTCGTGAACGGAGTCGAAGGGATGATCTTCGTGTGCAAGGGCCTTCACATTGATGAGGACTTTCAGTAAGCCGATCCCTCGGGACAGGCTTGACTGTGCCTCGTGAAGCCTCGGGTCGATGAAGAAGCGTGCTCTCTTCTGCAGAGCTCTGGCGCTTTGTCTTCAACTTTCCAACCATTTTTTCCTTCCCCCACCCCCTCTATTTATAGGCAAAGAGGTGGGGAGAGAGATATGGAAACTTTTTAATTTCAAATCCCTTTTGTATCTCTCTCATAATTACCCGGATTTTATTCATCCATTGATGAAGGGAATAACATTTGATTGTTTTCCTTTTCTGGCGGGTGCAATTATGGCTGGACTTTGCGCACGAAATCGATGGCGATCGGGCGCTTCGTCTTGTGCGTCGGATCGAGGGATCGGCGCAGATCCGCACGTGTGCAGACGTCATACGCTACCTCCCCCCGCGCATGGCGGTATTCTTTCCTTTTCTTTCTTTTCTTTCCTTTTCTTTTCTTTCCTTTTCTTTTCTTTCCTTTCTTTTCTTTCCTTTTTCTTTTCTTTCTTTTTCTCCCCTTTCCTTGCAGGGCCGGCCGGCCCCCCATGGGGTTCGGGTCCTACTAGGGCCGGCCCCATGTGGCTCGGGTCCTAGTAGGGACCGGCCCCCATGGGGTTCGGACCCTAGTAGGGGTCGGCCCCCCTTGGCGCATGGGGTCCGGGTCCGCATCGGCGCGCGCGAGTCGGGTCCGTGTGTCGGGTTTGCATTCGCGTTGGCACACGTGAGTCGGGTTCGGGTCCGACGAAATTCGTGTGTCTACAAATGCCCCCTCAAGGACGAGTGCGTCGGTGAGAGCGTGTCGGGTTTGGACACGTAGGAATCGTAGAGCGTTTGTCCTTGATTCCTTTTGTGGGCGGGGTTGGAGGTCTATTTAAGGACCCCTACCCCCTTCTTCCGTCATTGCGTTTTTCTGCGAAGGTTCCGCCGGCTTCTGAAGATCTGAAGAGAGCTGCCTGGGGTTGCACGAGACTTGCTCCGTCTTCCCGGTGTCGCCTTTTTTCGTCGGCCTTGTGCTTTTGCGCGACGGTTCTGCCGGCTTCTGAAGACCGTAGTCGGAAGAGAGCTGCCTGGGGTTGCACGCGACTCGCTCCGTCTTCCCGGTGTCGCCTCTTTCGTCGGCGGCGATGGTGCGCGATTTCGCGGTCGTTGCGAAGGCGGGTTCAAAGCGACGATGCGACGAGGCTCGAGGCGGGGAGGATGGAGGAGCGCGGCTGAGGTGCGGGTCGCCTTCGCCGCCTCTCTCTTCCTCCTTCTTCTTCTTCTTCTTCTTTTCTTTTTCTTTTTTTCTTTTTCTTTTCTTTTCTTTTCTTTTTTTCTTTTTTTTTTTTCTTTTTTTTTTTTCTTTCTTCTTCTTCTTCTTCTTCGGTTCGGTTCCGGGCTGCACGGGCAGCAGCGGCAGCGGTGGCGCGCGGGGCTGCGGCGTGCGGGGCGGCGCGCGGGGCGGCGCGCGGGGCGGCAGCATGCAGTGGCGCGCGGGAGGCGGCGACGGCGCGCGGCGCGCGCGGCGGCCGGCGTGCAGGGTGGCAGGCGCGAGCGGATCGGGCGCGGAGGCCGGGTCCGGCGGGTGCGGGACCGAGTGGGTCGGGCTCGGGGGCCGGGTCCGGCGGCCGCGGGGGCCGGACGGGTCGGTCTCGGGGGCCGGGTTCGGCGGGCGCGGGGCGGTGTCGTCGGACTGCAGGCGAAGAAGAAGGAGAAGGAGGGGGGTGCGGGTCCCCCCCCTTCCTTCTTTGTTGTCGCTCTCCAATTGGAAGGGGGCGAGGGGCCCGTGGGCCCCCCCACTTGCTGATTTCTCGTTTTTTTTTTTTTTTTTTTTTTTTTTTTTTTTTTTTTTTGAACTTCGAAGGTGCCGATGATACCAGTGTCGGCTTGTGGCGCCCGGGTCACGACACGGGTGTGGACTGGCTGGAGAGTAATCTTGAGTCGGGCAATCCTCTCGACAGGGGTGCAGACCCTTTTTTTTTTTTTTTTTTTTTTTTTTTTTTTTTTTTTTTTTTGCGCTGTCTTGACTTGCCTCCTTTCATGGTCCTCCAGGGCCCGCGTCTTCGAGAGTTTGACTTCCTCGGGCTGGATAGACGAGGATTTCTTCGACGGGAGAAGATGCCTTTGCTTTCCTTTCACTCATGTGCGCCGTCACCGCAGCTCAAGGCGGGAAGACCTTCTGTCGTTGCTCCGTGTCTTTGTGCACGAGCGCATCACGGAAGATGGAGTCGCGGATGCGACTTGCGGGATGCTGAAATTAAGCGAGAAGATCCATACTGACGAAGGGATCTCCATGAAGCTTCTGCGGCCGAGTTTGAGTCTTCCGTTTCATCATTGCGGTGAAGAGTTCGTGCCTACGCCAGTTGTTGCCTCGAAGATATGTGCTAGGCTGACCCGATGGGGCCCCGATTCTTGGCCTCGGGGCGACGTCCAGTACCTTTGCGGCTTTTGCGAGTGGATGGACGAGCTCTACGAGGTCTTTGGCGCGGAACCTGAGATGAACTTATTGGCCAAATTTCTAGCGCCGGCTCGTCGGGAGTACAGTCGTCCTGAGGGGATGTACCGGGCGCTTTGTGAGCTTTGGTGTCCGGAGACTAACACCTTCCTTACTGGGGCGGGGGAGATAGGCATCTCGCTTCGTGATGTCCATATCGTTTCGGGGTGCCCCGAGGTACGGAACTACTACCAAGAGGAGGTGCCTGCCTTGAAGGATCTGCTGGACAGCAGCTACACTCCGAGTTCTTGCCTCCTTCTGTTCAAGGCATATGCTATCATTGCGGCGAGGGACCAATCAGATCGAGTGCGTCCTTCTTCTTGGGTCGATTTTTGGTTCAGAGGCGAGTATAGAGCTCCAGCGCCCTCAGCTCACCCGATGTGGAAGATCGCTCAGATGCAGAGACCTCCGCTTCGCTCCTTTGTGAGGCCTATCGATTCCTTGGCTCGAGAGAAGCACTCAATGGAGGGGAAGCAGTGCCCCTGGGAACTCCTTGGCCTGAAACGGGACAGCGAGGAGTGGCGATCGGTTTACCGAGCCGCCGGGCTGGTCATCTTTCTTTGCCGGTTCGTGCTTCCGTGTTCTGGGGAGGCCATTCGTCCGGGGACCTTCCTTGCTGCTTCCAGGATGGAGAGGGGCGAGCTCTTCAATCTAGCCCCAGCCATACTATGCGCCTTGTATCGGGCTCTCAGCGGGACTTACTGGGACTTGTCTGGCTCAGATAAGGCCAAGGAGGAGCTTGGCCGGTCGGCTGCTTTCGGACCCTTGCATTATTTATACGGCTGGATAGCTCTACATTTTCCGAAGGGGATCTTTGCCAGGCGCGGGCATCCAGCCGAGTTACCTTTCCTACCCGGGGTAGGAGGGATCTTGAACGCCTTTATCAGTTGGGAGCGTCCGAAAGAGTGTGCTCGTGCCCTTTTGAGGAGGATGGGGAGCGTTGATTTTGAATTTCTGTCGGAGCATTCGGTGCTGCCTTTGGAGAGGTCGACTGTGTACGACAATGACGGGCTCCCGGACAGCCTTTACTGGAATATGGTCAGCTGCCGTCCTGGCTACTTGGTCTGGCGCAAAGGAGATGTGGTGGAGGTGGAGCAGTACTCCCCCCATCGCTTTGCCCGTCAGCAGGGGTTTCGACAGGAAGTCCCTGGCATGCCTCAGCAGTTGCAGGGGCGTTTTAGTCCACAGGAGGGCTATCGTCTGTGGGCTTCTCTCTACGCTCGTTTTACTGGCAGTAGTTTCTTTCCTGGGGCCAAATCCGGATTTCGGGATGCCGCGACTCCGGAATACCGCCAGTGGGTTGAAGGGCGAGTTTCTCCTTTACTTGCGAGTTTTCCAGTCGACGTCTTGGTGAGTAGCGGGTTCAGGAATTTCTGCTTCAATCACTCTGCGGGAGTGGAGGACCGTCGCCTCCGACTGGGGCTTCAAAGAGCGCAGAGGAGCTGCAGTCGCCTTTCCAGTGCCCGTCGTGTCCCCTCTTCCGTTCCGGTGCTGGATGTCGAGCTTACTAGTGCCCCTGGGGTATTCTGTTTCCCGAAGGCCGAGGTTGAGGGTGCCCCTCCCAAGAGAAGAAAAATGTGCATTCCTCGCGGGATGGTCCCGAGAGTCCCTTGTCTGACGGAGGATGCCGAGGAGCCTGGACTTCTGAAAGATGAAGTGATTCCTCCGTCCCGGACCGCTTCGTCCGACCACACAGGTATGGAACTCTCTTCATTTTATTTGTTCTCTACGTTCAGGAAGCTTTATCACGCTGAGCCCCGTTTCTTTCTTTCGACCAGATTCTGTTATAGTGGTAGAGCGTGGAGCGAGCTCTTCAAAGGCGCCTCTTGGGCATTCGTCCACAGGTGCCGCGCAGGAAGTGCCCGAACCCTGCGGGCTAGATATCCCTCCGGATGATCTAGATCTCCTCGGACTTTGCGGGGAGAACTTCCCTAGGGGTGACATTAACCTGGACGACATCGATGTCGACGCCCTGTCTTTTGGCGAGGAGGCTGAAGTCTCGAGCGTCGACAAGCGGCGTTCCCCGATGACGACGCCCTCGTGTCCTTTGGTGGAGACGGTTGTTGCAGCGGTAGCGGCGGTTTCCCCAGTTCCGCCACCCTTGTTGGCGCAGGCGGCTCCTGTTGCGGCCGCAGTGGGGGAGAAGGTCTTGCCTACCTACTCCGAGGCGCCTCGCCCGGATTTGAGGCCAAGGAGCAAAGTCTCAGAGTTTCTTCTTGCGAGCTGTCGGCAATACATCAAGTCGACGTTGGAGCCTTTCCGTACTGCCGGCCTTGGCGCCCTCCAGGACTGGTGGTCGACGGACGGCGCAGAGTTTTGCGCGAGCCTGGCAGAGTTCAAAGTTGACAGCTCCCTTTTCGCCGCTCAGATGGACCAGCTTGTGACCGAGAGCGAGGCTTATCGATCCCGGCGGGCTTTGCTGGAGGGGAGCTCCCCTTCTGAGCTGGAGGCCGCTGAGGCGAGTCTAAGTCAGTCCGGGCATCAACTTGCGGAGGCTACGTCCAGCCTGTCGAAGGCCCAGAGGAAGGTGGAATCTGCGCGCGCCTCACTTCGGAAGGCGGAGTCCCGTTTGGAGCGGGCTGAGGCTGCGGAGAGCACTTTGAAGGCGAGTCATCTGAGGCAGCAGTCGGACTTGGCAACCCGTCGCGAGCTTCTGGTCGCTCGTCCCGTGGAGCTTCAGAGAGTGGAGGCAACTAGGGAGGAGCTGCTGCGTCGTCTTCAAGCTCTGGACACCTTCTTTTAGTTATTCCTTGTTCCATTGTGGCTTCCTTTTCGGGACTCATGCCATGTACTGTCTTCGCTTTATTAATAATATCACTTTGTTTCGCCACATCCTTTTCATGGAATTTTGTTGTCTTTTTCTTTTGGTCGGACTGAACCTGAAGTAACTTCTCAGGCTGCCTACGTACCCCCCTAAGGGGGATCAAGTCGCACGTAGTTCTTTTTTTTTTTTTTTTTTTTTTTTTTTTTTTAAACAAGGGGTATGGCCTTGTTTTAGGCATAGTATCTTTTGAGGTACTTGCCGTTGATAGGGCCGAGTGTCAGCCCTTCTGGCGTGGTGAGGAGATAAGCACCGTTGGAGTAGACTTCCTTGACGGAATGCGGGCCATCCCATTTGGCATCAAATTTCTTCCCTCCTCGATGCGAGAGAATGATGGGGCGTTTGACCGCCAGCACCAGTTCCCCTATCTGGAATGATCGAGGACGAATCTTCTTGTTGAAGGCGCGAGAGAGCCTGGCCTGATAACACTCCAGACGCTGTTGAGCTTCGAGGCGTCTTTCATCCAGTGCTTCCAATTCTGCTAGGCGGAGCTGGGCGTTGTCATCGCTGGTGAGGCCTTCCTGGACTGCTATCCTGAGTGACGGGATCTGGAGTTCGAGCGGAAGAACGGCTTCCACGCCATAGACGAGGGAATACGGCGTTGCTTGTGTCGGCGTGCGGAAGGATGTTCGGTAAGCCCATAGTGCTTCGCCCATGCGTTCGTGCCAATCTTTCTTTGTCTTCGAGACGGTTTTCTCCAGCAGCTTGCACAGAGTTTTGTTGAAGGCTTCTGCTAGACCGTTGGCTGGAGCGTTGTACATTGTCGAACAATTCTGCTTAATGTTGTACAATGCGCAGAACTGGCTGACGGCAGCATTCTTGAACTGCTTCCCGTTATCTGTTACGATGTAGCGGGGGACTCCATAGCGGAAGATGATGTCGTTCTGGATAAAGCTGATGACGGAGTACTTTGTAACTTCCCTCAACGGTATCGCTTCAGCCCACTTGGAGAAGTAGTCCGTTGCCGCCAAGATGTAGAGATGTTGCTTGGATGATTTGGGCAGAGGACCGACGATGTCAAGACCCCATCCGTCGAAGGGCCAAGACGCGATTGTTGGGTGTAAAGGCTCCGGAGGTTGACGAATGTAGTCCCCGTGCATTTGGCAAGCTTGACATCTTCTTGCGTACTCCAAGCTGTCTTTGATCATGGTAGGCCAGTAGTATCCCATCCTTCTGACGCGGAAGTGAAGCTTCGGACCGGACTGGTGTGATCCACAGATTCCAGCGTGTACTTCTTCGAGTGCGGCTTCCGCTTCCTCTTTTGCGAGGCACCTCAGGAGTGTGCCGTCATAGCTTCGTCGGTACAGTTCGCCGTTGAAGTGGTAGAACCTTAGAGATCGTCGACGGATGTCACTTTTGCGCTTCGGATCTTCGGGGAGTTTACCATGAACAAGGTACTCCACCAACGGTTGCCTCCAGTCTTGTTCTTTAATCTCGAGGACATGCACCGCGTTGGTTTGAACTGGTACCTCGGGCGGACCCTCTTTTTCGATGACCACGAATCTCCTGCAGACGGGGACGACGAGTGAACGCTCATCTGGGAACGGGAGTGTAGCCGCCAGATTTGCGAGTGCGTCAGCCTGCTGGTTGAGGTTTCTGGAAACGTGTTGGATGGAAACAGCCTTGAGTTTTTCGAGGAGCTTTACGGCTCACGCATGCAACGGTACCAGGTCTTCTTTATTGACTTCGTATGCCCCCAAGACTTGCTGGATCACGAGTTGAGAGTCGCCAAAGATCTCTAGTCCTTGAAGGTTCATTTCGTCGGCCAGCTCGAGACCAATGAGTAGGGCTTGATATTCTGCCACGTTGTTGGAACATGCTTCCGAGAGCAGGAATGAGAAGGGGAGTATTTCGTTGTCCGGAGTGACAAAGATGACTCCGGCTCCCGCTATGTCTTGCCTAGCTGCGCCGTCGAAGAACATTTTCCAGGACGGGGCGATGTCAACAGAGAATACTTCTTCATCTGGGAGATCTTCTGATAACTCCCATTCTGCCGGGAGAGGATATTCTGCGAGGAAGTCCGCGAGGGCCTGTCCTTTAACCGCTTTCTGTGGCACGAAGGTGATGTCGAATTCAAGTAGCAGCAGGGCCCACTTGGCTAGACGTCCGGAAAGCACTGGTCTCGACATGATATATTTGAGTGGGTCAGCCTTCGAGACGAGTCTGATGGTGTGAGCGAGCATGTAGTGTCGCAGCTTTTTCGTGGCGAAGATGAGTGCTAGGCAGACCTTCTCGATTGGGGAGTAATTCAGCTCTGCGCCGACGAGAGTGCGGCTTAAGTAGTAACAAGCTGTTTCCACGCCAAGTTCATTGTTCTGGGCCAGGAGTGCCCCCAAGGATTGCTCTTGGGCGGCGATGTAGAGGATGAGCGGCCTCCCTTGAACCGGTGCTGATAGGACTGGCGGCTTCAGTAGATATGCTTTGATGTTTTGGAGTGCTTCTTGGCACGCTTCGTCCCATGTGAACGGCGCTCCTTTCTTCATGAGGCGACTAAAAGGGTGGCACTTTCCAGCCAGGTTGGCGATGAATCTCCGGATATACGCCAAGTGTCCCTGGAGGCCTCTGAGGTCTCGCACTGTCTTTGGTACGGGCATATTGACGATAGCATCAATTTTGGATTGATCTATCTCAATGCCACGATGTCGGACGACGAAGCCGAGGAATTTGCCCGAGGAGACTCCGAACGCGCACTTGAGCGGATTCATGCGGAGTTGGTACCTTCGAAGTCGTTTGAAGATTAGCTCAAGATCTTGTAGATGTGCCGATTTCTTCTTGGATTTCACCACGAGGTCGTCGACATAACACTCCACGTTTTGATGAAGAATGTCGTCAAAGATCTTCTGCATAGCTCGCTGGTAGGTGGCTCCCGCGTTCTTCAAGCCGAACGGCATTACCTTGTAGCAGTAGATTCCTTTCGGTGTGCGGAATGCTGTGAGCTCCTCGTCCTTGGGTGCCATCCGAATCTGGTTGTAGCCCGATGATCCGTCCATGAAAGTGAGCACCTCGTGACCAGTCGTCGCATCAACCATTAGCTCCGTGATTGGCAAGGGGAAGTCGTCCTTTGGACATGCGTTGTTCAAGTCTCTGAAGTCCACGCACACTCGGATTTGGCCGTTCTTCTTTTTGACGGGGACGACGCTAGAGATCCATGTCGGGTACTTGACCTCTCGAATGAAGCCGGCTTCGATCAATTTGTTGACTTCGCCTTCTATTTGGGGTATCAGTTCTGGCCGGTAGCGTCTTTGTCCTTGCTTGATAGCGCTGGCTCCATGTTTGACGCTGAGCTGGTGCACTGCGATTTTTGGATCGAGGCCCGGCATCTCCTTGTAGGACCATGCGAAGACGTCTCTGTATTCTTTAAGCAGTTTGATGTATGCAGCTTCTTCCTCCGGGGTTAAGAGCGTGCTGACGAATGTAGGCCGAGGCTCCGTCTCCGTGCCCAAGTTGATTTCCTTCAAGTCATCAACGGTGGACTGCCCCCCTTCTTCGAGGACTGGCGGTGCGTCGGGCAATTCGTCGTCCGACGTAGAAGTTTCACCGTTGTCGGGCCCCGTAATGGAGATATGATGGACGGCAGCCATGGGTGGGTGGGTGGGTGTTGAGACGAAGTCCTCGATAGGCATTTCCAGGCGATCGAACACTGACTTCTTCTTTGAATGTTTGACTGGCCCGAGCCTCTCGAACACGGATGTGCGTTTTCGATTCGACCAGTCTTTACCACCTCTGGTTTGCTTCCGGAACAAGGCTTGGCATCGAGCTCGTCGTCGTCTTCTCTTGCTGTCCGGATGGCTGAGGTAGGTAGAGAGTGCATCGGAGATTGTCGATCCTTCAGCTGCTTCATCTACCATCCTTACCTCGATGTAGTTCGCGGTGAAGGTCTTCTTTGTTGTGGTTTTGATGACCAACGGAGCTTGACTGGAGCCGATGCCTCGGCGGTTCGGGGGAATTTGTTCTCCGTTTTGAAACAGCCGAGCTTGAGTTCTTGTCATCCCATGCGGAGTTGCTGCTGGTGGGAGTGTGCCCATGGCGCTTTCCTCGTTATAGCCAGCTCTAAACAGCAATTTGGCAGCATTTTGCCCCCAACTCCCTTCCGGTTTGAATCCGAGTGGCTCGAGGTCTGCCGATTCGACGGGTCTGCTTGGGTTCGGAGCTTCTGCCAGACTAGGTAGTGGCACCGTCATTTCTTGCAGAGTGATGACATTGGCCTGAGATAACGTTGGGGCCAGCTTCCTTGTCGGAGTAGAAGGCGATCGCTCGGATTTGCGGAGCCACTGAGGCGCGAGACGCAAGACAGGCGCCGTTTGGATTGGCAACGGCGTATGTTGCATTGCTCTTGGCTCGAAGCTGATGCGCATCCTTTGTCCAGGTTTCGGCGTTCCTTGGACCTTGGGTCTCGCCTCGTCCGAAGATGGTACTGGATTCCCGGGAAGAGGAGTCTTTTCCTTATTTACTTCTTCAATCTTTTGAGCTCGAGGGGTTTTAGCCGGCAGAACTTCCGCGACCAGGCCCTTTGCTTGGTAGAATTTAGCGTCGGCCAGGTGTGCCTCGGCCTCGTTGAATGGCTTGTCGTCCGCAACTATGCACCTCTCCACGCCTTCTTCGTAGTACTTGAGGCATTGATGCCAGGTGGATACTATGATGCCGTTCTCGTGCAGCCATGGTCTTCCTAGCAGGAGACGATATGATGTCCGGCAGTCGATGATGTGGAAGAGGACCGTCGTATCTAGCGGGCCGATGGAAAGCTTCAGACGAATGATTCCAACGGTGGACTGTCCGCCTTGGTTGAAGCCTTGAATGACCAACTGACTTGGTGAGAGCTGGTCGTCGGTAATGCCGAGTTGCCGCATCGTCTGGATGGGCATGATGTTGACAGCGGAGCCACAGTCCAATAAGATTCGGTTCACTGGCTTCTCCTTGATGTATCCCGAAACGTAAAGAGGCCGGTTGTGCAATCGCGTCCCGAGTTGCAGGTCCTCGTCTGAAAAGGTTATCGTTGCATCACACGAGGCTACAGCTTTGCCCTTCTGGTCATCCTTCCTTTTTCTCTTGTAGCTATCTGGATCGGCCAAGGCCGCCGCCATTGCCAGGCGAGCCTTCTTCGGAAGATGCAAAGCCTCTACGAGCGGCATGTGCAAGATTGCTTCGTCGTGAGCGGCGGTGCCCCCATCGTTGGAGTCGTCCCCCTCATCGGTGGAGTCGCCTTCTTCAGAAGTTTCGCCTTCGTTCTTTCTTTCCGACACTTCATGGACTTCGACCATGCAACAAGACACCTTGACGTGTTGGTCCACCGGGAGGAAGTGATCCGGGAAGAACTCTTGCAAAGTTGTCGGCTCTGGAAGACTCTGCTGAAGGATATCGTCTCGGCTCGCTGGCGGTACTTTGAACGCCTTCCTTCCTGGAGTCTTGCTTTTCTTCTTGTAGGTCTTCCGCTTGGTGAATCCCCTCATCACACGGTCTTGCTTGAGCTTCTTTTCTTGCCAAGGCTTTCGCCGCCGCGGTAGCATGACCCATGCTTCTTCGTCGGTGGATTCCCCTTCGCTAGGATGATGGTCGTCAGCAGCAACTGGCTTCTTTGATGACACTTGTTCTTCCGGAGGCTCTACTTGCTCATCTTCCGATCCCCAGCCGGTGGGCTTGATTTCTTCGATTGGAACGGATGGAGGCCTTGAGTAGAGGACGTAATAGTCGAACTTCCCTGATGGCTGGCCCAGCAGACCGACTTCTGGGTCTCCCTGCTCGTATCTTTCTCTAAGAGCGCGTTGGGACATAGCTTGGCTGGAAGGGACTTGCTCTTCTCGAGGTTCCACTGGCTCTTCTCCCGATCCCCAGCCGGTGGGCTTGATTTCTTCGATTGGAACGGATGGAGGCCTTGAGTAGAGGACGTAATAGTCAAACTTCCCCGACGGCTGGCCCAGCAGGCCGACTTCTGGGTCTCCTTGCTCGTATCTCCTTTGGAGCGTTCGTTGGGATGCAGTATTGCCTGGAAAAGGTGCTGGCGTGAGCGATGATTGCCCCCAGGGCAGCGGTGTTTCCTCCTCGGAGAACGCAGGAGTACGTTGACGTCGCTTCGAGATTTTCGGCTGGGAAGTCGACTTAGCGATTGACGCTTGACGATTGAGGCGCAATTTGGGCATGCTTCGTCGAGCGGCAACGAGTACCGGCGAGAAGGAGCCGAAGGTGATGGACGTCATGTTGGTCGTAGCAACCTCCCCGGAGTCGATCTCTATCTTCCCTTGCTTGGCGAGTGCCATGATTCTTTCCTTGAAGACGAAACATCTTTCGATGGGATGACTCACCACCCGGTGGTATTTGCAGAAGAGAGGGTCGTCGACGCGATGCATCTGCTCGGGCCTCTTTGAAGGAGGAAGCTCTATCATCTTCTCTTGCAGCAGTTGGTCGAACATGGAGGAGACTTCCGAGTCTGGGAAGGGGTACTCCTTTGCTTCGAGTTCTTCTAGAGTCATCCTTTGTCTCGGAGGCGGAGGCGGTGGTATGGCGACTCCCTTCTTCTGATCTGGCCTGCCACCGATCTTGAGCGGTTTGGAGGTTGAAGCGACGTCAGCAACATTGACTTGTTTCGGTTTCGTTGCCGGTGGCTTGTCCTTCTTCTCTGTCTTCAAGAAGTCCTTGTTCTTCGAGTCCCCGCGGTTTGCTAGGCTGAGTTCCATGTCGTGAGCCCGAGTTGCGAGTTCTTCGAAAGACCGAGGCTTGATACCTTTGAGGATGTAGAGCAGACCCCAGTGCATGCCTTGGGTGCACATCTCGATGGCCGAGTCTTCAGACAAGCGGTCTCGTGAATTCAGCGCGAGGTTCCTCCACCTGTCGATGTAGTCGATTACTGGCTCATCCTTCCTTTGCTTGACGGCGGTGAGTTCGGTCATGCTGACTGTGCGTCTGGTGCTGTAGAAGCGATTGAGGAACTCCCTCTCCATCTGGTCCCAGCTGTCGATGGTCCCTGCAGGAAGATCAACGTACCAGTCGAACGCGTTGCCTTTGAGGGTGCGAACGAATTGCTTCACCATCTCGTCGCCATATGTGCCGGCATTATTGCAGGTCTCGATGAAGTGGGCGACGTGCTGTCTTGGATTTCCCTTTCCGTCGAAGTGCTGAAACTTTGGCGGCTGGAATCCGACTGGGAAGCGTAGCTGCTGGATCCTCGTAGTGTAGGGCTTCGAGTATGCCGCCGTGATCGGAGGAAGGCCACTGCCGTGAGAACGCATCATGTCGGCTATCAATGCTTGGACTTGCTGAGCATTCATCGTTGCCGTTGCTGGAGGTTGAGTGGCCGCCGAGGCTGGCGCCGGGTAGACGACTTCCAATGGGACGGGAGCCGAGGAGAGCGCTGGAGTAACCGCTTGAATCGTCGGAGCAACTTCTGCAGGAGCGGGAGTTGAAGACGGAACTGGAGCGGCTACTGGAGAAGCGACGGGTTGGCCGACTGGTGCAGCGTCCTTTGCGCTTAGCTTTTGGAGCAGAGTGTTGATGTGACGATCCTTTTCCTCCATCAGCCGAGTAATTTGCGCCATATGCTCGCTCATCTGCATGACTTGGAGCTGAAGAGCGGACGGAGGGTGATGACGGAGGACGTCTCGGTGTTGCATGTTCGCATCCTCGCCATCATCATCGGAGACGTAGTTACGCCGACTTGCTTCTGGCTGATGATTGATGTTTGCCCCCTGCAGAGGAGGCGCAACGTCTGCTGGAGAACCCGAACTGGTTCGGGGTTGGGGCTGGTCCTCCCCAAACTTCTGGACATGGGCTCCAGGATCGAGGCTCGTTTCTTCATGCACCAGGGCCTCGTCGGCGCTTTGGCGAGCATCTTCGGTAGTAGCTTCTGGCACGAAGACGTCCGCAAGAGTCCGAGTACGCCGAGTGTAGACGCGCACCATTGGAGGAGCATCACCCTCCGGATTTACTGGATCACCGTGTCGGAGTAGAGGAGACTCGGCGATTGGTGAGAGGCTTGGAGCAAACGCATCGTTGTTCGTTCCGGCCATTGCAAACTTCAAGCAGCTTCTTCAACCGTACGGATGAAAGGAGAAGAGGTCCCACCGGGCGTGCCAGAAATCTGTAGGCGCAAAAAAGGTACGGGTCGGCTTTATTGCACAAAACGAGATTACAATTGTGGCCGGGACCCGGGTTGCTCGGGTGTAGCGAGTCCGGGTTGCGGCGAGTTTTGATCAGGGGATTGTGGGAAAGATCTTCTGGGGGATCCCTTTGATCCGCGTCTCCACGTGGTGTTCGTGCGAGAGCGCTGAAGGGGCTGCCCAGGACAGGGGTTTTACAGGGAGAGGGTTTTGGAGAGGCTAAGGAATGTCCACCGTTGCTTTGTCCCTTCCGTGCTTCGCGCTTTCTCGGCTAGGGGGTTTTCGGCTTCGTTCCTCGGTCTTCGCGTCTTCCTCGTTCCTTGCTTGACCTCGGTGTCCTTGATCGTCGGTTCGCGGCGTCGATCGAGCTTTTGGCGTTGGCTTTGGCTTTGGCTTTTTGGCTTCGGCTTGGCTCCGGCGTGGCTCTGGCTTTTGCTTTGCTTCGGCGCTTGCACTTGGACGTAGCTGGGAGAGACTTGCGATGCTTTCGTTCTTCCGGACTTCGCGTCGTATCGGCTAGAACGTGCGGTGCTTTTGCTCGTGGCCGGCGTAGTCGCTTGGCTTTGGCTCTTGATTTGCTTTGGCGCGGGCTTTACTGGGGCTTTGCTTTGGCTTCTTGCGTTGCTTTAGCTTTGGCGTTTACTCGATCTTCTTCTTCGAACGACGTGGGCTACTTCTCCGGTGCTTCGACGGTTTGCGTGTCAACGGGACTTCTCTTCTTCTCCGGGCTTCTTTGGCGTGATCGGGGTCGAAGAATGCTTTCGAAGATGGTGGGGGTAGCACCGATCTTCGTGCGACGGTTGTAGCGTCGGCTTTTGTTGATGAAGACGACGGGGTAGTGACGCTTCAGATGATCTGTTCCAGCCTTTCTTCTTCGTGGATGGTGCAGATGTTTGTCGAAGACGACGTGGTGATGACGCTTCGCTTCTCTCCTCCGGGCTTTGGGGCTTGATCGGGATCGAGGACTTGTTGGAGACGACGGGGTAGTGCCGCTCCTCTTCTTCTCCGGGCTTTTGGGCTTGATCGGAGTCGAAGCTTGTTGGAGACGACGGGGTAGTGCCGCTCCTCTTCTTCTCCGGGCTTTTGGGCTTGATCGGAGTCGAAGCTTGTTGGAGACGACGGGGTAGTGCCGCTCCTCTTCTTCTCCGGGCTTTTGGGCTTGATCGGAGTCGAAGCTTGTTGGAGACGACGGGGTAGTGCCGCTCCTCTTCTTCTCCGGGCTTTTGGGCTTGATCGGAGTCGAAGCTTGTTGGAGACGACGGGGTAGTGCCGCTCCTCTTCTTCTCCGGCCTTTGCTTCTGGCGTCCTCGGAGTCGAAGGGTTCTTCTTCTCCGAGCTTTCTTCTTCGTGAACGGAGTCGAAGGGATGATCTTCGTGTGCAAGGGCCTTCACATTGATGAGGACTTTCAGTAAGCCGATCCCTCGGGACAGGCTTGACTGTGCCTCGTGAAGCCTCGGGTCGATGAAGAAGCGTGCTCTCTTCTGCAGAGCTCTGGCGCTTTGTCTTCAACTTTCCAACCATTTTTTCCTTCCCCCACCCCCTCTATTTATAGACAAAGAGGTGGGGAGAGAGATATGGAAACTCTTTAATTTTAAATCCCCTTGTATCTCTCTCATAATTACCCGGATTTTATTCATCCATTGATGAGGGGAATAACATTTAGTTGTTTTCCTTTTCTGGCGGGTGCAATTATGGCTGGATTTCGCACACGAAATCGATGGCGATCGGGCGCTTCGTCTTGTGCGTCGGATCGAGGGATCGGCGCAGATCCGCGTGTGCGCAGACGTCATACGCTACCTCCCCCCGCGCATGGCGGTATTTTTTTCTTTTCTTTCTTTTCTTTCCTTTTCTTCTCTTTCCTTTTTCTTTTCTTTCCTTTTCTTTTCTTTCCTTTCTTTTCTTTCCTTTTTCTTTTCTTTCTTTCTTCTTTTCTTTCCTTGCAGGGCCGGCCGGCCCCTCCTTGGGGTTCGGTCCCCACTAGGGCCGGCCCTATAGGGTTCGGACCCTAGTAGGGGCCGGCCCCTCTTGGGGCGGGGTCCGAGTCCATGCCGGCGCGCGCGAGTCGGGTCTGCGTGTCTGGTTTGCATCCACGTTGGCGCGAGCGAGTTGGGTCCGCGTGTCGGGTTTGCATCCGTATCGGCACACGTAAGTCGGGTTCGGGTCCGACGAAATTCGTGTGTCTACAATGCTTTTAAGCATAAGTCCTTCGAAATACTATGGATGAAATTACCCTCTATAGCATTTCAAAATTTTTCTAAAATACCACCGAACTAGTGAGCCGCCTCCACACACACACCCCCCCCCCCCCCCCCCCCCCCTTCGCCGGAGCTAACCAAACCCCTCTCCTCGCTGGATCTAACCAAACTCCCCTCCTCCCCCGTCGGACCTAACCGAACCCCCCTCCCCCCCTCCTCCCCTCCGGCCGGACCTAATCTACAAGCCATGGGATGAACCCAAGACCTACCGCTTGATCTAACAGAATCCACATCGTCGCCGCAGCCGCTCACGAGGTCGTCGGAGGTCGCCGGGGGTCGAGCTCATCGGGGTCGTCGAGGTCAGAGTCGAGGTCACCAGAGGTTGCTCGGGAGAGAGATGGGGAAGTTGGGTTAGTTTCGGGTTTATCATGTAAAGGCAGGGACCTTAGGTTAAATGAAACCTGTAGGGGTCCTTGAAATGGGATGGATCTCTTGTCAGGGACCTTAGACACATTAGCCAAAATTTTATGGGAAATTTTATTCATACCCCAAAAATCTGTAATTAGCCCCCGTATCCCTAGCGTTTCTCAATAACTTACTCAACAATCCTTTAATACCAACAATGCCCCTTTTTTTTATACCCCAAACCCCAAAGCCCCTGCTCAGCGTCTTTTGTACCCCAACCCAACCCAATGTTCGTTTAAACTTAGCCCCGCCCAACCCGTCGGGTTGTGCGGGGTGGGTTCGGGTTAACCCGCCCAAAGTCGGGTTGGGTTCGGGTTGGCCCGCCCAAGTTGCAGCTAGGGTGGCAATGAGTCGTGTCGTGTCGGGTTCGTGTCGTGTCTAGTTTCGTGTCGTGTCCAAAACCCCTAGACCCGGACCCGACCCGTTTAACTAATCGTGTCTAGATCCTAAACCCGTACCCGACTCGCTAATAAACAGGTAAACACGATAAGACCCGATAAGACCCGTTTACCACCCGGATCTATTCAGTTGACCCGATCCGACCCAATCCGACTTGACCTGACCTGACCCGAAAGACCCACTGGTTTTATATATTATAGTATCGGATTGCTGGTAGACCCGACCCGACCCGACCCGACATGACCTATTGAATACTAAACGGGTCTTCCTGGGTCTACCGTGTCCAGACCCTAAACCCGGACCCGACCCGTTTAATAAACGGGTCTATCGTGTCGACCCATTTACGACCCGAACCCGTTTAGCCTTGACCCAGACCCGCTAACTTCGTGTCGGGTCGAGGAGAAATGATTCGGGTTGGGCTCGGATTAGCCCGCCCAAATTCGGGTTGGGTTCGGGTTGGACTCGGGTTGGGTTCAGGTTGGCCCGCCCAAGTTGCAGCTCTACTTGTGCCTTCAAGTATCAGCCAACCGCATGGGGTTTATTTAAGAGGGGTGTATTCAAGAGTGCATATAATTGGAGTATATTTAAGGGGGTATGTGTTTGATTGAGGTATAATCAAGTTGGGCGGGCCATTTAACTGGGGTGTATTGAAGGTGGGGTGTAAGGGGGAAGGGTATTTTTGGGATAGGAATGGGGTATGAAAAAAAAAAATGGGGTGTATTCAAGTTTCTTGGAAATGGGGGCTAATTACAGATTTATGGGGTATGAATAATATTTCCCAATTTTATTCATACCCCAAAAGTTCTTCACATACCCCATTTCCTCTCAAAAATTGATTCTCACCTCATAACCCTCACAAAGCCTGCTACCCACCTGCTTCCTGCCTCCCCTCAACACCACAGGTGACGCCACCGTCAGAGACGCCACAACTTCCCCTCCTTCTCTATCACCACCTATTGCGCTCATTGAGCCTGCCGTCGAAGCCACCTCCCCCCTCCCATATTTTCTCCACTGCCACCGAAGCTCTAACTCACCCTAGAGCCATAGGAGATGGATAGCAGGCAGTGACTCCGACGGTGATGGGGAAGGAGGAGATGGGGAAGTCGTGGCGGCTCCGACGGTGGCACCTCCTGTGGTGTGGAAGGGGAGGAAGAAAGCGGGTGGGCCTGACAGGTGATATGAGGTGGTAATCGATTTTTGAGATGAAACGGGATATGAGAAGTAGTTTTGGGATACGAATAAAATTTCCCTTAATCTAAGCCTTCGTCGGATTTCTCGGGGAAATGGCTGAAATCTTAGAGGAGTTACACCATGTGCTAGAAGTTGTTTATTGGCACATCCCCCGTATCGCCCGCAAACTGTTGCGGCGGTAGAGGTTCCAATAATTTAATCAAACAATAATGTGGATTAAGAGAACGTTTGAGTAGGATTAATATGCATCCTTAACTACTATGTTTGCACTCACTATTCTATTGGATTCTTGGTCTCCACACTTTACTATTCATTAACTCGATCGAATCAGTACTCCCAGAGATCTCGGATGATCAAATGGGGCCTCGGCGGAGGGGGAGGGAATCTTCATCAGCTTCTAGACAGCAGAGTTTATTAGGGTTCAAGGGTGGTGGTGGTGGTCTGAAAGTGGGGTTGTTTTGGATCTGTATGATATAGTGTTGATGGTGCCACTGAGATTTCATAACCCTACTTGCACACTTAGCTCATATAAACTATTAGTTAAGAGTTGACAAGAGGGTCAGGCCCTATCATCTTATGTGGCCTTGCTTGCCTTGTCATTTTTAGATGGGTAAGATGAGGTTGAGATAAAGAATATATCTTCTTTTCTTTTTGAGCAATGCTGTTCAGTCCGAAGATTTTTCCGATTCCGCTCAGCCCGATTGACGTGGCAGCATGCAACTGATGGGGTAAAAGACTTAAATGTCTCTAGAGGGTTTCAATAGCCAGTTACAAGCTGCCATGTCAATCGGGCCAGACGAAATCGGAAAAACCTTCGGCTGAGAGAGAGAGAGAGAGGAATGTTACAGTGAGCTGTGAGCTGTTGGTTTAGAAAGTGAGCTGCGGGTATTTTGACCCCCCTAGGAGTTTTGGAATTTGATAAAATTTGGTAAGGGTGTTGTCCAGGGTAAGATGATCATCCTCACCAAATTTTATCAAATTCCAAAACTTCTCTGCATATTTTGCTTCGACCATTTGACCCCTTTAGAAGTTTTGGAATTTGATGAAAATCGGTGAGGATAATCATCTTACCCTGGACAACACCCTCACCAAATTTCATCAAATTCCATAACTTCTAGGGGGGTAAAAATACTCGCAGCTCATTTTCTCCTACCGCAGCTCACAGCTCAATGTAACAGGCCCCTATATATATATATATATATATATATATATATATATATATATATATATATATATATATATATATATATATATATATATATATATATATATATAGAGAGAGAGAGAGAGAGAGAGAGAGAGAGAGAATACGGGGTATGAGCTGACAGCCTATTTCTTTATTTGGGCTGTCAGCTTACAGCCCTCCGATTGCTATGATTAATTTAAAAATGGCACTTGATATTTTTTTTTTCAAAATTTTTTTCATGATCATTGCTAGAAAGGATGTACCCACCTTGACCAACCCCTAACCCCGGTTAAAAAGTGTCATGTGGCACCCAAATTGAAGGGAGGACTAGCGTGTTAGGTGGTCGGGAGGACCGTGTTCCCTATTCCCTATATATATATATATATATATATATATATATATATATATATATATATATATATATATATATATATATATATATATATATATAGAGAGAGAGAGAGAGAGAGAGAGAGAGAGAGAGAGAGAGAGAGAGAGAGAGAGAAAGAGAGAGAGAGATGCTTAGGTGCGGTCCGCAGCTGTCCGATGCACCCGCCGCATGCATCGGATGCATGGAGTGGTGCATCGGACGGGATGTAAAAGCTCCTCTCTTTTTTTGTTTGTGTTTTGGTTGGATTTTCTTTGGTTGTGTGTTGTGCCCTCCTGCGTTTCTCGATGGGGTGGCGGTTGTAGGTGCCGAGTGTGGCAGCCTTTACATGCCTTTTGGTTTGAAGGTTTTTTGGGTTGGTCGCGGGCGGTGATGTGGTGTGCGCAAGTGATGGCGGTGACCTCGTCTTTGGTTGTGTATTGTCGCTGTTTGCGCCGGCATGTGACACCTTCATGGGGTCCGATTGTGCCCCTCCCCTTTGATGACAAAAAAAAAAAAAAAAGCCTATTTCAACTCCCAATTGATTAGTGCAGCATCTCCCTTTCTTCTTGGTGACTCAGCTTGGTGTAAAGATGACAAGGCTTTCAAGCTGTACACATGAAGGCTTCCAAGTGTGAACTAAAATCATTGAGAACTTCAAATAAAATTAATTAGGTCAAACAAAAAATGTTTGAATAAACGGTGTTTATTCCTTTGCATCATTGTATCGATCTGCTAAGATTCTCTGATGACAGGTCCCAATAGGATATCTTTGGTGAGTTTGGGCATGGTCTTGTTCTCACATAGGACAAGAGTGGATGCTGGCCATGGCCCCATGGGAGTAAAGTCCCAAACTAATGGGGGCAGCTGGGCAACAAAAGATGGAGAATGTTGTGTGCACATGAGAGAGTGTATGAATTCTTGCACTCTCTTTCTTGTTGGGACACATGTCCCCCAAACCCACGTGAACAACTTATTTCAATGGCTGGCAATTTCGGACCCGACACGAAGTTAGCGGGTCTGGATCAGGGCTAAACGGGTTTGGATCATAAAAGGGTCGACACGATAGACCCGTTTAATAAACGGGTCGGGTCTGGATTTAGGGTCTGGACACGGTAGTTAAAATTCAACGGGTCATGTCGGGTCGGGTCGGGTCTATCCGCAATTTGATACTGTAATATATAGTATTAGCAGGTCTATCGGGTTAGGTCGGGTCGAGTCAGATTGGGTCGGATCGGGTCAACTGAATAAACCCATGTGGTAAACGGGTCTAACGGGTCTACCCGTTTATAAACGGGTCGGGTACGGGTTTAGGATCTAGACACGATTAGTTAAACGGGTTAGGTCCGGGTCTAGGGGTTTTGGACACGACCCGAAACTGACCCGACCCGACCCATTGCCACCCCTACTTATTTCTGTATAAAAACAAAAGAAATTGACTTCTATGATGACAAAGGTTATCGACCCATTTTTAAATCTGCAAATGTGCGAGACGTCCCAACAATAGATCAGGTCACAGCTATCCTTTGCCTCCAGCCGTGATTAGTGAGTCGCACTCAGTCCCGATCGGACGGTTACAAGAAAGCCTATGCTTTTGCACTAATTATATTTTGCACAAATCAAATCTTACATCCAGTCCCAACCGATTAATTGCAATCAATCCCGATCGGATGCTTGTGATCTGATTTATGCCAAAGAGTAACAATCCTGTAGTAAGAAGTAACAATTGGTAAAGAGTACCAATCCTGTATCAAAGAGTAAGAATTTGACATGGTAGCAAACATTAAGTGTAGATTGATTGTAGCTTATTATAAACATTATTTATATATGTCTGGCCACAATATGAACTTTTTATGACAAAAAATATATCTAATTATGTCAAACAAAGTCGATTCTATCTCGCACATATAAAGAGTAACAATTCGGTAAAAAAAAGTAACTATTTGTTCGGTTGTCATAATTAACTTTTTTTTTTATAAAAGTATATAAAAAAAAATTCAAATTGTTTTGTGATTTTAAATCTATAGCCTAGAGTGGTTTCAATTATTTTTTGTGGAAGAAAGTGTTCGAGTTCACTTGATGGAAAAAAATATAAATTTGATGGACTTTGGTTGGGTATTATTGTCTTTTTTTTTTATCAATAGGATTTCAGGAGGGTCTAACGTAATACAAAACATGTCGAGGAACTTATTGCAAGTAGGTTCTTCCGTCAGGGACCAATCATTAAGTTCTCCTCTTAATATTTTACTACCTGCTTCATATGAGAAAGAGTAATGCTATTGTAACAATCTCCACAGACAAAAACTTTAACAAACCAGACCCATGGCCTGGTGGCGGGGCTCACTTGGTGCAAATGCGGATGCACTGCACACTGGGCCCACTTCGGGCTCGGACTAATCTCTCTAGAAATGCACACCGATCCACTTGGAAGTTTTCTTGCACACTCCTACGTAACTCGAGGGGGGGGGGGATAGAACCCACAGCCTCCTCACCCAAGCATCAATTGCTTTACCAACTCCCCTATCTCCTGGTGGGGTTTTTATTATTTGGAAGGGACCAAATGGTCAGTTCATCATTTATTAGTGTGTCGACACAAGATAGCCCACAAAAGCGAGAGAAATGCCCCACTTTTTAATAAGCCCACATGCTGGAAGGCTCGCCTCTAAGGTGAGAGGGAGCTAGGCCCATCACTACAGCACGGGAGGAAATACGTCGTAGCACTTATTCGAACTCTTGACTAAGGCCATGGGTTGCATGTCTTACCAACTGCTCTACCAGTCGGAGACAATTTGCAAGAAGGTTGATGTCAGATTGACAGCTAGTTTTAAATCTTTTTTTAATCCGAGATCTAAACCTTAATGTGTTTGGATTCCCAAGTGTGCTTTAACCTCCAACTCTAATGCAGAAGCATCAAACTCAAGATAACATAGAGTAATCTACTGCATTTTCGGAAAAGGAGACAATAATTTATACTCAACATAAAATTATCGACCTATAATTAATCCCGTCCTCCTAATCATCAGGGATACTGTCCCAACCTATCACATGATAATCTTATGTATGCACGTATGGATGATATTCAAAGGATATTACTATTTGCAGCCATAGAATTGATCGGTGCGCCCAAATTAAAATTGATATGGGCACCCACTTTTCGCCTTTCTCCTCCCCTTCCTGTTTCGATCCGTTCGATGTGTCATTGCCAACTTGCCATCCATGTTTTTCGGTCTGCTTGCAGTGTGTACGTCGACGGTTGCGCCAACTTTGCCAGCTCTTGTGGCTCCTCAATCCTCGCTCTACCCTCCACAGTGTCACCATTCTGATCCGGCTCATCCTCTACTGGGATTGGCTTGTCAGGTCCACTAGTCCGATTACATTTGAGGAGGCGGAAGATGCAATCGATATGGCCATAGATGAGGTAGTCAAGGAAAGCAGGGAGGGGGAGGACCCAATTAATTGACCCAAGCGGGATTACAAATCCAGAGGTTCATTTTCCGACGAAAACCAACGGCTTATTAGTAGAGCCGACCTGAGGCTCAGCCATGGCTCATTCGATTTCGAATCATAAAAAGGAATTTTTTTTAGCCAGGTGGCAGCAATAGTGAAGCGGTTAGGAAGACCCCAATCTGAGCAGTATAAGAGGACTTTGGTCCCGACCAGCTAGCATTCTCAATGAATGTTTGAAGCAGACAAGCCTTGTAGAAAAGCCTGTTTAAAAATAACTTTGGACACTCTGAGAGGGATTTCTCATTAAAAAAAAAAACAATAACTTTGAACTAGGGCTGGCAATTTCGGACCCGACACGAAGTTAGCGGGTCAGGGCTAAATGGGTTCGTGTCGTAAACGGCCCGTTTAATAAACGGGTCGGGTCTGGGTTTAGGGTCTGGACACAGTAGACCCGGGTAGACTTGTTTAAAAACGGGTCGTGTCGGGTCAGGTCTACCCGCAATCCGATACTAATATATAGTATCATTGGGTCTATCGGGTTAGGTTGGGTCGAGTCGGATTGGGCCGGATCAGGTCAATTGAATAAACCTGTGTGATAAACGGGTCTTATCGGGTCTTCCCGTTTATAAGCGGGTCGGGTATGGATTTAGGATCTAGACATGATTAGTTAAACGGGTCGGATCCGGATCTAGGGGGTTGGGAAGCCTGTGCCGGTGCCCCACTCTGTGTAGATTCGGTGTGGGCCTTCGTCCGTCTCTGTCCCAACATGGTAGGAGCCATCTGGGTCTCCTACGAAAGCACAACTTTTGACCGTGTGGTCGTGGGCATTCTTACGGGAACCAGTCAAAAGATTCCACAGACGGCGCCAAATATCGGGGGAAAATTTTCGCTAGCTCGGGTGCTCGACCTGCAAGGCAAGGAAAATGTGAAAATGACTAGCTCCGTGAGGAGCACAGACCCTTCGACGCTCAAATCAGTGAAGGTTCAAAAGTGGCGATATTGAGTAGTGAGAAAATATCCAGGTTTCTGAGTTTCGAACCTGTGCTTTGGAGCTGGGAGTCATACCTTTATAGACCTTTTGCATATCGTCAGAATCTGACACGTGACCACTCTTTCCTGTAACTTATACACCTTCATATGCTAGCCCACATAGACCCTTTAATGGGCTTTGTTGTTTAACCTGCCAGGCGGTGGTGAGGGGGGGTGCACCGGTCTTGTCCGTACCAGGTGGAGATTCTGGAAGACTCCAGTCTGGGGTGTTTTAAACCAACTCTGACCGGCTCGTGTGGCTCACAATTGTCCACGTAGTTCCATGGGGGTGGTGATATCTGTCGATTTGGTACTGCCTTACTATAGGCGACCTTTGCTAGCAAGAGGGCGAACTCCTTCACTATTACCTGATCGAGCGAGCTCATGGGCGAGTCAATCGCGAGCTAATTGGGCGAGCTCCTGGGCTAGCTATGGGCATTAAATCTTCTAAGGGGTTCTTTAAACTATGCCCGGGGTGACCTCTTCTGCGTGTGAACCGATCGTGTGTGGTTAGGGCGAGCTGTAGGTGTTAGCGGATATCCTTCTAAGTTTCTGTTAACCAGAGGCGATCTCTTAGCATGTGAGCTAGAATTGGGCTTTTGGCGGGTTACGGGCGGCGATCAAGATACTCTTTCCAGCTGGCGAGTTGCGTGGAGAGCTTTGACTCGCAGTATCTCATGAATGAGGCCTCGAGGAAGATGTTGCTTTGTCCACGGGCAGTAGCGATCACTACTGTAAGAGGGAGTTAGACGGGGGTGACCTTTTCCACATGTGAGCTGATCGCATGTGGTTAGGGTAAGCCCTGAGAGAGCTATGAGCATCAGCTATGAGCGACCTCTTTCGCGTGCGAGCTGATCGCATGCGGTCAGGGTAAGCTCCGGGCGAGCTGTGAGCGCCAGCCACGGGTGGCCTCTTCCGCATGCAAGCTGGTCATATGCAGTCAGGGTAAGCCTTGGACGAGCTGTGAGCACCAGCCATGGGCGACCTCTTCCATGTGCGAGCTGATCGCATGCGGTCAGGGTAAGCTCCGAGCGAGCTGTGAGCACCAACCGCGGGCGGCCTCTTTCGTGTGTGAGCTGGTCGCATGCGGTCAGGGTAAACCTTGGGCGAGCTGTGACCACCACCCACGGGCGGCCTTTTCCGCGTGTGAGCCAAAATCGGGTTTTTTGCTTCGAATCTCGAGCTTGTCTGGGGGGGAAACTTCTATCGTCTCGTCGTGTCCTCTTTAGCTGCTACCATGTGGACGACGAGCCGGTGATATATTTTTTGGCACCATAAAAAATGATAAAATATTTGTTCTCTTATCTCTAACCCATAAGATTGCATATGTCTGAGTGGATTAAGTCTAGGGTTTTTAGGCTACGCTTTATACTCTTGAAATATTTTTTGCTATATTTTTGCTTTACGTATATGTTTACTTTCTATCTGAGGATGGAACACATTTAAATACGATGCCAAAGTTAACTAACTTTTTAAGAGATTTAGAGTTAACATATCCTTGTCTAGTATGCCACCGAACAAAATACTCAGATAATTTAGTATGTAGTAGAGGAAGTTGATAATTATTGAAAAATATTACATTCAACTTGAATAAGCCCTCAATGAGGTAACGCTTTCCCATAAAAGACCTATCCATATATAGTTAGAACAAATTTGTCTGACTCCAGTAGCTTCTCGACCACGAACTTCTTCTTCCTAACGTCCTCTATGATATACTTCTTCTCTTCCTCTATGACATACTTCTTCTCTAAGAAGTTCCACAGATACTGTACGGACTTGCAAGTGAGGCAGACATTGTAGAGATCAGGGACTAGACAGTAATGATATATTCAAGTCTTGCATTTGTTACCGCTTATGAGGTCTTATCTTTGTTGGCTTAATTTGTCCCTTCAAACTAATATGTAAGAAATTACGGGCTTGTTTGGATGTTGCGTATATATAACGTGTGTTTCTTTGCATATGCATTCTTGCAATACATATGCAAAGAAATACATGTTCATAGTTGTACTTGTTTGTTTGTTTTTCTTATTTGTATATATTTGTGCATATGCTTATGTCTCCAGTTGAGACCATATGTACAAGTAAGTGGTGGGTTTCTATTTGTTCATAGTGTGAGACAAATTCTCAGAAGACCAGCTAACGGTATATATTTGAACGTTTACAACCGGTTGCACATCTAAAAAAGCAGTAACCAAATATAAAATTTTGTTTGTACCTGTGCAAATAGAAAAACACCCCTATTTACACATGATCCAAACAATACCTATATGTAAACACTTTACTGTTGAGTCATTGTAGTACTTGCGCTCCTCAAGATCAGTCAAGTGCATCACAGCTGTTCAAGATCATCTAAAGACTCAACAGTCCATCATACTCCTCTAGATGCTCATTGAGAGATGTGCGATATGTGAGATTACAGGGGTAGAAACCAGGCAATATAGCACTAAACACAAAACCCATTTTTCATTATCACTAAGAAACCATGTTTTGTAATATTTTTCACGTCTCAGGAAAATCGCCATTATGAATAGTGATTTTTACTGGAGTTGACAAACAGACAGTTACAGAACCTTTAGCTTCTCTTGTAAACCGTTTTTCCTCAAGATTGATTTCTGAAAGATTTTTTTAAAAAGGATTTTGCATATAGCCCCTTATTAAAATAAATTTTTTTGGGTATAATTTGCAAGTATTTATGTGGGAATTAGCTTTTTAACAAAAAAAAAGAAAAAAAAAATCAAAGCAAGGCCAGGGCTTGGCTTGGTTAGCTCAATGATGGAAACAAGTTCTAAGGATAGAATCAAATGAAACAGCAGCACGCATTCCTTCGATGTTGAATCATAAAAAAGAAATGTTTTTTAGCCAGGTGGCATTGATAGTGTAGTGGTTAGGTAGACCCCAGTTTGTCCATTAAAAGGAAGACTAAGGTCCCGACCAGCTTGAGGAGACAAGTCTGGTAGAAACTTTGCACATTCATTTAAGGAAATAAATGCAATGAATCAAGCTATATGTCCCATATAAGAGCATCTCCAATGGGCTCCGAACAAGGAGCACCTCCCATTTTTTGTTGCCACCTCATTGAGAGGTATCCTAGTTGAGAGGTTCAGCTCTGAACTGGATATCCGAGCTATTTTGCACCAAACACCCTATATATTTACAAGTTATCCAAACTCTCCAAATTTACATCAAACCCATTGAAATATATATATATATATATATATATATATATATATATATATATATATATATATATATATATATATATATATATATATATATATATATATATATATATATATATATATATATATATATGAGGAATGGGATGCTGCCTATCAAAGCAGCGTTTTTGCTGCTTTAAGACATTGTTTGACCACCCTAAAAGTTATGGAATTTGATAAAATTTGATGAGGGTGTTGTCTAGGGTAAGATGATCATCCTCACAAATTTTCATCAAATTCCAAAACTTCTAAGAGGGTCAAATGGTTGAAGCAAAATGCTGCAGATTTTAACGGTGACTGCAGACGACTGATTTTGCTTCGACCATTTGAACCCCCTAGAAGTTTTGGAATTTGATGAAAATTTGTGAGGATGATCATCTTACCCTAGACAACACCCTCACCAAATTTCATCAAATTCCAAGACTTCTAAGATAGTCAAACAATGTCTCAAAGCAGCAAAAAATACTGCTTTGATAGGCAGCATCCCATTCCTCTATATATATATATATATATATGAGGAATGGGATGCTGCCTATCAAAACAGCATTTTTTGCTGGTTTGAGACATTGTTTGACCATCCTAGAAGTTTTGGAATTTGATGAAATTTGGTGAGGGTGTTGTCTAGGGTAAGATGATCATCCTCACAAATTTTCATCAAATTCCAAAACTTCTAGGGGGTTCAAATGGTCGAAGCAAAATCAGTCGTCTGCAGTCACCGTTAAAATCTGCAGCATTTTGCTTTGACCATTTGACCCTCTTAGAAGTTTTGGAATTTGATGAAAATTTGTGAGGATGATCATCTTACCCTAGACAACACCCTCACCAAATTTCATCAAATTCCAAAACTTCTAGGATGGTCAAACAATGTCTCAAAGCAGCAAAAATGCTGTTTTTATAGGCAGCATCCCATTCCTCTATATATATATATATATATATATATATATATATATATATATATATATATATATATATATATATAATAATTTATGAAAGATTGGGGGGTTTTTTATGAAAATACAGAATTTTTTATTTGCTCGGAGGCTCCGAAGGACCTCTGTTGTATGTGGAGGGCTTCGGAGATCCGGACCGCACGTGGCCTACGTGGCATGCCATGTAGGACTTCAGAGGAGGGTTCGGAGCCGGTTGGAACAGTTGAATTTTTTTCGGCTCCGCTCTGAGCCCTTTAGAGATCCTCTAAGTAGGCCTATAAAAACTGTCCTCTAATAACAAACACAACACATGAACCATCTCTCTCTCCCCCCACATACACCATCTCTCTCTCTCTCTTATATGTGAGGATACTTTAAATTCATTACATGAAAAGAAAAATACAAACAAACAAAAAAAAAAGTTTTTTTCTCAAATAAATATTAAAAAAATAATAATTCCTAGATAAATGCCCATTGAACTAAATTTGTGGCCGTAGGTCGGAAGCCACACAATTGCTGAATCAGATGGCGGGTTTGAAAGAAATTATGACTACATTTAGGGGTGGCAATCCTTGACCCGATCCGAAGTTAGTGGGTTTGGGTTTGGCCTAAGAGGGTTCGGGCCATAAACGGGTCGACCCGATTGATCCGTTTATTTAATGGATCGGGTTTGGGTTTGTACTTATAACCCGATTGACTCGACTTGATCCGTTTACGAAATGGGTCGTGTCAACCCGACCCGAGCCAACCCTATCAAACCTGGCCCAATCCGACTTGTCTTGACCCAACCCGGTAGGTTTACATGGGTTCTGTTGACCCGACATGATCCGACCCGACATGACCCGACTCCTTTAGTAAACGGGTTAAACGGGTTGGGTCGGGTCAACCCGTTTATTAGGCGGGTCGGGTTTGGGTTTAAGTTTTTGACCTGTTTATTAAACGGATCGGGTTTGGGTTGGGTGTTTTGCCCATATACCTGTGTCTCAATCCAACCCGACCCGACCCATTGCCACCCCTAACTACATTTGACAAACTAACACTGAATGAATCCGCTAACCCCGCTTCCCATGAATCATGATAGCGGTTTTATTCAGATTTGGCTATTAGGTCCCGGCCCCACCCAAGTGTAGGGTTTCTACTTTCTTCTCTTTGTCCCGATGGAAGAATTTACCTCTACCAGCATCAATTGGTCTTTTCTGGCTGCGATCTACATCCCGATGGATTTCTCTTCCTCTCCTGGCAATGATCAAGAAAAAGCGCTACGATGAATAGCAGTTTTTCATCGAGCGGTTTTCACGTCTTAGGAAAACTGCCATGATGAATGGCGATTTAGGGTGGAGCTAACGAGCAGACAGTTGCATAACCTTCAGCTTCTCTTGTAAACTGTTATTCCTCAGGATTGTTTTCTGAAAGATTTATTTAAAAGAAATTTTTTTGCATATAATCCCTTGTAAAAATGAAGTTTTTTGGGTTAATTTGCAATTATCGTACTTTTCCTTTTTAAAAGGTTAAACTGCCATCTCGGGTTAATTTACAATTTACTACTTCCAAACTTAGTTGCGGACAAATATTTATGTGGGAATTATTATTTTAACAAACCAAAGCAATAAAAAGAAAAAAGAAAAAGAAAAGAAGAAGAATCAAATCAAGCTCATGGCTTGGCTTATAACCAAACTTTTGATCCCATTGTTTCAAAGATGGAAATCTATGTATCTATACTAAAATGGAGGCCTCTCTCCCATGTTGTGACAAGTGAACGTCTTTTAAAGAGCTAGAAATCTTCTTCCGTGTGTGAACGCGGCTCTCTTGTTAATCCATTTAAAAATGTACCATAAAGATGATAAATTTTCATTCAATGGCATTTAATGGTCATTTGATGTTAATCTCTCTCTCTCTCTCTAACAAGTGAATCACACTCACTTCAGATTCACACTTCTTCGAACAGTTGTGATGTCGTCTTTGCTAAATGACGTGCATCAAGCACATTCGGGCATTGCCCGGGTTTCTTACTAGTCAGTCCTAAAGATAAAACCAAAGAAGACTGCGGCACTCACTCCTTCCCTCAATCTTTTTTTTTTTTTTTGGGTATATCGGACAGTGATCATAACATAATGATATGCATGTCCTCACACGCGAGGGTTGACAAACCCCCCCCAGTCCAGGCAATTGGTCTTCTTGTGGTAGCCAATGGGCTGCACTATCAGCAGTCCTATTTGTTGGGTGTGTGTGTGTTAAAACCACACTTTTAGTCCCATATCGGTTAGGGGAGAAATCCCCTACCAACATATAAGGATTTGCCCACTTCCCCCCACTAGTCATCACACTAGAGGAGGGGCTCCACTAGCTCACACACGCGCGCGCGTGTGTGCCGAGCCGGGCCGGGCATGGGCTGGGCGGCGCGTGTGTGTGCGCCCGCGGACCCGGACACGATAGCACCTCCGAAATGGGCTGGTCCGCACCTGCCCTCTTTTTGTTTTTTGCTATTAAGTCCTCCCCCATTTATTAAATTCCTTTTTGGCTACTAGCCGTTTTGCATGCGACCCGTTGCTGCATGCGAGCCGTTACGAGAGCTGTAACGTGCGAGGTTAATGGGCTTAATCGCAGCCCATTAATCGCTCCCCTCTTTCAGCCTCCCATTAACAGCCCGAGGCCTATATAAGGCCCGGTGCAGCCATGGGATTAGCATACTCCGAAAATCGGAATTCCTCTCTGCTTACTGCCTCTCTCTCTCCCATTCTCTCGTGCCGTGTTGCTGTGGTGCTGCCCCTTTGCTCCGAAGAGACTCCCTCTCTCGGACCAAAGCCTTGCTGCGGTGCTACCTCCCGGCCTCGAGAAGATCGTCATTGAGTCGCTGGGTTCTTGAAAGTCTACGAGGTTCGCAAAACCTTCTTGGAGTCGTGCCGACGAGAAGGAGGTCGCCTGACCAGGGTCGCCGTATCTCCGAGAACAATTGCCACGAGATCCGCACGAGGGGGGCAATAAGATTCTTGGGACAGTGCCTAGCACGCTTCGACCACAGACCAGAGTTTCTAACTCTTCTTTTGTCCTAACATTAGATCTAAAATAATCGACTTGCATCTAATAGAGAAATCTAAATAATTAGGTATATTTTAGATAGATTGTATCTTCCTTTTAGAAAAGTTCGGCAAGGTGAATGACGGTTCCATAGAACCCGCTCTGCCTTGGCAAACAGTTTGCGAAAATAACATTTGCTAATCAATTTTAATATTAATAATTTGATTAAATCCTAAATTTGCTAGTTTAGAACGATTAGATTTCCAACACTATTAACCCACTGCACCGTGACCTCAGACAACCTCATCTCATGCTTGCATGCATGTCACGATTAGAGGACAAAATGCCCACCGTACTCCGTTTCCCATGTATTAGTGGCTTCTGAGCTTTAGTGGCATCAGTGAGGAGCACTACCTTTCTATAGTTACGTCGGCCCAACCCCTTCAAGTCAGCTGGGATCACCTATAATCCCGAATGTAGAGGAGACACAACCTGACATGGGAAAGATGTAGCTGCACACAAGTGGCCTTCTAGAATAGTCAAACCCCAAGTCCCACTCCAACTCCACCGGAGATCGGAACGATCCATCCGTCCAGACAATATATTTTACCTCTGATATTTGTCCGATACCTTCATACGGGCCACGGATGTACTAACAAATTGGTGGATCAGGGCCCTCCCCTATTGCGCTCGACCATAACTATCCATATCTTTGTAGCCAAACAGTTTCCCTCACCGGGCTTTCCTCAACAACCACATAGCAACAACCATTATCTCCCCAGGCATTAGGTTACACTGCCTTCGCTCCTCCCGAAGCCCGGATTCAATAGTTCTAACTGATATAAATATAGCCCAGTACACCGCAGAGCGCACTGCCATAACTCGAGCCTTGTGGCATACCCAAAACACATGTCGGTTTGGATTGGATTGGATGGTCGGTTTTTGCTTTTGCTCGTATGCTTAATTATTAGGCTTTTTTTGTCTTATATTTGGACTTAGTTTCAACTTATAAATAATAATTATTTCTTTACTAAAGTAAAATGATCACTGTAGCAGCTATAGTGACTTGGCCGTGGCTACTAAAAATATTTTGCTACAGTGAAATCATTATAGGAAAATATTACTCAATTGTAGTTACAATAATACTCAATTCAACTGAGTATTATTTGGATAAAATTGAGTACTTTGCTATAATGACTCACTGTAAGGAAGTCTTTTTAGCCGACATAGTGAATTTCATTGTAGCAACTATAATGAAATCACTACAGCAACCGGTGTATGGTACTCAGATATACAAAATAATACTCAATTCAACTTATTATTATTTGCATAAAATTGAGTACTTTGCTACAGTGACTCACTGTAGGGAAGCCTTTTTAGTCGACACAGTGAATTTCACATTAGTAACTATAATAAAATAAATGTAGCAACCGGTGCATGGTACTCAAATATGTAAAATAATATTCTATTCAACTGAGTATTATTTGTATAAAATTGAGTACTTTGCTACAGTGAAATCACTATAGCTCTACAATGAAATCACTGTAGCCACCCGTGCCACTATTTCTGTAAAAAAAACGTGTCATATATCATCTATCGTTATTTAATGTGTGAGGATACCATGGGTATTTATGATATTTTAAAAAAATATTTTATCCAAAACAATTATCATCAGATTTTATACAATATTCACATTGGTGGACTTACTGTAAATAGGAATTTAAAATAGTACTAAATTTTATACACGTTCTGTTTTTTTGAACATAGCACCGATTTTTTCAATATTATATGTATATACATTATCAGCTCGGTTTGGTTTAGGTCAATTTTAAATTTACAAATCCGTCAACCGATCCAATCATATCGGTCTTTAAAAATCCCAATCTAATATGATCCATTGAGTATGTCAGAACCAATCAAAATCGATCGGCTTGCTTTGGTTTGGTTTGGGTCCTGCACACCCCTAGGGGGTGGGACGGAGTACTCGTCCTTCACTCAAACTTAAAGGCTGAGCAACCACCCTGATCCCTCCTTGATTAATATGGGTAGTTTGTGTTGGCCATCCTAGCCACTTGGCTCCTCTTAGGTCACACATGGTGACTTGAGTCAGTACATTGGCTCCATAATTGAGCTCTATATGTACAATGTTTGGCTTCTGCTGATTCAGTGACTGCTACATGTTTTGAGGTACTTGTTGTATCTTTCCAGTCAATTGCCAATGTGCCATGTGATAGGGAAAGCTTGAAGAAGTTTGTAGAAGAGCAAATTTTATTTGACCAACCCCCATAGCCAACCCTATCACAAACTTGCATGGGTGGCTGTTGGCTATTGATCACCACTCACATGGAATATCACTAGTGACTTTCAAAATGTCACTATTAAGGTTCAAAAGCCAATAACCAGCTGCTAGCATAGGCAGATGGAGTTGGTTGAATAGTAGGGAAAACTATTTATTAGGACCATTTAATAACTTTAACTAAAAGACAACAAGAAAGGACCACTGTTCATAAAATACACCAAAGAGTGCACAAGGGGTATCAAATATGACAAAAGGATCACTTTAGACTATGGTATATGACCAAAATATCCTTGTAATCAGTTGCACCCAATTCATCTTAATTACGGTTTAGGTTAGTCTTCTCACAATGCCCTAGGGATGGCAACGATGTTGTTTTGGGCAAAACCAAAACCGCACCGCATCGCATCGGTTTACTATTATGTAAAATTGAAACCACACCATGTGGTGCGGTGCACCGCGGTTTATCATTATAATGACCTAAACGGTGCGATTTTTTACGGTTTTGGTCAAAACCGAAACCGCACCGCTACACCAAAATCGAAAACCAAAAACTTAAACTGCACTGCACCACGACAGTTTTATGTTTTGGCAAACCAAAACCGTACCATGCGGTGCGGTTTACCGTGGTATTCGGTTTTAAACCGCACCACTACCATCCCTACAACACCCGCCACCCGAAAACTTAAAATACACCAAAAAGAGCAAAAGGGGTATCAAATAGGACAAAAGGATCACTTTAGACTATGACCAAAATACCCTTGCAATCAGTTGTACCCGATTCATCTTCTTTAGGGTTTAGGTTCGTCTTCTCACAACGCTCGCCACCCGAAAACTTGACCATCATCGCCCACAATTGTCATTCTAACCACCACCATCGGACTCTACCCCAAGCCAATCCTGGCCTTCCGTCGCCAACAAAGTAACAAGGAAGAGGAGGTGGGGGGATCGTTTGCGGCCAAAACCCTGCGCACCCAACCCCGCCCGTTTGTCGGGTCGCGCTCTAGCTGCACCGGCAATCGGACAGCATGCAGGCAAATGTGCATAGATGGGGCAGATGCTGCAAACGCCGGTGGGTGGTGGGAGGTGTTGTTGGCTTGTCGTGCCTCCGCCAGCCACCTCTTACCTGCTATTGCACCGGCGGCGGTGAGTGGGGGCAGAGGCGAAGGTGAGTGGGGGCAGAGGCTAAACTCTAACAAACCAAAGTTCGGCTCAGTTGGGCTTGTCAACATACTCGTCTAGGGCTCATGATCATGCTTGGGAATAGGCTCATGAATAATATCAACCAATCAAATCCAAGCCAAGCCCAAACTTGAACAACCAAGCAAAGTTTAAGTAACTGATCACCAAAGTTTGACCTGGCTCGGCTCGACCCAACAATTTTTTTTCGAGAAATCCCTCTCATTGAATGAAGGGGAGTTCGGCATAGACCCGATTAGTTTATTTAAAAAAAAAAAGAGCTACAAGTTTTCTTTTTTAAAAAAAAGAAGTCAAAGAAGAAAATCAAGGTAAAAAGGAAACGAAAAGGAAGATAATATGAAAAAACAGAGGCGATCAGCTAAAAAAACCATTCTGATAATTGAGCCAGGCCGATCCTCAGTGTCGTCCGACAAAGCCACCTTCCACGTGAGAAGAATTGATGGAAGACTATTGATCCTTTTATTTAAACGGTAAATTGGTTTCCTAATGGTGATCTGACAGATCGAGGATGAATGCCATTAAAATTTCAGCTCATAATTTCACTAGATCAATCATTATTGGATATAGCATTGAGGTTTTTTCCAGAATGACCCCAACTGTCATATTGTTGGAAATAGACCTAGTTGCTCATGGCATTACTTTTCTGATCATTTTTTTGTTTCGGACTAAAGTACCCCCAAGGTTTATAAAGGACTTAACTCCCAATTTCAAAGGGATTTGACTCTGCTTCACTGATGATCTGTCTCCTATTTCTATCGCTGACGCTTTAGGAAGAGACATGTGGTGCATCCCATTTCAATGGCCACGATTGAGCTATGGGATAAATCCTAGAGGGATGCCAATACCTAGACTGACAGCAGCCCACCACCGATCGTCGCGCGCTCGCCCGCCATCGTCGACCGCCGGCGAGCACCTCCCGCCGCAATGCCACCCTGTCGGCCACTACCCGCCGCCGTCGTCGACCACCACCCATACCGACCATCGGTTGCCCGCACCGCTGCCCCGTCGGCTACAATGATGGGCGTCGGCAGGCAACCGGTGGTCGGTGGGGGTGGTGGCCGACGATGACGACGGCGGGTAGTGGCCGACGAGGTGACGTCGGCGGCGTGAGGTGCTCAGCAGTGGTCGACGGTGGGCACTATGAAAGGGCCCATCACTGTGGGTACCCATTACTATGGGCGCCCAACTCTATGGGTGCCCAACACTGTGAGCACCAGCGCCCATCACTGTGGGCGCCCAACACTGTGGGCATCGGCATCGTCGGCCCGTCGCCGTCGACCATCACTATGGGCGCCTTTCACTGTGGCCACCGGCGCCCATCACTGTGGGTGCCGTCGTCACCCGCCCGCCGGTGTCGATCACAGACAAACACCTCCCGCCGTCGACGCCACCCCATCGGCCACCACCCACTGTCGTCGGCGGCGACCACACCCCCACCGACCACCGGTTGCCTGCCAGCGCCCATCACCGGTTGCCTGCAGTGAAAAGCGCCGGTGCCCGCATTGAAAGGTGCCGGTGCCGCCCACAGTGAAAGGCATCGACGCCCCTCACCGTGGGCGTCGGCGCTTATCATTGTGGGCGCCGACTGCAGCCCATAACCGATCGTCATCGCCCGCCCGCCGCTGTCGACCACCGGCGAGCATCTCCCGCAGCCGACGCCACCCCCATCGGCCTCTACCCGCCACCATCGTCAGCCACCACCCCCATCGACCATCGGTTGCCCGCCACCGCCACTCCATCAGCCACAGTGAAGGGCACCGGCGGGCAATCGGTGGTCGGTGGGGGTGGTGGCTGATGATGATGGCGGCGGGTGGTGCCCGACGGGGTGGCTTCGATGGTGTGAGGTGCTTGGCAGTGGTTGACGACGGCCACAGTAAAAGGCGCCTATCACTGTGGGCGCCCAATATTGTGGGCAACATCGCCCAACCCTGTGGGCGCCCAACACTGTGGGCACCGGCGCCCATCACTGTGGACGCCAGCGTCTTCCGCCCGTCGCCGTCAACCATCACTGTGGGCGCCTTTCACTGTGGCCACTGGCACCCATCATTGTGGGTGTCGTCGTCACCCGCCTACTGCCGTCGACCACCGACAAACACCTCCTGCCACCGACGCCACCCCATCGACCACCACCCGCTATCGTCGTCGTCGTCGACCACACCCCCACCGACCAACGGTTGCCCGCCGATGCCCATCATCGGTTGCCTGCAGTGAAAGGTGTCGGTGCCCGCATTGAAAGGCGCCGGTGCCCACAGTGAAAGGCGTCGGCACCCCTCACTGTGGGCGCCGACGCTTATCACTGTGGGCACCGGTGCCCATCACTGTGGACACCGATGCCTTTCACTGTGGGCGCCATCATCGTCCGCCCGCCGCCGTCGACCATCACTGTGGTTGCCCTTCTCTATGGCTACTGGCGCCCATCACTGTGGGCGCCGTCATCGCCCGCTCGCCTCGATCGACCATCGGCGAACACCTCCCACCACCGACGCCAACCCGTCGGCCACCACCCACCGTCGCCGCCCCGTCGGCCACAGTGATGGGTACTGGCGGGCAACCGGTGGTTGGTGTGGGTGGTGGCTGACGATGACGGTGGCGGGTAGGTGACGACAGCGCCCATAGTGATGGGCACCGATGGCCACAGTGAAAGACGCACACAGTGATGGTCGACGGCGACGGGCGGACGACGTCAATGCCCACAATGATGGGGGCGCCGACGCCCACAGTGATAAGCATCGACGCCTTTCACTTTGGCGCCTTTCACTGCGAGCGCTGGTGCCTTTTATTGCAGGCCACAGTAGAATGCGCCGGGTGGTGATCGATAGGGGGGTGGGTTGTCGCTGATGGGGCGTCAGCCATGCCGAACTTGCCTCCGACTCTTATTTCTTTCACTGTTTTTACATTACATCCATCCAATTTTCCATTAAAAACTATCGACGGTACTGACTTCATTTTATCATTGTCTCTAAATGATCTCGTAGAGAATCACAATGCCTCCAGAATCACTAAATTCTGATGAGAAATGAAGAAAGTACACAGTGCCGAACCTGCCTCCGGCTCTCATTTCTATCTCTCATTTCTTACCGTCTACCACCGCCAACGATCACCGTCCGCTCGTCAACGGCTCGACGGCAAGGACTTACTAAATTCTTTATGCTATGTAAAGACGTCAGGGATGAAAAATGATATCATCCCAATGATCTTCGGAGACGAGAGACGGTTGAAACGAGAAAAAATTCAAACGGAGAATATAAACATACTTTTTATTTATTTTGTTTAGACTTTAAGAGTAAAATGATCTCAAAAATGCAACAAATGTTCGGAAGTGACACTTGGCACGTGTTGAGAGTTAGAAAAATAATGCAAAAAGTAACCGGGTTTATTCCCAGCAATAACAGAGTTGGGGTGATTATGGGTAAATCCTCTATAGGATTCCTCAAGGGTTTAATGACGTCAGCATTTAGTCATAAGAGAGAGAGAGAGAGAGAGAGAGAGAGAGAGAGAGAGAGAGAGAGAGAGAGAGAGAGAGAGAGAGAGAGAGAGAGAGAGAGAGAGAGAGAGAGAGAGAGAGAGAGAGAGAGAGAGAGAGAGAGAGAGAGAGAGAGAGAGAGAGAGAGAGAGAGAGAGAGAGTTGAAGTGTTCCAATTCTTTATTAATAGGAAGGGGAGGCAGCCCTCATACAAACCGCTCATACGAGCAGGAGAAGCTTCTGAACCCAAGTACGAAGGGAAGGGAGAGGCTCATGGTGGTGAGGAGTCGAGGACCGAGAGCGCTACTTCTCAGCTGCCCCTTAAAGATTGGTACTCTCCTCCCTCCCCTTCGTACACCCTTTTAGCCTTTTGTTGCCTTCAATTTCCAAAGCTTGGTTGTCTCGCTTGACAAGAAAAATGGTAGCTTGAGCCTCCAACACCATGTAAAACCCTGGTTGTACTCACTATGACCAATTTCAGCATATCTTTCCATAGATTAAATGTGCTTGTTGATTGATATTGAAAATGGGTTTTTTTTTTGAGCAATGGCTTCCTTCTTGTAATGTTTCCAATGAGTTCTCAACTCACCATGATCAATTTCAGCATATATTTACATAGATTAAATGTGTATGTTGATTGATTTGAAGATGGGTTTTTTTTTTTTGAGCAATGTCTTCCTTCTTCTAATTTTTCCAATGAGTTCTCAACTCACCAAGATCAATTTCAGCATATATTTCCATAGATTAAATGTGTTGATTGATTTTAAAAATGGGTTTTTTTTTTTGAGCAATGTCTTCGTTGTAATTTTTTCCAATGAGTTCTCAACTCACCATATATTTCCATAGATTAAATGTGTTTGTTGATTTATTTTGAATTGGGTTTTTTTTTGAACAGTGTCTTCCTTCTTGTAATTTTTGCAATGAGTTCTCAACTCACCATGATCAATTTCAGCATATATGTCCATGGATTAAATGTGTTTGTTGATTGATTTTGAAAATGGGTTTCTTTTTTTTGAGCAATGTCTTCCTTCTTGTAATTTTTCCAATGAGTTATCAACTCACCATGATCAATTTCGGCATATATTTCCATAGATTAAATGTGTTTGTTGATTTATTTTGAAATGGGTTTTTTTTTTTGGAATAATGTCTTCCTTCTTGCAATTTTTCCAATGACTTCTCAACTCACCATGATCAATTTCAGCATATATTTTCAAAGATTAAGTGTGTTTGTTTATTGATTTTGAAATGGTTTTTTTTTGTAATTTTTCATGGTCCATTTCAGGATCTCTTCACCTTCCCTTCAAAGGGAACATAGATCCATATGGAAGCATCAACGACACGATGGTTCTTTGATGAGGTGAGAAATTTTTTAATCAGATTCTCTAAAACTTAATGCTTCAAAACACAGTACTGAACTGAAAGCTTTCTGGGTGTTGGTTGATTCACAGGGAATTGATTTGCCTAGTCTCGTGCCTCCATGGGAGATGAGCTCGGCCGATCAGTTCATGGGCCAACATATGTGGGAAAGCTTCAACCAATCTCTCTCCTCGGAGAGCAACAACTCCTATCCTCCGCTCGACACACTAGCGAGCGCCACCTCAAACACCTTCAGCGGCTCATCCCTGGAGACCTCGAACACGGGCTCCGCTGGTAAAACCGAGCAGAACCCCAACCGCGCACCCGATGCCTCATCACCTACCATCCTTTCGTTCGGTCATCCCAACTCCCCGAGTCATCCGTCGAACTTGTATACACACATTGTTGGAGGAGTTGTGAAGCCAAAGACAGGGAGAGAGATTTTGGCCCCTCGTGGTTCAAAAAGGAGTTGTGAAACGACGGCGGAACAGGGATCGAAGAGGGCGAACACACTCTCACGGCCGCCTTCCCATAATCAAGACCATATAATTGCAGAGAGGAAGCGACGGGAGAAGCTCAGCCAGAGATTTATTGCGCTCTCAGCAATCGTTCCTGGCCTAAAGAAGGTTTGCTCTGGTGTGATCATTCTCATGCTTGAAATGTATTTGTTACGATGATGGAAGTTGTTTAGCATTCTTAGCAAGAAATCATCATCAAATCAATAAAGTAATTTTCAACAAGTTGCACATTTTGGATCATTGTTCGAAGTGGACTACATTGCTGTAAAATTCTGACTGTTAACTGTTCTAACAGACAGACAAGGCTTCAGTTCTTGGGGATGCAATCAAGTATCTGAAACAACTCCAAGAGAAGGTGAAGACCCTCGAAGACCAGTCCGTGAAGAGGACAGTGGAGTCGGCGGTTCTTGTGAAGAAGCCTCAGCTCTCTACCGATGGCGATAGCTCCTCCTGTGTTAAAGACTTCGATGGCCGCCCGCCTGGAGAATCCCTCCCGGAGATTGAGGTTAAGCTGTCTGAGAAGACTGTTATCGTGAAGATTCACTGCAAGAACAGCAAAGGAGTAGTTGCAAAGCTACTCTTGGAAATTGAGAATCTCCATCTAACTGTCGTCAACACATGCGCCCTACCCTTCACCAATTCGGCTCTCGATATAACAATCACAGCTCTTGTAAGTTCCAAAAGCTTCTCTTTAGATAGACGAGGATCGATTCGGTCTATTCCTACTTCGATGAAATCTTGTTCATGTTTATGGATTCCATAACTACTAAATCTTGTTCCGGTTATTTTGTTCTATAGATGGATGAAGAGTTCTCTATGACAGTGAAGGATCTTGTGAAAAAGCTGAACTCAGCTTTTGGGGAGTTCATGTGAAGAAGCTGATAGAGCTCTCGTATGATCAGAGGTGGTGGATGTTCTTTTTTCTCATTAGTCTTCGATGAACACTTGGATGATGTTTGGTTGGAGAGTCAGTTTCTAGTGCTTATAGAGCTTCATCCTTCTGAAATCAAGGCCTGCATACCTTATCCCTTCAAAGATCACCATTCCCACTTGTTTTTGCAGCAGGGTTTTCCTTCTCCCTGTGTTTGGTGCCTCCTCTCTCCACCTTTTTTTGCATGGCAAATCTTGTCCATTCAAGATAACCATGTTTCTAGAGAGAGAAAGCACTTGTACACATGGATGTTTTTTGGAGGGGGCTTTTTCATTGGGGACTTGAGCTTTCAAACATCTTTTTCCTTTGTCCCCCATCTGTGTGGCATTTTTTATATTAAGGTGTTTGGACTTTGAAAGAGGGGGGGGGGGGGTTTGATAAATGGCCTTGTTGCAGAATTTTTCTTGGTTTTGAGGGTCTTTTGAATAATTCCTACATGTGTCCCTTTTACTTCTATGGTCATTGTATGGTTTGCAAGAAACACTTCTTTGTGGCTGTAATATTTCTTGAGGTGTGATTTGCTTGGTGGTTGACATGGGGGGGGTCTCCTCTATCTCTATGGCTTGAGTTTCATGGATTGGTTTGGCCCTTGGTTCTCACAAGTCAAGGCTGTTGTACAAAAGACAGCTGAGGAATCAGGGGTTGGAATTGTATGAGGTTGGAAATCCTATTGAGAGGCCCATGGAATTATTTTGATGAATTTCAGTCTGTATTATTAGTGGGGAAAAAACCTCTAACAAGACCCTACCAAAGATTAGCATGTCGGTTGGTAACTTAATGAAGGTGTTTCTTAATAATTGGACTAATTGATATGACAATATAGCGATGGTGATGGTGATAATGCCGACATTTTGATTAGAAAATGGCTTATAGTGTTCAGAGAATTCGAGAGTATGTCCATTGAATTTATTGACTTGGAACTTATATCATCTAAAGTTGGTCTCTCTTTTTTTTTTTTAGAGAATTCCCTTTCATCGTGAGAGCGGGGTTTGGTCTTGACCCCAACTTGTCCATTAAGTTTCAGAAAAAAAAGAAGTTACAAGTAATAGCTAATAGGCATCATCACAACCATATAAACTCCAACAAAGAACGGCTAAACAAGATCAGCCCAAAATTCCTAAACCAAGAAATAAAGGGCCCCCGAGTCTCAAGACTTTGAAGCTCTCGACTTTTTCAAATCCTGGATAGGAGCGACTAGAGGCTTTGTACCCTCCACCCCATTCAGCAACAAGAAGCCGAGAGAAGATGCAATATTGAGGTTGATGTTGTCCTCCAACATATATATTGTTGCGATCCGAGGCCCTCACGTAGCAGAACACGACTAGCGTAGTACCATCACGGTGGAGTTAACCACTGATAAGACCGAATAATAGAATAAACATAAGCAGAACACCCAAAAAATTTCAGCAACGATCGAGCAATGGATTTACTAGTATAGGAAAAACCCGAGTATAAGAACAATTGTATCTAATCAATCCCTTATACACCCACAAAGAGATCCCCCCCTAAGGAGAATAGATCCCGCAGTCTTACACCCCAAAGACAAGAAGACCCTTCCCGAAAACCCTCCGGACTCCAATGGTTTCCCCTCCCTCTCCCTTGATGATGGCTACCTTTTAAACCCTAACCCAGGATACTCATGTGCCACCATGATCATCCTTTCTTCATCCTTAGGGGTCCTTTTATAGCCTCAAGTTCGTGCAAGACCTAGGAGAGAAGATAGAAACAAACCCATAAAAGTTCTCTCGAAAACCCACGAAAACCCACAACCAAAAATGCATTACATGCGTGCCTATCTGGTGCCTGGCGCCCTGGGCGTCGGTTTCCTGCGCGCGGGCTGTCCGCCTCGGGTTGGCGTCCAGGGAGCCAGTTCTGGCACCTAGGGGGCTAGGCCCCTTTTTCGCTCCATCTTTGCTCCGTAGCCACTCCGTCTTCCGTCATCCTTCGTGTACGAACCTTGGACATGTTGAGGGCTTGTTTTAAGCCAACATCCTCAACATATATTAAGCGGGAGAGTCTTCTCTTAATTGCCGAGAGTTAACATCTGACACTGGAGATTCTGAAGAATAGAATCCGATTCACCGAAAGTTCGAATCATCCGTCATGCACTCCTCCGAACTAACTTTGATTGTGGTTTACACACTTTAGGGAGGGAAGTCAAACATTCTCCATCCTCTTTTTGTCTGAGCATATCATCTCTCGTAGTGTCTGAGCGGCACCATATCTCCATAGCCACATCTAGAAGCCTCTCGATCAACTGTCTCATCGATATATTTGTTAGCAGACAATCCAAAACCTTCAGAGGAGGCAGTTACAATCATCTCCATCGATGAGTGCATCTCAATACGTACCCCTCTCATTCTCACCAGCTTGCTCACCTTGGGGTGAGCCTTCAGTCTCACAAAACTACTATGAGTCGGAATTGTATTGGTGTCTTGCACTGTCTCTGCATACACATGGTTTTTCTATACTACCACAGGTATGGCCACAGACTGGCCCTTTTTGTTAGCTTCTTACATTGAACTATAACTATCTTCCTCACTCCTTCGATGTTGAATCATAAAAAATAAATATTTTTTTAGCCAGGTGGCATTGATAGCATAGTGGTTAGGTAGACCCCAATTTGTGCATGAAAAGGAAACCCAAGGTCTCGACCAGCTTGAGGAGACAAGTATGGTAGAAAGCCTATTTAACAATGACTTTGCACATTCATTTAAGTAAATAATGTTGTGGGTGTAAAAGTTGTATTGGACCGGACCCACATGGGCCTGTGCAACGACCCAAATAGGTATGCCCAGGCCCATGATCAACGCTACCTCAGCACTGCCACCTCAGCATCGCCACATCATCACTGTCATATTAGCACAGACTTCAGCTATAAAAAGACACCTATGACATTCAGAAATGGGGTTGGTCATTCAATCAAAAGAGAAGGATTCCAAAGTTAGAGCTCACTTCTCTCCTTCTTATTCTCTTCTAGTTGCTCCGTGCAACTCCGCTGCACCAAGCTTTTCTCGGCCTGTTGAGAGAACGCTCCCCCCCTTTATATTCATTATAGTGGAAACTAGGTGGCACCTCTCGTCCGAAGATATAGGTCGTAAGACCGAACTTTGACAATAACTCCTTATGTCTGCTCTCTCTACTCTCTAATCTTTCTAACTCTACAAACCATACAATTTAATCAAGAATTATGGGGTGAGGTCTCTGATAAAGACGGCACAAAAATTTTCCCTACAATCTTTAGCGTCGTCTATGGGATATCGTTAGAGGTCTTACCCACGTCTTTATCGGCTCCTACTCAACTTGTGGTGACGAGCCACAAGTCCTCCTTCATGTCTATTTCAACATTTTCATTATGTCGACATCAACACGCTCGATGGTGAAGGCTAGCACCAACCCTTTGCAGGAGGGTGCTGATCGGACAAACAATGTACTAGTCGAAGACGAACATGAAGTCTCGGTGGTGACCAATCGCAGACATATACGTGAGCAGCTTCGGCCGCAAGGCATCCATCCGGAAGGCCGCATCAATCGGCAGGACTCGCCGTCCCCGAGGCGTTGACCCAGTAAAGAGCACGATACCCAAGGGGGCGAGGCTTCGACTACGTACAAAATCTCAGCTGCTGAATCTATGTGGGGGGATTTCCCGTTGGCCACATCTGATCATCAGATGGAGCAGCTTGTATCCACCTTCTTCCCGCGGTACCTGCAAAAAGATCGAGGCTCACTTTCGAGCCAAGGCCTTTCTGATGCTCAAGTCAGGGAAGGGAGCAAATGCACGAGTGGTCATGGGTTAGGGAGCGAGAGATTGATTACCTACCCATGAAGGGGCGGGGTTCTTTTTATACCTCTTTCTCATACGTGCGTGTAACGCTCGCAAAATATCCTCTGAGAATCTCGGGATAGCTATGATGGATCCCTTCCAATCGGACGCCTTTCACATCTTTCCTTCTATGCTCCTGTTGATCGTGGGCCCCTGATAAGTCATGGGCGACCCACAATGCGAACGGGTGAGATATTACAGGCCTCCTCCAACCTGGTGAATCTCCCAGCCGTTATAGGCGCTTGGCTATTACAGACGCCCTCTGATCTTTCCTCGCCCGGGGGCGGCCCTCCGGCACCTCTCAGGTTGGGACTCAAGTGGGTCCGGATTGTCTGGTTAGGTTCATGAGTTCCGGTCTTGGAGCTCAGGCTTCTCTGATCTCCTTCCTAGGTGTAGTCTTCCGCAGAGGGTGTAGCTCGTGGACCGGGTCAGGCCGATCGGACCCAGACCGATCACTGTAGCCACCCATGCCACTATTCCCGTAAAAAAAAAAAAAACGAGTCATATATCATCTACCGTTATTTAATATGGAAGAATACCATGGGTATTTATGGCATTTTAAAAAATAAGTTATCCAAAACGGTTAAGATTGGATCATTTGCAATCTAAATTATAGACAGAGGATCAGATTTTATACAATATTCATATCAGTGGACTTGGTGTAAATAGGAATTTAAAATGGTACTAAATTTTATACACATTCTGTTTTTTGGACCTAGCACCGATTTCTCGAATATTATATGTATATACATTATGGGTTCGGTTCGATTGGTCTCGGTGGCGACCAATCACAGACATGTACGTGAGCGACTATGGCCGCAAGGCAGCCATCTGGAAGGCCGCAGCAATCGGCAGGACTCGCCGTCCCCGAGGCTTCGACCCGGCAAAGAGCACGATATCCAAGGGGCTGAGGCTCCGACTACGTACCAAATCTCAGCTACTGAATCTGGGGGGGGGGGGGGGATTTCTCGTCTGCCAAACCTGATCGTCAGATGGAGCAGCTCGCCTCTACCTCCTTCCCACGGTACCTACAAAAAGATTGAGGCTCACGTCCGAGCCAAGACCCCTCTGATGCTCAAGTCAGGGAAGGGAGCAAACGCATGCGTGGTCATGGGTTTGGGAGCGAGAGATTGGTTACCTGCCCATGAATGGGTGGGGTTCTTTTATACCTCTTTCTCATACGTGCGCGTAATGCTCGCGGAATATCCTCCGAGAATCTCGGGATGGTTATGACGGATCCCTTACAATCGGACGCCCTTCGCATCTTTCCTTCTATCTTCCTGTTGATCGTGGGCCCCTGATAAGTCATGGGCGACCCACAATGCAGACGGGCGAGATATTACTGGCCTCCTCCAGCTTGGCGAATCTCCCGGCCGTTATAGGCGCCTGGCTATTACAGACGCCCTATGATCTTTCCTCGCCCGAGGACGACCCTCCGGCACCGATCAGGTTGGGACTCAAGTGGGTCTGGATTGTCGGGTTAGGTTCATGAGTTCCGGTCTTGGAGCTCAGGCTTCTCTGATCTCCTTCATAGGTGCAGTCTTCCGCAGAGGGTGCAGCTCGTGGACCAGGTCGGGCCGATCGGCCCTAGAACAATCACTGTAGCCACCCGTGCCACTATTCCCATAAAAAAAAAAAAAACGAGTCATATATCATCTACCGTTATTTAATGTGGAAGAATACCATGGGTATTTACGGCATTTTAAAAAACAAGTTATCCAAAACGGTTAAGATATCGGATCATTTGCAATCTAAATTATGGACAGAGGATCAGATTTTATACAATATTCACATCAGTGGACTTGCTGTAAATAGGGATTTAAAATGGTACTAAATTTTATACACGTTCTGTTTTTTGGACCTGGCACCGATTTCTCCAATATTATATGTATATACATTGTGGGTTCGGTTCGGTTCGGTTTAGATCGGTTTAAAATTTACAAATCTGTAAGCCGAACTGATCATATCGGCCTTTTGAAAAACCCAATCGAACTCCGATGATCCATTGAGTGTGTCAAAACCGATCAAAATCGACCGGCTTGGTTTGGTTTGGGTCCTACACACCCCTAGGTGGCGGGACGGAGTAATCGTCCTTCACCCAAACTTAAAAGGCTGAGCAACCACCCTGATCCCTCCTTGATTAGTATGGGTATTTTGTGTAGGCCACCCTTAGCCACTTGGCTCCTCTTAGCTCACACATGGTGACTGACTCAGTCCGTACATTGGCTCCATAATTGAGCTCTATACAATGTTCAGTGATGGGTACCTGTTTGGGGTGTATTTGTTGTATTTTTTCCAGCCAATTGCCCATGTGTGCCATGAAAGCTCAACAGGCTAGGCGACACTCTGATTGGCCAGACTGACACTTACCTCTTTCAAAGGGCACTAAAGTTTGTACAAGGCCAGGGGTTCCACAATGTTGACTAATGGGAAAATTTGAAGAAGAGCAATTATATTTGACCAACCCCCATAGCCAACCCTATCACCAACCTGCATAGCATAGGTGGATGTTGGCTATTGACTAGTGACTTTCCAAATGTACCGTATATACCTTTCAAGACAACAAGAAATTAAGGACCAATATTCATTAAATACACCAAATAGAGCTAAGTGGTTTTCCCATAATGGCCTCCAACTCTGTCGTGGGAATAGACCCGATTATTTTTTGCATTACTTTTCTGATCATTATTTTTTTTTCGGACTAAAGTACCCCCGGAAACTTATAAAGGGCTTCACTCCCACTTTCAAAGGGATTTGACTATGCTCCGGGGATGATCTGTCTCCCCTTTCGACCACTGACACTGACGACGCCATCCCGTTGGCGGCGGCCACCACCCCCACCGACCACCAGTTTTCGTCGACCTCCGACGGGCACCTCTCGCTGACGATGCCACCCCGTCGGTCACCACCCTTTCACTGCAGGCGTTGGATGCATTTCACTGATGTGCCAGTCGCCATCGATCACCAGGCGAGCACCTCTCGCTGATGCCGTCACCCCGTCGGCCACCACCCACCACCGTCGTCATCGGCCACCACCCCCATCGACTGGGTGGCGTCATCGGTGCATGCAGTGAAATGCGCCGACGCCTGCAGTGAAATGCGTCGGCGCCTGCAATGATCGAAAAAGGAGACAGATCATCAGTGGAGCAGAGTCAAATCTCTGCAATAAAATGCGTTGGTGCCTACAGTGTTTTAATAAGCCGGTGCATTTCACACAGCGCATATTGCGTTTGGGATTCCGGTGCATATCGTGTATGGAATTTGGATCAACGGATGAGATTTGGATCAACGGATGAGATTCACTGGTTGTACCTAATAGGACAAAAAAATCGATATTACTATAGTTGCTACAGTAACAGCGAGTTCTACACCCACCACGAATCTCATCCATTGATCCATCGGAATTCCGATGGATCAACAGATGAGATTCGTGGTGGGTGTTTTTTTTGTCCTATTGGCTCTACACCCACCACGAATCTCATCCGTTCATCCATCGGAATTTCGATGAATAAACGGATGAGATTCGTGGTGGGTGTAGAACAAAATGACAAAAAAAATTCGTTGTTACTGTAGCAATTACAGTGCGATTTTTTTTTTCCTATGTGTATCACTAGTGAATCCCATCCGTCGATCCAAATCTTTTGTGAATCCCATCCGTTGATCCGAATCCCATACAGGCGTCAGCGCATTTCACTGCTTGCGCCGGCGCATTTCACTGCAAGCTCCGGTGCATTTTGTCCTATTGACTCTACACCCACCACGAATCTCACTGTGGCGCCGGTGCTCATTCACTGTGGCCTTGGTGCCCATTCATTGGCATGCATTCACTGTGGTCGGCGCCCATTCACTGTGGCACTGGTGCCCATTCACTGTGGCGCTGGTGCACATTCACTGGCACCAGCGCCCATTCACTGTGGCGCTAGTGCCCATTCACTGTGGCCGGTGCCCATTCACTGGTACCGGCTAATTCACTATGGCACCGACGCCCATTCACTTGCCTCCGGTTCGCATTTTCATCTCATTTCTTCACTTTCTTTCATTGTTTTTATATTACATCCATCAAATATTCCATTAAAAGCTACTAGTGGTACTAACTTCATTTTATCCTCGTCTTTAGATGATATCGTAGAGGATCACTCGAGGATCGCAATGCCTCCATAATCACTAAATTCTGATGAGAAATGAAGACGGTACATCGTGCCGAACTTGCCTTCGGCTCTCATTTCTTACCGCCTACCGCCGCTACCGACCACCGTCTGCTCGCCACCGACTCGACGGCAAGGGCTCACTAAGTACTTTACACTATGTAAGGGCGTCGGGGTAGAAAAATGACATTACCCCAACGATTTCAAGCGACGAGAGACGGTTGAAGCGAGAAAAAAATAAAACGAAGAAGATGAACATACTTTTATTTATTTTGTTTTACTCTTTAAGGGTAAAATGGTCACAAAAATGCAACAATTGTTCAGATATGACGTTTCGCACGTGTGGAGGGCTAGAAAAGTAATGTAAAAAGCAACTGGGTCTATTCTCAGCAATACGACGAACAGTGTTGGGGGCTATTCTGGAAAAAACCTCTTAGAGCTAAAGGGGTATCAAATAGGGCAAAAGGACCACTTTAGACTAGGGAATATGACCAAAATACCCTTGCGATCAGTTGTACCCTATTCATCTTCTCTAGGGTTTAGGTTCGTCTTCCTCACAACTCCCGCGAACAACCAACTTGACCACCGTCGCCCACAATTGTCATCCTGACCACCACCACCACCGGCCTCTACCCCAAACCAACCCCGGCTTTTCGACACCGGCAAAGTAACAAAGAAGAGGAGGTGGGGGCATCGTTAGCGGCCAAAAACCCTGCGCACCCAATCCTGCTCGTAACGCCCGTTGTCGTCGCATTGCGCTCTAGCCGCACCGGACAGCATGCAGGCACATGAGCACAGACGAGGGCAGATGTTGCAAACACTGGTGGGTGGCGGGGGGTGTTGCTGGATTGTTGTGTCTCCGCCAGCCACCTCTTACCTGCTATTGCACCGGCGACGGTGAGGGCGGGAAGAGGCGGTGGTGGTCAGGATTCGGTGCCTCCACCTCCTCTTCCATCCTCCGCTGAACCGTAGGTGGGAATGCAGGCCGCTTGCGATAGATTAATTAACAACTGGGTTTATTAGTAATTTTACAATATTTCTAATGAAACAACAATTTCGGTCCTATTTCATATGTTTTTAGTTTTTAGGTAACTTACACCCATTCTTTAAGAAGGCTTGACACTATGATTTGCAACCTGTAAGTATTATCTTGGCTTAATTTAAGAGGATAATTTGGGATAATTTAGGCTTACATATATCTATCAAAGAGGTCAATTTTATAGCATTCAAGGAGGAAAACTGATACACCGAGGAAGCACACGCAATCGCACACACAGAATAATCACAATATTTTCGAAGAACAGAAAATGAAGAAGAGAGAGAAAGCACACACCACAATAAAGAGAGCGATCTTACTTGTAAGGCCTAAGATAAAACCACAGGTGATGACGATCAAAAGTCTACTAGAAACTGAGAATTAACAAAGGGTACAAGCAATCGCTCATCATCAACGAGAACACACTATTCACCTAGGGTTTTACCTCCTTGAGAAGAAACTCTCAGAAATTTCACCTTTCTTCGAGTTGGGGCACCTACAATGCTCTGGCCTTCAGCTCTCTCCTTGCCCTCGGGAAGACCCCATTGTCCGAAATTGAGCCACAACTCAACAAAAACTACCTTTCCTTTTTTATTTTGGTTCCCAATTGTAGCACCTCCACAATCCAATTGGGACATCCACATTTAATAAAAATATGGATGTTTCAATTGGTGTACCATCTACTCCTCAGTGCCTCTGCCGCCCATGTAGGTCTCCGCCTTCGTCGTTCGTGCAGGCTCCTGTTGCCTCTTGTGCACTACACCACTGTCGTTGTCGCATATATAGGCCCCCGTCGTTTACCGTACAAGCCGTCGTCGAAGCCAGAGAGGTGATAGGTAAGGGTGTAAATCGGGCCTAATCGGGTAGACCAGAGAAGGGTCGATACCAATTATTTACTTATCTCTCACTTAACTTGGGTTGCAAACGAACTAAGCTGTTGATGAGCAACTCACAAACAAGCACGATAAAGACTCATTCGAACTTGTTCGATTATTATTTAAGCAAGCCCAAGCTTAGAGTCTAGGCTCGTTTAATAAATGAGCCAAACTCTAATAAACCAAAGTTCGACTTCTTTGGGCTTGCCAATATACTCGTGTAGGGATCATGAGCATGTTGGTGAATAGGCTCATGAATAATATCCACCAATCAAATCCATACCAAGCCCATACTTGAACAACCAAGCTTTTAATCAAGCCAAGTTTAAGGTAGCTGTAGGGCTGGCAATTTCGGACCCGACATGAAGTTAGCGGGTCTGGGTCAGGGCTAAACGGGTTCGGGTCGTAAACGGGTCGACACGATAGACCCGTTTAATAAACGGGTCGGGTCCGGGTTTAGGCTCTGGACACGGTAGACCCGGGAAGACCCGTTTAATATTCAACGGGTCGTGTCGGGTCGGGTCGGGTCGGGTCCGGGTTTAGGGTCTGGACACGGTAGACCCGGGAAGACCCGTTTAATATTCAACGGGTCATGTCGGGTCGGGTCTACCCGCAATCCGATACTATACTATATAATACCAGCGGGTCTTTCGAGTCAGGTCGGGTCGAGTCGGATTGGGTCGGATCGGGTCAACTGAATAGTCCCGGTTTATAAACAGGTCTTATCGGGTCTACCCGTTTATTAGCGGGTCGGGTACGGATTTAGGATCTAGACACGATTAGTTAAACGGGTCGGGTCCGGGTCTGGGGTTTTTGGACACGAACCCGACTAGACACGACACGAACACGACACGACCCGACCCATTGCCACCCCTAGGTAGCTGACCAATGTTCGACTTGGCTAGGCTCGACCCAACCCTTGTTTGGGGCCCTACAGTCTCAACAATTGATGAAAGAGTATTGATCCTTTTATTTAAACTGTAAATTGGTTTCCTAATGGTGATCTGACAGATCGAGGATGAATGCCATTAAAATTTCAGTACATAATTTTTTAATACGAAAAATCAAGCAACCGATCCAGTCTCGATCAATCATTAATGGGAAATAGCATTCCTCAAGGGCTTAATGACGTCAACATTTAGTTATAATAGGAGAGAGAGAGAGAGAGCTCCAAGTCTTTAGAAGATATTTTTTTTCCGGGATGACCCCTACTCTGTCGTATCGTTGAAAATAGATCCAATTATTTTTTGCATTACTTTTCTGATCATTTTTTTTTTTAATTTCGGACTAAAGTACCATCGAGGCTTATAAAGGGTTTCACTTCCAATTGCAGAGGGGTTTGACTCTGCTTCATTGATAATCTGTCTCCCCTTTCTATCGCTGACGTTTTAGGAAGAGACACGTGGTGCATCCCATTTCAATGGCCACGATTGGGCCATGGGATTAATCCTAGAGGGATGCCAGTACCACGATCGACTACATCCCACCATAGATCGTCGTCGCTCGCCCGCCACTGTCGACCACCGGCGAGCACCTCCTGCCGCTGACTCCACCCCGTCGGCCACCATCCGTCGTCGTCGGCCACCACCCCCATCGACCACCGGTTACTCGCCACCGCTGCCCCGTCGGCCACAGTGATGGGTGCCGGTGGGCAACTGGTGGTTGGTGGGTGTGGTGGCCGACGATGACGGCGGCGGTTGGTGGCCGACGGTGTGGTGTCAGCGATGGAAGGTGCCCGCCGGTGGTCGAGGCGGCCACAGTGAAAGGCGCCCATCACTGTGGATGCCCAACACTATGGGCACCGGCACCTATCACTATGGGCGCCCACTACTGTGGGTGCCAATCATTGTGGGCGCCTAACATTGTGGGCACCCATCAATGTGGGCGTCTAACACTGTTGTAGCGAGAAAAAATTCAAACGGAGAAAATGAACAAACTTTTTATTTATTTTGTTTAGAGTTTAAGGGTAAAATGGTCACAAAAATGTAACAGCTGTTCGGAAGTAACATTTGGCATGTGTTTTGGGATAAAAAAGTAATGCAAAAGAGCAATTGGCTCTATTCCCAGCAATACGACAGAGTTGGGGCCATTATGGGAAAAACCTCCTTTATTAATAGAAAGGGAAGGCAGCCCCCATAAAAACAGTGGTTGGTAGAGGAGTAGGAACGTTCACACGAGCAGGAGAAGCTTCTGAACCCGAGTACAAAGGGAGGGGAGGGGCTCTTAGTGGTGAGGAGTCGAGGACAGAGAGACCAACTTCTCAGCGGCCCCCTAAAGATTGGTACTCTCCTCCCTCCCCTTCGTACACCCTTTTGGCCTTTAGGGGCCTTTAATTCTCATAGCTATGGACACTTACTGGGATTTTAATCCATGCATTTGATGTGGGTATTAGCTTCTTGTGTGGTTTCCTATCTTCAAGTGCTTGGTTGTCTCACTTGACAAGAAAAATGGTAGCTTGAGCCTTCAACACCATGTAAAACCCTGGTTGTACCCTTGAGTTCTCAACTCACCATGACCAATTTCAGCATATATTTCCATAGATTAAATGTGTTTGTTGATTGATTTTGAAAATGGGTTTTTTTTTTTGAGCAATGTCTTCCTTCTTGTAATTTTTCCAATGAGTTCTCAACTCACCATGATCAATTTCAGCATATATTTCCATAGATTAAATGTGTTTGTTGATTGATTTTGAAAATGGGTTTCTTTTTTTTGAGCAATGTCTTCCTTCTTGTAATTTTTCCAATGAGTTCTCAACTCACCATGACCAATTTCAGCATATGTTTCCATAGATTAAATGTGTTTGTTGATTGATTTTGAAAATGGGTTTCTATTTTTTGAGCAATGTCTTATTGTAATTTTTCCAATGAGTTCTCAACTCACCATGATAAATTTAAGCATATATTTCTATGGATTAAATGTGTTTGTTGATTGATTTTGAAAATGGCTTTCTTTTTTTGAGCAATGTCTTCCTTCTTGTAATTTTTCCAATGAGTTCTCAACTCACCATGATCAATTTCAGCATATATTTCCATAGATTAAATGTTTTTGTTGATTTATTTTGAAACGGGTTTTTTTTTTTTTGGAATAATGTCTTCCTTCTTGCAATTTTTCCAATGAGTTCTCAACTCACCATGATCAATTTCAGCATATTTTTTCAAAGATTTAGTGTATTTGTTTATTGATTTTGAAATGGTTTTTTTTTTTTTTTTGTTGAGAAATGTCTTCCTTCTTGTAATTTTTCATGGTTCATTTCAGGATCTCTTCACCTTCCCTTCAAAGGGAACATAGATCCATATGGAAGCATCAACGACACGATGGTTCTTCGATGCGGTGAGAAAATTTTCAATCAGATCCTCTAAAACTTCATGCTTCAAAACACAGTACTAAACTGAGTTTTTTGGGTGTTGGTTGATTCACAGGGAATTGATTTGCCTACTCTCATGCCTCCATGGGAGATGAGCTCGGCCGATCAGTTCACGGACCAACATATGTGGGAGGGCTTCAACCAATCTCTCTCCTCGGAGAGCTACAACTCCTATCCTCCTCTCAACACACCGGCGAGCACCACCTCGAACACCTTCAACGGCTCATCTGTGGAGGCATCGAACACAGGCCCCGCCGGAAAACCAACGAAAATCCCCAAGATGAGCAGTTGGAACTCTCGCACCACCGATCAGAATCCCAACCGTGCACCCGATGCCTCATCGCCTACCATCCTTTCGTTCGGGCATCCTAACTCCCCGAGTCATCCCTCGAATTTCTATACACACATTGTTGGAGGAGTTGTGAAGCCAAAGACAGGGAGTGAAATTTCGGCCCCTCGTGGTTCGAAAAGGAGTTGTGAAACGACAGCGGAACTGGGATCGAAGAGGGCGAACACGCTCTCACGGCCGCCTTCCCATAATCAAGACCATATAATTGCAGAGAGGAAGCGACGGGAGAAGCTCAGCCAGAGATTTATCGCGCTCTCAGCGATCGTTCCTGGCCTAAAGAAGGTTTGCTCTTGTTTGATCCTTCTCTCGCTTGAAATGTATTTGTTACGATGATGGAAGTTGTTTAGCAGTCTTAGCCAAAAATCATCATCAAATCAATAAAGTAATTTTCAACAAGTTGCACATTTTGGATCATTGTTCGAAGTGGACTACATTGCTGTAAAATTCTGACTATGAACCGTTCTAACAGATGGACAAGGCTTCCGTTCTTGGGGATGCAATCAAGTATCTCAAACAACTCCAAGAGAAGGTGAAGACCCTCGAAGACCAGTCCGTGAAGAGGACAGTGGAGTCGGCGGTTCTCGTGAAAAAGCCTCAACTCTCTACCGATGGCGATAGCTCCTCCTCCGTTGATGACTTTGATGGTCGCCCGCCCAGAGAATCCCTCCCGGAGATTGAGGTTAAGCTGTCCGAGAAGACTGTTCTCGTGAAGATACACTGCAAGAACAGCAAAGGAGTAGTTGCAAAGCTGCTCTTGGAAATTGAGAATCTCCATCTAACCGTCGTCAATACATGCGCCCTACCCTTCACCAATTCGGTTCTCAATATAACAATCGCAGCTCATGTAAGTTCCAAAAGCTTCTCTCTAGATAGAAGAGGATTGATTCGGTCTATTCCTTCTTCGATGAAATCTTGTTCATGTTTATGGATTCCATAACTACTAAATCTTGTTCCGGTTATTTTGTTCTATAGATGGATGAAGAGTTCTCCATGACAGTGAAGGATCTTGTGAAAAAGCTGAACTCAGCTTTCGGGGAGTTCATGTGAAGAAGCTGATAGAGCTCTTGTATGATAAGAGGTGGTGGATGTTATTTTTTCTCATTAGTCTTCGATGAACACTTGGCTGATGTTTGGTTGGAGAGTCAGTTTCTAGTGCTTATAGAGCTTCATCCTTCTGAAATCAAGGCCTGCATACCTTCTCCCTTCAAAGATCTCCATTCCCTGTTGTTTTTGCTGCAGGGTTTTCCTTCTCCCTGTGTTTTGTGCCTCCTCTCTCCACTTTTTTTTGCATGGCAAATCTGATCCATTCAAAGATAACCATGTTTCTAGAGAGAGAAAGGACTTGTACACATGGATGTTTTTTGGAGGGGGCTTTTTCATGGGGGACTTCAGCTTTTTAAACATCCTAATTTTTTGTCCCCCATCTGTGTGGCCTTTTTTTTTTTTAAGGTGTTTAGACTTTTGGGAGGGGGGGGATAAACGGCCTTGTTACAGAATTTTTCTTGGTTTTGAGGGTCTTTTGAATAATTCCTACATGTGTCCCTTTTACTTCTATGATCATTGTATGGTTTGCAAGAAACACTTCTTTGTGGCTGTAATATTTCTTGAGGTGTGATTTGCTTGGTGGTTGACATGGGGGGGTCTCCTCTATCTCTATGGCTTGAGTTTCTTGGATTGGTTTGGCCCTTGGTTCTCACAAGTCAAGGCTGTTGTACAAAAGACAGCTGTGGAATCAGGGGTTGGAATTGTATGAGGTTGGAAATCCTATTTAAAGGCCCATGGTATTATTTTGATGAATTTCTGTCAGTATTATTAGTGGGGAAAAAAAAAGTCTAACCAGACCCTACCAAAGATTAGCATGTCGGTTGGTAACTTAATGAAGGTGTTTCTTTATAATTGGACTAATTAATACGACGATAATAGCGATGGCGATGGTAATGATTGATGGAAAAACCGCACCGGCTTTACCTCGATAACCGACGATCTTTTCTCCGTGAGATGAACCAAAGAGAACAATCGACAATCCAATCACAAGTGCAAGATAAAACAAACCACAAGCATAGAAGGTGACTCAAGGATTTACGTGAAAACCTTTGCGGGGAAAAACCACGGTGAGCAAATTCTCGGAGCAAATACTCAAAGGGCGGTTTCACTATCAAAGGCAGCAAGAAAGACAAGCGTACAACCCGACTCCTTCTTCCTCCTCCTACTAGATCTACACCTTTCTCCCCCTCTCTAGGGCTCAACAAGTAGAGACACTGGCAAGCCTCAAGGAACATACCTCCTTGCAATCTTCAATCTGATCTATTCGCCGGAAGATCGGTCCCCAAGAAAATATGTTCCTCCCTTGTAGAAGAAAGCTCTTTCTCTTCCTTATAATGGCAACCACCAAAACTCACAACCAAACAGCCCCCTCTCAAAAGCCTTAAAAACAGAACATTCAACAAGTCAGGACCCCTCCGCTCAACCACAATAATGAGCACGAAAAACTGGACGCCCAGGTCATGGGCACGACTTATTGTTTGCTATTGAGATCTGGGCTCCTAGATCGTGCGCACGACCACTTGGACTCCCAGGTAGTGCACAACACTTGGAGTCTGCTGCCAAGAGATGGGAGGGAGGCAAGCTCCCTTCCACCTTTCGGGTCTTCTCCATGAAGATGGACCCCAACAATCTCCCCCTTCAGACCCATGGAGAGGGAGATGCCTTCAAAGCCTTCAAGTGACGCCAATGAGCTCGCAACATAGCTTATGTTTCTCTTGAGTCACCTTCTTCGTTAGCATATCCGTCCGGGTTTTTGCTAATGTGAATCTTCTCAAGCATTATTTCATCCTCTTCAAGCACTTTCCGAATCCAATGATAGTGAAATGCAATGTGCTTGGCCCTCGAATGGTAGACAGTATTCTTGTTTAGCTCGATTGCGCTCTGGCTATCGTAATTGAGAAGCCTCTTGCTTCATCCTCAACTCTAAGAGGAACCTCTTCAACCACAGAGTTCCTTACCAGCCTCATTCATGAAAGTATACTCTGCTTTGGTAATTGACAGCGCCACACACTTCTGCAAAAGGGACTACCATGAGACAGCTCCTCCTTAAATGGTAAACACATAGCCAGACGTGGACCTCTTAATGTCAATGTCCCCTTTCATATCGGCATTTGTATATCATGTCATCGTCGGACGTACTCCCCTTGACAAAACACAAATGGTACTTGGATATCCCTAATTTCAAATATCTCAGCACCCACTTTACGGCCTCCCAGTATCCCTTGCCCGAATTTTCCATGAATTTGCTCAATATGCCTATGGCTTGAGCAATATTGGGCCTCGTGCACATCATGGCACGACGGACATATATGGAATTAACTCCATATCTTTCTTCTCCTTCGCTGTCTTTGGTGACAAAGCCAAGCATAACTTGAAATGACCTGCGAGAGGAGTACTCACAGACTTTACCTCCTTCATATGGAATCTCTTGATCAACTTTTCTACATTTGCCTCTTGATACAACCAAAGTCGCCGACCAATGCAATCCCTCTTGATCTTCTTGCCCAGTATATGCTAAGCAGGACCTAAGTCCTTCATGTCTAACGCGTTTGCCAAGTCTTGCTTTAGCACCTTGATCAAATTGACATCTTGCCCCATGATCAACATGTTATCCACATAGAGCAAACGAACGAAGAACTTGCCTCCTTTGAATCTCCTGATGTAGACACAGTGATCCCCCATCGTCTGTTTATACTTTTGAGAAGTCATAACGGAATTAAATTTTTTGTACCACTGACACAATGCTTGTTTCAGACCATACAAGCTTTTCTTCAAATGATACACTAAATGCTCCGATCATCGAGCTTCGATCGATTATCCTTTGGCATGTGCACGAAAGCCCGACACCCAAACACCTTCATGCAACGGTTGCTAACTTCCTTGCCGCTTAAACCTTATTTAGAATGTCACCCTCCAAGGAAATCGAAGGAGACCGGTTGACGATGTAGGAAGCAGTTACTACTGCCTTCCCCCAAAAGGTCTTCAAAAGCTTAACCATAGATAGCATCACACGTGCCTTCTCCATGGGTGTGCGATTCATCCACTCCGCTACCACGTTGTGCTAAGGGGTACGGGGTATACTCTTCTCGTGCCAAATTCCATGTCGAGCACAATAATCTTGGAACTTTTTTGAGATATACTCGTCTCTATTATCACTATAGAGGCATTTGAGTTTCGTCCTTGTCTCCAACTCAACCTTGGCATGGAACTTAGAGAAAGTATCAAATACATCACTTTTGTTTTCGAGGAAGTAGACACATGTCTTGCGAGATAAGTCATCGATGAAGGTAAGAAAGTAGTGATGCTCTCCGAGTGTAGTAGCATCCATAGGCCTGCAACCGTTCGAGTGGACAAAATCCAACACTTCCTCCTTTCTCTCTGAGTGCCCCGAGAATGACACCCGATGTTACTTCCCGATCAAGCAATCATCACAAGAGCTGTAAGCCATAGAGCCAACCTGAGGTGTGATGAGCTTCTGCTTTCTCAAAATCTTTAAAACCTTCTCACTCATATGACTAAGTCTTTGGTTCCATAGCCCTGGAGTAGCCTAACTAGCATTCACACTACCTTCTTGAGTGTGCACCATTACAGCCGTTTTGTATAGTGTGCAACAAGCCTTGCCTTTGGTAACAACCAACGAGCCCTTGCTTAGCTTCCACACTCTGTTACTGAAGATGCTCATATAGCATTCTCGATCAAGAACCAATCCTGATATCAAATTCAATCAGAGATCTGGGACATGCCTAACATCCCGCAGAATCAAGGTGCAACCCAAACTAGTTTTAACTTGGATATCTCTAATACCTTGAATCTCAGAAGCACTACTTTTACCCATCTTGACATTACCAAAATCATCGGTCTGGTAGCTCGTAAAGAAGTCCCTCCTGGGTGTGACATGGTAAGATGCCCCCGTGTCGACGACCCATTCAACCTTATTTGTGGAGGTATGGTAGCACTCCCCATTGTCCGACAAGACAACTACACTGTTGTCACCGATAACGGTAGCGAATGTACCTTCCTTCTTCTTGGACTTCACTTTACTCTCTTTGAGTTCATTATTGAATTTGAAGCAATTTTTCTTGAAATGCCCCTCTATCTTGCAATAGAAGCATGTCAACGATTTGCTTTTGGACTTTTACCGAGCTTGCGACTTCCCCCTCCAATGAGGTTTCTTGCTCTTGCTCCTGTATCGCACTTCATTCACCAAAACTTGCAGATAATCTTCTCCATTCGCATTCCGCCTTCTTTTCTTATTTAGCAAGGCACTATGCATAATTGACAAGGTCAACTTACCATCCGGGGAAGAGTTGCTCACTGACACAACAAATATTTCCCAATTATTTGGAAGCGAACTCAATAGTAATATAGCTTGAAGTTTCTCTTCCAAAACTATCTTCATGATGGTCAATTGATTGACTATACTCTGGAACTCATTCAAATAATCTGACACCGATGTTCCATCATTTATTTCAAGTTGACAAGCTTGCAAATGAGCATGGTCTTGTTGAACCATCTTCCTCTCATACCGATCATGAAGCCGAGTCCATATCTCACATACGGACGTAGCTCCAGAGACGTGATGGTAAACATTGACATCTAGCCACTTACGAATCGTGTCGCATGATTTTTTATTCAACACCTGTCATTCCTCTTCAAACATCTTCTCCGGTCACTTCGAATCTTCACCCAACAGCATGCATAAGTCCTTGCAATACATGATGCCTTCCATCTTATCCTTCTAAATCGGCCATGGATTAGTAACATTGAAGTAAAACATCCTTTCATTCTTGCTACCACTATTCTCATCCATCTTTGATTTATTACAGACACAAGATCAAATACCTTGTGTGCACAACCCATGTTCTGATAACACTTAATGAAAAAACCACACCGGCTCTACCTCAATAACTGACAATCTCTTCCCCATAAGATGAATCAAAGATAACAAGCAACAATCCAATCAAAAGTGCAAGATAAAACAAACCACAAGCATATAAGACGACTCGGGGATTTACGTGGAAACTCTTATAAGAAAAACCGCGATGAGCAAATACTCGGGGGAGGGCCTCACTATCAAAGGCGGCAAGCAAGACATGAGTACAACCCAACTCCTCTTCTCTCTCCTTCTAGATCTACACCTTTTTTCCCCTCTCTAAGATTTAACAAGTAAAGACCCTAGCAAGCCTCAAGAAATATACATCCTTGCAAGCTTCAATCCGATCTATTCGTCAAAGATCAGTCCCCAAGAAAATCTTCTCCTCCCTTGTAGAAGAAAGCTCTTCCTCTTCCTTGTAAGGCAGCCACCAAAACTCACAACCAAAAGCCTTTTAAATAACCCCCTCTCAAAAGCCTTAAAAACAGAACATTCAGCAAGTTTGGGCCCCTCTGCCCGACCACAGTCATGTGCACAAAAAACTGGACACCCAGGTCGTGCGCATGACTTGATGTATGCTACTGAGATCTGGGCTCCCAGGTCATATGCATGACCACTTGGACTCCTTGGTGGTGTGCACGACTTGGAGTCTACTGCTAAGAGATGGGAGGGAGGCAAGCTCCCTTCCCCCTTTTGGGTCTTCTCCATGGGGATGGACCCCAACAATCTCCCCCTCCAGACCCATGGAGTGGGAGACGCCTTCAAAGCCTTTAAGTGACATCAATGAGCTCGCAATAGAGCTCATATTTCTCTCGAGTCACCATTTTTGTTAGCATATCCGTCAAGTTTTTGCTAGTGTAGATCTTCTCAAGCACTATTTCATTCTCTTCAAGCACTTTCCAAATCTCATGATAGCGAATTGCAATATGCTTGGTCCTCGGATAGTAGGTAGCATTCTTGCTTAGTTCGATCGCGCTCTGGCTATCACAATTGAACTCATAAGGCTCTTGCTTCATCCCAAACTCTAGAAGGAACCACTTCAACTATAGAAGTTTCTTGTCGGCAGCATTCACGACAATATACTCTACTTCGGTAGTTGACAGTGCCATACACTTTTGCAAGCGGGACTGCCATGACACAGCTCCCTCTGAGAAGGTAAACACATAACCAGATGTGGACCTCTTGCTGTCAATGTCCCCTGCCATATCGATATCTGTATATACACAGAGTCGGACTCCTCTTGCCAAAAACTATAACCAGACCCTACCAAAGATTAGCATGTCGGTTGGTAACTTAATTAAGGTGTTTCTTAATAATTGGACTAATTGATACGACAATAATAGTGATGGCGATGGTGATGATGCCTACATTTTGGTTAGAAAATGAGTAATAGTGTTCGCAGAATTCAAGAGTATGTCCATCAAATTTATTGATTTGGAACTTACATCATTTAAAGTTGATCTTTTTTTTTCCTCGCCTCGTGAGGGAGGGGTTTGATCTTGACCCCAACCGTTCTATTAAGTTTCAGAAAAAAGAAGTTACAAGTAATGGCTAATAGGCACCATCACAACCATATGAAACGCCAACAAACTAAACAAGATCAGCTCAAAATTTCCGAACCAGGAAAAAAATGGCCCTCAAGTTTCAAGACTTTGAAGCTCTCGACTTTTTGAAATCCCTGATATGAGCGACTAGAGACTTTGTACCCTCCACCCCATTCGGCAACAAGAAGCTGAGAGAAGATGCTATATTGTGGATGATGTTATCCTTCAACATATATATTAAGCGGAAGAGTTTTCTCTTAATCGCATTGCCTCTGCATACATATGGTTTTCTCTACTACCACATGTAGTGCTACAGACTGTCCCTCTTTTATTAGCTTCCTACTTTTTTTTTTTTTGAGAAATCCCTCTCAGAGAATGAGGGGGAGGGGGGGGGTTGGCCTAGACCCCTACCAGTTAGCTTCCTACATTGAAATATAACTATCTTCCTTACTAAGGATAAGGAATCAAGATTCTTATACTAAGATAGGATTAGAAGGGTGTAGAGACTATTTACCTTTGCTTGATACCCCAATAGAAATGTAGTATTCTTCATCAACAAACTATTGCTATCTTTTTTTTTTTTTGAAGCGACCAAGTGGTCAGTACATCACTCGCTCAGTGCGCTGGCCAAGGATCAAAACTCGCCACAACAGCAAGAGAAATGCCTCAAATTTCTAATTTACTCCACATGCTAGACGGCTTGTCACTAAGGTGATAGGGAGGCTCGCCACCACCGAACAAGAGAGAATATGCCGAAGAATTTATTCAAATCCTTAAACATGGGTTGCGTATGTCTTACCAACTGAGTTCTCAGTTAGAGACACTTGACGCCATCTTAATAATGGTATAAAAACTATGATGGTGCAATGGTGATGAATCTCTCTATAGGTTTTACGAAAATCCAACAACTTCCAAAGAAGGGCCATAAAGAAAGTAAAAATGTTGCTTTCGAGGCCATGGAAGTTTCAAAATGATTTTGAGGGTCAAGCTGTCCTATACTCTAATTTTAAATACAACTGTCTACATAATACAAAAAGTTAAAGAGACAATGTCTAATTACTCAAATGAGATAATGGAATCACCATATCTCCACAGATTTGTCAAATTAGAGAAGCAAACAAGATACTTAAAAATAATTAAATAAAAACACAGTGGTCCATATCAATTAAACTCATGCAAACCAACCTCAAATTCTCTCTCTTGGTTGCATCAATCATCTTCTTCCAAATCTTATTCTCCTTTGTTTAGGTAAGCTTTCGCTATTTGAGGAAGTACATTTATTTTTATTCCCCAAATCATATAAACTAGACAAGCAAAAGCGGCGCAATGAAAACAGTAACTTAGAATATCACAAGCTATGATCCAGCGGTAGACGAAGTGGTCAATACATCACGTATTTAGTGGATTGGCACGAGATAGATAGACCTAGGATCGAAACACGCCAGAAGAACAGGAGAAACACCCTGATTGTAAAAAACCCCACATGCTAGAAGGCTCGGCACTGAGTCGAAAGGGAGGCCCAGCACTACAGACGGGGAGGAAATATATCGTAGCATTTATTCGAACCCTTGACCAAGGTCGAGGGTTGCATATTTCTTAGAGACTGATCTATCAGATGGAGATGGCTGACCCCATCTTATATGGTATAAAAACATAGATGGTGTAGTGATGATGAATCTCTCTTTATGTTTTACTAGAGGGATTTTTACATAAAACCCCTCATCAGATATTGATATTAAGAATAACCCCCTCACTTTGTGAGATTTATGAACAACCCCCTCACATATACTGATATTTAATAAAATCCAACACAATTACCCTTTTGCCCACTCACTTTTTAAGTTTTATTCATTTAACTCGACGTCAAAAAGGTAACGATGGGGGGATTTGATTAATTGTTAGAATATGTGAGGTGGTTATTTATAAAATTTTAAAAGTAAGAAATTATTTGTAATATCAATATTTGCCAGGGGCTATATATGCAAAAATCTTTTCACTAAAATCTAAAAGCTACAAAAAAAAAATGGCCATAAAGAAGGGAAAAATGTTACTTACCGAGGTTTTTTCAAAATTATTTTGAGAGAGGAAAAATCTTTGTAGTCCTCAAGTGGTCTTGTACTATTTTTTAAAAGTATAATTGTCTTGATATTAGAATGTTAAGAGACAATGTCTAATTAGCCAATTAATATAATGGAATCCATGAAACAAATCAACATATCTCCACAGGTATGTGGTATTAGAGAAGCAAATAAGATACTTAAAATAACTAAGTATTCACTAATTTAAGTACATTAGTGAAAAGTAACTTGAATATCGCAAGCTATAATTCACGGACAACAAAATCATTTCGACGAAAAAAATATAAAAAACAAAATATGAATTACACATAAGTCTGATTTTCATGATGATAAGCTCAAATTCATGAAAATAGTTAAAACTAGAACCTACAATGATTACAAGTAGGGATGGCAATTAAACGGTTTTAGCGGACCGTATTGGAATAGGTTTTTATTTTTTTGATAGAATATTGGAATAGATTTGGGATGAAATTAAATGGGTTTGCATGGGTTCCCCCCCCCCCCCCCCCCTGAATATATATACATTAGCATTAGTTGCACTTGCCATAGTCCAAAAGTTTCCATCAATGATTATATATTTTTATTAAAAGTATAGAATTTATCTATTTTTTTTAGTTAAAATGAATTTAATTTCTACTATGCTTGGTGTTTCTCTTTTAATTCAAACCCAATCCAACTTGTATCAATTCGCCTTGTCTAAATATAATTAAGACGGGATGGATTTGGGTTTTGATTAATATAAATTGGATTGGTTTCATATTTTTCCTCTAAACCCGAGATGGATTAGAGACATGGTATTCTTTAACGAGACGGGTTTGGGATAGGCTGACCCATCATGACAAACCTAACCCATGGACTTCCCTAATTGCAAGTTAAGAATAAGCAAAGTAAGAAACAAAAAATGTAAATTAAACTATAAAAATAGATGCCTCGACTTCAGATCGAGTACATAGAAGAAGATCGAGGAGGAGCCCCCTGTCCCCCGCTCTAGTGTGCACAAGCCTCAACCAAAGTTAGTCCGAAAAAGTGCAAGATAGCTGATTCGTACCTTTGGCAAATCAGATTCCTTCCTTTAGAAACTTTAGGGGCAGATGTTTATTCTTGATGACGAAAAGATGACTCTCCCTATCAACATGTTGGATGACGACACCATACTAAATATAGCATCTTCTATCGGATTCAAGATGCCGAATGAGGTAGAGGGCGCAAAGTCTTTTCTTGCTTATATGCGGGATTTAGAAAAATCGAGAGCTTATAAGTCTTGAGTCTAAAGGGTCTTTTTATGTGTTTCTCTATTTTAACATTGTTATTTGGGTTCCTTATGATGGTGGTGATGAATTTTCACCATTACTTGTAATTTTTTTTAGAATTTAATAGACAGGTCAGGGATTGCCTAACCCTCTGTCCAAAATTAATGACGGATTCTCAAAAAAAAATTATAAAAATAGAAACAAAAAGCGGTGCTCCTAGGTTGGAGCATGCCATTACTCAACCGTAACTAAAGATTCAGACGATATTCATCAAATCTGATGTTCCATGAAAGAAGTCTTTGGAATACCCAATTGCACCTGCAGATAGGAGCCAGCAAGTTGGGTTCTTATTCCTACCCCCCCAAAAAAAAAAGTTGGGTTCTTATTATTAGGGCTGGCAATTTTGGACCCGACACGGCAGACCTGACACAACCCGACACAAAGTTAGCGGATCTAGGTCCGGGTTGAACGGGTTCGGGTCGTAAACGGGTCGACATGATAGACCTGTTTAATAAACGGGTCGGATCTGGGTTTAGGGTCTGGACATGGTAGACCCGGGAAGACCGTTTAAAATTCAACAGGTCGTGTTAGGTCTACCCACAATCCGATACTGTAATATATAGTACCAGCAGGTCTATCGGTCAGGTCGGGTCAAGTCGGATTGGGTTGGATCGGGTCAACTGAATAGACCCGTGTGATAAACGGGTCTTATCGGGTCTACCCGTTTATTAGCGGGTCGGGTACAGGTTTAGAATCTAGACACGATTAATTAAACGGGTCGGGTCCGGGTCTAGTGGTTTTAGACACGACCCGAACCGACATGACCCGACCCGACCCGACCCGACCCGTTGACACCCCTACTTATGGTCTCTACCCACCAACTTGAGAGAGTTGGAGTGTTGATCGATGGACCCATCCTGCCAGACCGAGATTTTGGCACGCCTTCCCTCCCTTTAGGCCTCTCCTTTATTGGAAGATTGCTTCCTTATTTTGTCCAATCCTCTCTTGATTGCTTTCCTCTTGTGCCCCTCAAAGAAATAATAAATTTTCACATTAACCCCTACAAACTAGTCTAATTTTGTATTAACCTCTGGTAACCTTATCTTTGCATATCGATTAAAATTGTTCATACTCACCCAGTCACCCATCTGGTTTGTTACCATCTCAAAAGGATGAATATACTCAGAATATCCCCCTGTTGACTATTAGGTGTAAAGAAGGAGGGTTACTGGACCTATCAGACGAGCGTGGAAGGATCTCAGACAAATGTAGAGGGCTAGATGAGCATCAAGGGGAGATTGGAGTGGGATTGAGGTTTTGGTAAATCCCCCTTTGACCTTAGGTAAAATGGATACTTGGACCTAGGGCTGGCAATTTCGGACCCGACACGGCAGACCCGACACGACCCGACACGAAGTTAGCGGGTCTGGGTCAGGGCTAAACGGGTTCGGGTCGTAAACGGGTCGACACGATAGACCCGTTTAATAAACGGGTCGGGTCCGGGTTTAGGGTCTGGACACGGTAGACCCGGGAAGACCCGTTTAGTATTCAACGGGTCGTGTCGAGTCGGGTCGGGTCGGGTCTACCCGCAATCCGATACTATAATATATAATACCAGCGGGTCTTTCGGGTCAGGTCGGGTCGAGTCGGATTGGGTCGGATCGGGTGCTAGTGCTTGTCGGATTGGTACGGATCGGGTGCTAGTGCTTGTCGGATCGGGTCAACTGAATACTATAGTACCAGCGGGTCTTTCTCCATTAAAAGCAGACCACAAGCCGACTGATTTTAGAGAGAGAGAGAGAGAGAGAGAGATGGGGGCTAGTGCTTGACGGATCGACGACGGTGCAGGCGTTTGTGGGGGACGACCCGGACGAGGGAGCATTCCGGAAGAGCGTGGACGAGCGGTTCGCGGCGCTGGACCTCAACGGAGACGGTGTGCTGTCCCGGGCGGAGCTCCGGCGGGCCTTCGAGACCTTTCGCCTCACCGAGTCCCACTTCGGGGTGGACGTTGTCACCCCCCCAAGAACAGATCGCCGCCCTCTACGACTCCATCCGCAGCGGCACCGTCGACCTCGACGAATTCCGGGCCGAGATGCAGAGGATCATGCTCGCCATCCTCCCCGATCCAGATCGCCGTCGAGGACGACGGCAACAACTTTCTCAAACAGGCCGCCGATCTTGAGGCCGCCAAGATCGAAGCCGCCGGCGCGGAACAGCAGAAGTGAGGGCTTGGCTTGTTGGGATGTTTGGTAGGACTGTAGGAGTCCGGTGATAAACGGGTCTTACCGGGTTTTATCGGGTCTACCCGTTTATTGGCGGGTCGGGTACGGGTTTAGGATCTAGACACGATTAGTTAAACGGGTCGGGTCGGGTCCGGGTCTGGGGTTTTTGGACACGAACCCGACTAGACACGACACGAACACGACACGACCCGACCCATTGCCACCCCTACTTGGACCTTAAGTTTGAAGCCCATCGTGTTTAAGTCACTTTCTGTTGACAGATAGTAATGAAGGTATAAATTTGCACAACTTATGTGTTTAGGAGTGCCGATATGCAAATATATGGTTTGAATGAGTTAATACATAATTAGACTAAGTTATAGGATCAATTTGCAAAAATCCCTAATAATAAATGTATTGGCTCTGATTGATACTTCCTCGTCTTATTAATTGTGCTTTAGAGGAACAATAAAGCATAACAGAGCTCAACTTGTATGGCCTAGTCTCAAAACTAGGGCTGACAATTTCGGACCCGACACGAAGATAGCGGGTCTGGGTCTGGGCTAAACGGCTTTGGGTCGTAAACGGGTCGACATGATGGACCCGTTTAATAAACGGGTCGGGTCCGGGTTTAAGGTCTGGACACGGTAGACCCGGGAAGACCCGTTTAAAATTCACCGGGTCGGGTCGGGTCTACCCGCAATCCGATACTATAATATATAGTATTAGCGGGTCTATCGGGTAATGCCGGGTTGAGTCCGATCGGGTCGGATCGGGTCAACTGAATAAACCCGTGTGGTAAAAGGGTCTTATTGGGTCTACCCGTTTATAAACGGGGCGGGTACGGGTTTAGAATCTAGACATGATTAGTTAAAAGGGTCGGGTCCGGGTCTAAGGATTTTGGGCACGACTCGAAACTAGACCCGACACGAACCCGACCCAACACAACCCATTGCCACCCCTACTCAAAACCAAACAAGGTTAAATGTCTTTTGTATTGTTTGTCACTCTTCTTCGTTCTGTTACTTCTCTTCGTAGTCATTTGCTTTGTAATAAAACATACATTAGCTGCTGAGATGATTATAGCTTCAATATTGATTTTTTTTTAATTTAGAAAATCTCTCGGTGTGAGGGAGGGTTGGGTAGATTCCGACTAGTTTATTAATATGATATATTACACGAACCTTCCTTGAGGTTTGCCTAAATTACACAAACTTTTCCCGTGTTTTGGGTAATTACACTGCACTCCTTTTTTCTTTGATTGAAGGTAACAGATCCCCCTGTTAGCCTTCCGTTAGTTGCTCCAACAACTGGGACACCTCCTCCACCCCCCCCCCCCCCCCCCCCCCCCCCATTGTCACCACCTCGTAGGAGCAGGTGCTGGTGGAGGAGGAGGTGCCTAAGGAGACCGGGGGAGAAGGTGTCCGTGGTGGAGGTGGGGTAGGAGGAGGAGAGAGTGGAGGAGGACGTGTCAGTGGGGGAGGTCCATCTAATTTAGGTAAACCTCAGGGGTAACTCTGACAAGGGAGGAGGAGCGGGCACTTTTTACATGAGGGCGTTGTAGTCTTTTTGTCTGCTCCATAACAGAGTTGGGGGGACAACTCTGACAAAGGAATGCAGTGAACTATTGAAAAAACAGGAGAGGTCTGTGTAATTTACGTAAGCCTCAGGGGAGATCCCTGTAATTTACCCTTATTAATAAGAGATCAAAAGATTACATCTCACAATGTCCACAAAAATCCTCAGCTTCCCTTAAAAGCCAAGGGCAAAGCACTGAAATCCAAGTTGAAAGAGGGATTTCACTTTCTAAATCAACACTTTAGCATTTGCCATTGAAGATTAACGCGCTCTAGCCAAAGAGACAAACTGAACAACTCTTCAATATCAAAATGTTATAATCGAGAATAAGGTTGGTTCTAAAGCACAACTCGAAACGAGGAAGTTGAAGTAAAAGATATCGGGTGTGTTTGGCATTGGCTTTGAAGGCTTAGTTTTAGGTTAAAACTAGTTCTGCTTGCCAAACTAGTTTTGGTATAAGATTTTAGTGTGTTTGGGATCTGATTAGAAAGTTGTTATTTCAAAACCAAAACCAGAAAATCAGAAAAACCTAAAAGCATAAATTTTCTGCTTTTGGGTTCTTCTTTTGGGTTCTTGAGCCAATGAGGCAAAACAATAATTAAGAGAAACTATTGTGAGTAACAAATATGTTGTAGAGAGAAACTATTGTAAAGAGAGAATTTAAAACTGGGAGAATATATACAGTTCATATTGTAGAGAGAAAATTATTATAGAGAGAATATTTTAGAGAAAATATATTATAGATATAAAAATATTATAGAGAAAATTCTAAAGAGAAGAATATAGGTAGAGAGAGTATTAAATAAATAAAGATGTAGTGCGAGAAAATATTGAAGATAGAAAATGTTATAGAGGAAATATTATACAGAGAAAATATTTTTTTTTTTTTGAGAACCCCTCCTCTGAGGAGGGAGGGTTTGGCGGACCCCAACTAGAAATCAATTAAAAACTAGACCAGAATACTGTTACAAAAAAGAAGTGCCTCCTCCCTTAGTTTATCATGCCAAGGGATTATCCAGGTTTTGAAGAGGGAAAACACCGAATGTTATAGCTGCTTCGTCCCTGAAGACTTGGCATTGAAAATCCGGTTATTCTGCTCAAGCCAGATGACCCAAACAATCGCCATGACCAGCAAATCCCACGGCTTCCTGATCCCCTCTTGGATTCTTCTCCTTCTCCAAGAACTCCAAAGGCCACGGAGAGTACGTGGGTGTGAGGAGATCCCCGCCTTCCTTTCGAAGTGATCCCACAATTGCCTAGCAAAAGGGCACCCGAGCAGCAGGTGCGACGCCGTCTCCTCCTCCGAGGCACAGAAAGTACAAGAGGCGTCCGACGTATGGGGGTGATTCTGCCGCAACAGATTCGCCTTCGTCAGAATCTTGTTCCTCGAGGCTAGCAGGGAGAAAATCTGAACCTTCGAGGGTGCCTTCGTCCTCCAAATTGCCTTAGACGGTCTACATCGCTGAAGTCGAGGAAGCAGATGCTCATAGAACGATCTAACGGAGAAAACCCCTGAAGAGGTGCAGTTCTACCGGACTTCATCACGCGACGTCCTGAAGGAAGCTGCCTGCAGGATAGTGTTAAGATCCTGCATGTCCCGCCGGCTCTCTTGGTCTAGCGGCGCCCCTAGCTTTATGTTCCAACCCATAGAGCCACGCCTTCTACATGCTTGAGACCGGATTGAAGTTCCCTTATTTCGGGCCAAGGAGAAAAGCGATGGAAAGAGCTGCTCCAACGGCCTGGTCCCAAGCCAAGTATCCTTCCAAAATATTATATCCCTCCCATCGCTTAAAGTGAGTGTGGTCGCCTCCTTGTAGAAGTCCTTGACCCTCAGGATGCCCCTCCAAATATGAGAAATACGCCCCGAGACTCTACCTCTCACGTGCAAAGGAATTGAAAGAACCTCTTGAAATATCTCGCCAGAAGAACATCTCTCCAAGAACCACCCGATCCTTGTAGCAGCCTCCACCACCATTTCCCCAGCATCGATATATTGAACCTGCACAGGTCTAAGACTCCCAGCCCTCCTAGCTTCTTCGGCAGACAAACTTGGTCCCATCTCATCAAATTATAGCCTCCCGCATTGACTCCCACACCACGCCAAAGAAAGGAGCGCCATATCTTGTCGATCATGTCTATCACCCAAGATGGCAGATAGTAGAAGGAAAGGTAGTAAGAAGGAATCGAAGAGAGAACCGAATTCACCAGCACGAGTCTGCCACCTAAGGACATAAATCTACCCTTCCAACCCTTCAATCTCTTCTCGATCTTCAGAATCAGCTGCTCCCAATCCTCCCGCCTAAGAGCCTTATCACTGATAGGCAATCCCAAGTATTTCATTAGCAAGGTAGCTTCCTCACAATTTAACAGTCTAGCTAAACCCCTTCCTGTATCCCCCGTGCCAATGTAATACAGGTTGCTCTTCTGGAAGTTAATCTTCAGGCCCGAAGTCAATTCCAGCCCATACAGGAGTATCTTGAGCGAAACCATCTGGAAAGGGCAAGCCATGGTGAATAAGAGCGAGTCGTCTGCGTAATGCAAATTCGATGTGGTCCAACCGTGCCCGCCCACTCCCTTCACAAGACCTTCAGCATTCGCCTTGCGAATCGCGGCATCAAAAGCATCGACTACCAGAATAAAAAGATATTGGGAAAGGGGACAGCCTTGCTTCAGGCCTTTGTAAACCTTGAAGTCCTTGCCCTGCTCCCCATTGATAAGGCAAGAAAGCTTCGAGGAGACTAAAATCTCTCTGATCCAGCCCACCCAATTGCTAGAGAAGCCCTTAGCCTTCAGCAAATCAAGCAAAAATTCCCACCTGATCTTGTCGAAAGCTTTTTCGAAGTCCAACTTCAGCAACACTCCCCCTTCTCCAGATTCGCGCAGGTGGAAGATAGTCTCATGAGCCACCGCCACACTGTCCAGAATCAATCTTCCCTTGATGAATGCTGTCTGGGAGGGGGAGACCAACAAAGAGATGTTGTCCGCTAGCCGATTGGCTAGGACCTTCGTGACGATCTTATAGAGGCAGTTCGACAGGGAGATCGGTCTGAAGTCCCGAATGGCCTCTGTACCAGATTTCTTAGGAAGAAGGATTATCCAGGAGTGGTTCAAGTAGTGGAGACGTATCTTGCCCGAGAATAAGTCACGCAAAAAACGGCAGAGGTCGCCCTTCAGCATATCCCAATACTTCTGGTAGAAGGCCATAGGGAACCCATCCGGCCCCGGAGCTCCATCACCTTTGGACTGAAAAATGTTATATAGAGAGAAAATATTGTAGAGGGAAAATATTATTCAGAGAAAATATTGTAGAAAGAGAAAATGTTATAGAGAGAGAAATTGATGTAGAGAGAGAAAATATTATAAAAAAAACATTTTAGAGAGAGAAAATAATATAGAAAAAGAATATTTTAGAGAGAGAATATATTATAGAGAGTACAAATTAGATAAAAAATATTATAGAGAGGAAAATACATAGAGAGGAGAAAAAATATTAATTATAGAGAGAAAATATTATAGAAATAGAATATTTTAGAGCTAGAAAATATTATAAAAAGATAATATTTTAGAGAGAGAAATGTTATAAAGAGAATATTGTAGAAATATGATATTTTAGAGAGAGAATATTTTAGAAAGATAAAATATTATAGAGAGAAATAAATGTAAAGAGAGAAAATATTATAGGAAAATAATATTTTATAGAGAGAAAATATTATAGAAAGAGAATAGTTTAGAGAGAATATATTATAGAATATAGTTTAGACAGAAAATATTATAGAGAAAAAATAACATAGAGAGGAGAAAAATATTAATTATAGAGAGAAGATATCATAGAGAGAGAAAATATTATAGAAATAATATTTTAGAGAAAGAAAATATTATAAAAAGAGAATATTTTAGAGTGAAAAATATTGTAGAGAGGAAACTTTGTAGAAATAGGAAATTTTAGAGAGAAAATATTATAGAAAGATATTATTTTAGATAGAAAAAATATTATAGGGAGAGAATATTTTAGAAAGAGAAAATGTTGTAGTGAGAGAAAATGACGAAGAGAAAAAATATTTTAGAGAGAATGTTATAGAGAAAAAATATTATAGAAAGAGATCGAAGATGTTGTAGATAGAAAATATATTGTAGAAATAGTATATTTTAGAAAGAAAAAATATTCTAGAAAGAGATTATTTTAAAAAATAAAATGTTATAGGGAGAGAAAAAATATTATACAAAGAGAATATTTTAAAAAGAAAAAATATTGTAAAGAGAATATTTTAGAGACAACAAATGTTTAAAAGAGAAACTGAAGTAAATAAAATATTATAGAGAGAAAAAATGGCGTAGAGAAAAGAGAAATAATATTATAAAGAGAAAATGTTGTAGAGAGAAAAAATATGTTAGAAGGAGAGTATTTTAGAGAGAAAATATTATAGAGAGAGAAAATAACGTAGAGATAAGAGAAAAAATATTATAGAGAGAAAATATCATAGAGATAATATTTGGGAGAAGATATTGTAGAAAGAGAATATCATAGAGAGAAAATTTTGGAGAGAATATTTTTGAAAAATAAAATATTGTAAACAGAATTGACATTGAAAGAGAAGAAGAAAATATTATAAAGAGAAAATATTATAGAGAGAGAAAGTGCTCTAAAGAGAAATATTATATAGAGAGAATATTGGCAAAGAGAGTATTACATAAACAATGTTATAGAATAAAAAATTATTAGAGAGAGAAAATGATATAGAGAGAATATTATAGAGAGAGAAAATATTATATATATATATAATATGATAGAGTATGTTATATAGATAATGTTTTACAAATATAATATTTAAAAATAGAAGAAATAACTGCAAAACTTGCTTTAGGCTCAAAACTGATTTTATATCCAAATGCTCAAATGTTGATAATTCTATAACTGATTCTCGATAAGTTAAAACTAGTTTTACACAAAACTAGTTCTTAGTATTTCAAAATCAAAACCGAAAATTTCAAAACCAATGCCAAATGCACTCATCGCCTTATTATGTGTTTTAACCAGCAACCAACTCAGTATCAATCAAGCTGAACATATTGGCAGAAAGGCTGTCGGAGTTTTTAGACCCTAGCATTCACGAAAATAATATTGTTCACCTACCTACAAAGTGAGCGATCATTGCCTCCCTCACTGAAATGTTAGATACATTTTCGGATAACACCATCAACTAGTGCTTTGAACTCATCCCTTTATGCATGGGCACATCCGATGGTTCATAGTTGTGTAACGTTCACCCACTTTGTAGGGGGTTAAACAAAATCTTTAGCATACAGAGAAGAGAGAATGCACACAATTTCAATACCATGGACCATGTAGGACTAAACTATGACTACATCAACCCCCCCCCCCCCCCCCTCTTTCAAACTGGCGTAGGGTATAAACCAACATTAGTTTGTCTAACACATGAAAGAAAAATACATCCAACATCCATTTTTTATGTAAAGTAAAGATAGTATTAGGCCAACCTACAAGGAAGTCATCCTAGGAACCTGATTGACCTGTAAGAAGGACAACCGAAGGACCCGACCAACCTGCAAGCAGGCCAATCGAAAATTAGGAAAGAATCTCTGAGGTCTGATGCCAAATAGGTGAAGCGATGACAAAAGCAACCGACAGTGATAGAAGTCGACTTTGAAAAGACTAGGGTAGGATAAAGAAGAAACCAAATGGCACACACTTATACAAGACACGAGAAAAAAAGGCACAAGGAAAAGAGCTATGGACACATAAGATCCCATAGGAGGTAAGCACTCGACCAAAGCAAGTGTTCAACACCTCCTAGGAGACCTTGATCATCACAACAAAAGAAGAGATGTGGATATATGTGCAGAAAAGGTACGGGTCGTCTTTATTGCACAAAACGAGATTACAAGTGTGGCCGGGACCCGGGTGGCTCGGGTGTAGCGAGTCCGGATTGTGGCGAGTGTTGATCAGGGGATTGTGGGAGAGATCTTCTGGAGGATCCCTTTGATCCGCGTTTCCACGTGGTGTTCATGCGAGAGCTCTGAAGGGGTTGCCCAGGACAGGGGTTTTTACAAGGTGAGGGCTTTTGAGAGGCTAAGGAATGTCCACCGTTTCTTTGGTCCCTTCCGTGCTTCGCACTTCCTCGGCTAGGGGGTCTTCAGCTTCGTTCCTCGGTCTTCGTGTCTTTCTCGCTCCTTGCTTGACCTCGGCGTCCTTGATCGTCGGTTTGCAGCGTCTATCGTGCTTTTGGTGTCGGCTTTAGCTTTGGCTTTTTGGCTTTGGCTTGGCTTCGGTGTGGCTCTGGCTTTTGCTTTGCTTCGGCTCTTGCGCTTGGACGTAGACGAGGGGACTTGCGATGCTTTCGTTCTTCCGGACTTCGCGTCGTATTGGCTAGAACATGCGGTGCTTTTGCTCGAGACCGGCGTAGTCGCTTGGCTTTGGCACTTGTGTTGCTTTGGCACGGGCTTTACCGGGGCTTTTGCTTCGGCTTCTTGCGTGGGCTTTGGCTTAAGCATCAACTCGGTCTTCTTCTTGAACGACGTGGGCTGCTTCTTCGGTGCTTTGATGGTTTGGGTGTCGGCTGGACTTCTCTTCTTCTCCGGGCTTCTTTGGCGTGATCGGAGTCGAAGAATGCTTTTGAAGATAGTGGGGGTAGCACTGATCTCCGTGCGATGGTTGTGGCGCCGACTTTTGTTGATGAAGACGACGGGGGTAGCGACGGTCTTCGTGCGATGGTTGTGGCGCCGACTTTTGTTGATGAAGACGACGGGGGTAGCGACGGTCTTCGTGCGACGGTTGTAGCGTCGGTTTTTGTTGATGAAGACGGTGGGGGTAGCGACGCTTCAGGTAGTCTTCTCCAGGGTTTCTTCTTCTTGGAAGGAACGGACGTTTATCGAAGGTGACGGGTTGATGATGCTTCGTTCCTCTTTTCCGGGCTTTGGAGCTTGATCGGAGTGGAGGGTTTGTTGGAGTCGACGGGGTAGAGCCGCTCCGAGCTTCTTCTCCGGCCTTTGCTTCTGGCGTCTTCGGAGTCGAAGGGTCTTCTTCTCCGAGCTTTCTTCTTCGTGCACGGAGTCGAAGTCCTGGTCTTCGTGTGCAAGGGTCTTCACGTCGATGAGGGCTTTCAATGGACTAAGCCGATCCCGAAGGGACAGGCTTGCCCGTGCCTCGTGAAGCCTTGGGTCGATGAAGAAGCGTCTCCTTTTCTGCAGAGCTTCCCCGCTTTTTTCTTCGATCTTCGACCTGGCAACGGTTGTGGCATCGACTTCTTCTCCGGGCGTATTTGGCGTAATCAGAGTTGAAGGCTTTGTTGAAGATGACGGGTGTAGCGTCGCTTCGTTCTTCTTCTCCGGGCTTTTGAGCTTGATCGGAGTCGAAGGCTTGTTGGAGACGACGGGGTAGTGTCGCTCCGTTCTTCTTCTCCGGCCTTTGCTTCTGGCGTCTTCGGAGTCGAAGGGTCTTCTTCTCCGAGCTTTCTTCTTCGTGCACGGAGTCAAAGGGATGATCTTCTTGTGCAAGGGTCTTCACGTTGATGAGGACTTTCAATGGACTAAGTCGATCCCGAAGGGACAGGCTTGCCCGTGCCTCGTGAAGCCTTGGGTCGATGAAGAGCGCGTCTCCTCTTCTGCAGAGCTTCGCTTCTTACCATCCGACCTTTGTGACGATTGTGGCATTGGTTTCTCCTCCGGGCGTATTCGGCGTAATCGGAGTTGAAGGCTTTGTTGAAGATGACGGGTGTAGCGCCGCTTCGTTCTTTTTCTCCGGGCTTTTGAGCTTGATCGAAGTCGAAGGCTTGTTGGAGACGACGGGGTAGTGCCACTCCGTTCTTCTTCTCCGGCCTTTGCTTCTGGCGTCTTCGGAGTCGAAGGGTCTTCTTCTCCGAGCTTTCTTCTTCGTGCACGGAGTCAAAGGGATGATCTTCTTGTGCAAGGGTCTTCACGTTGATGAGGACTTTCAATGGACTAAGCCGATCCCTAAGGGACAGGCTTGCCCGTGCCTCGTGAAACCTTGGGTCGATGAAGAGCGCGTCTCCTCTTCTGCAGAGCTTCGCTTCTTGCCATCCGACCCCTGAGCCTTCCCCCCTCCCCCTCTATTTATAGGTGAAGGGGGGAGGGGAGAGATATGGGAAGTTTATTTTAAATCCCTTTAATATCTCCCCCATAATTACCCAGGATTTATTCATCCATTGATGAGGGGAATAACTCTTTATTTGTTTTTCTTTTCTGGCGGGGTAATTATGGCTCAATCATTTTTTGGATTCATCTGGAATCTTGCACATAAAATCGATGGCAACCCGACTCTTCTTCTTGTCCGTCGGATCGAGGGATCGGTGCAGATCCGCGTGTGAGCAGACGTTATACGCAACCTCCCCCCGCGCATGGCGGTAATTCTTTCCTTTTCTTTCTTTTCTTTCCTTTTCTTTTCTTTCCTTTCGTTTCTTTCCTTTTCTCTTCCTTCCTTTTCTTTTCTTTTCTTTCCTTTCTTTTTTTTTTCCTTGCAAGGCCGGCCGGCCCCCATGAGGTTCGGATCCCTACTAGGGGCCGGTCCCCATGGGGTTCGGGTCCCTAGTAGGGGCCGCTCGGGTGGGCCCCACTTGAGGGTGGGCCCACCCGGTTCCCTTGTCGGGCGCGAGTCGGGTCCGAGTTCGCATTGGTGCGTGCTGGTCGGGTCCGCGTCGGAGCGCGCGTCGGGTTTGTATCCGCGTAGGTGCACGCAAGTCGGGTTCGCGTCGGAGTGTGTGTCGAGTTTGCCTCTGAATTGGTGCATGCGAGTCGGGTCCGGGTTAGACACAATTTGTGTGTCTACAAATGCCCCCTCAAGGATGAGTGCGCTGGCGGAAACGTGTAGGGTTTGTGCACGTAGGGAGCGCGGAGCACTTGTCCTTGATTCCTTTCTTGGATGGGCCTGGTGGCTTATTTAAGAGCCCCTACCCCTTTCATCCTGTGCCCCTTTTTTTTTTTGCAGAAGGCTGGAGCTTGGAGACCGTTGCACGATGTCCGAAGGCGACTTGGGAAGGACGGGAGCACGAGCATGGTCACGGCGTACCTCGGCGGAGGACTGTTGCCCCTTGTTCGGTGCGGGTGCACGATGGCCCTTGCTAGGGTTTTGATCATTCTTCTCGTTGCGGACTTTCTCTTGCTTTGAAGACGGCGCGAATGTTGATGGCGACCGTTGCAAGATGTCCGTAGGCGACTTAGGAGAGACGGGAGCGTGAAGACGAAGGCAACATGTCTCGATGTAGTCTCATGGCGGCGCGCGGGTGACGAAGGTGCGAAGATGAAGGCGATGCACCTCGGCGGAGTGTTGGCGATGGTGACGCACCTCGACGCGACGAGCAGGAGGTGGAGCCATTGCAAGCGAGGCGAGGCTCCCCTCTTTTTTTTTTTTTTCTCTTCCCCTTTGTGTGCGCGGAGCACAGCAGCAGCGACGGTGGCTGGCTACGGCGTGCGCAGAGGATGGGGTGCCGCGGCGCGGTGGCTCACGGAGGCAGCAGCAGCAGCAGCGGCGAGCGGCGCGTGGCTGCGGCGCGGGGTGCGGCGCACGGGCTGCGGCGCGGGTGCCGGTGGCTCGCGGAGGCAGCCGCGGGTGGCGCGTGCTCGTGTCACACGGGTTGAAGATCACAGCCTGAGGGTTTTTTTTTCTTGGGGGCTGTGGGTTTTAATAGGGAAGGGGGGCTGCGGTTCGGATTTAGAGCCGGGGCCCCTGTTCTTCCTTTCCTTTTCCATCCTTTCCTTTTCTATTTCTTTCCTTCCTTTTCCTTCTTTTTCTTTCTTTCTTTTCTTTTCTTTCCTTTTCCTTTCTTTTTTTTTTTTTTTTCTTTCCTTCCTTTTTCTTTCTTTCCTTTTCTTTCTTTCTTTCCTCTTCTTCTTTCTCTTTCTCTGGTTCTTCTGGTTCGCGGAGGCAGCAGCGGTAGCGGCGGCCCATGCGAGCAGAGGGTGCGCGCGGGGGTGCTGGCGCGGGGCGCGAGCGGGCGGCACGCGGGCGAGCGGCGGTGGCGCGCGCGGAGGTCGGGCGGTGGCTGCGGCACGCGCGGAGGGGCCCTGGCGCGGGGCGGCTGGGGCGTCGCGGTGGCGGGCCCGGGCGCGGGTGGTGCGAGGCCAGAGGCCGGGGCGGCGGCGGCTTGGTTGGGCACGACGGCCAGCGGAGGTGGCGCGCGGGCGGAGTCGGGCCGGTGTCCCCGTGTCGGGCGGCGAAGGAGGGGGGCTGCAGGCCCCCCCTTTTTCTTTCTCTCTTTCCCTTTTTTTTTTCTTTTTTTTTCCTTTGGTGTCGGATGCTGATTGGGGAGGGGGGCGCAGCCCCCCCGGCTGCTGCTGCTATTATTATTATTTTTTTTTCTTTCTTTCTTTTTTTTTCTTTCCTTCTTCTTCTGGTCCGCGAAGGCGGCAGGCGGCGGCTGTCGGAGCAGGCAGCGGCGGCGACAGCCCACAGCGTGGGCTGCAGTACGTGCGGCATGGGGGCCGGGAGCGAGTGGCGCGGAGGCCCAACGCGATCGCAGAAGCAACGATGGCGGCCGCCGGTGCGACTCTGAGTTGGGCGGGCCCCGATCGGGTCGGAGGTGGAACGCGGTGGCAACGGCGGTGCGACTCCGAGTCGGGCGGGCCCCGATCGTGTTGGAGAAGGGACGCGGTGGTAACGGCGGCGTCTCCGGGTTGGCCGGGCACGGGGTGCAGCTGCGGCTCGGCGCGCGGGGTCGAGTGCAGGCGGCATGGGCCGAGCTGCGGGTGGCACGTGTACGTGGCGCAAACGACGAGCGTGTGGAGCGGCGCCGGCGCGGCATAGGCTGGCGGTGGCCAGGCTTTAGGCGGCGCGAGTGGTGTGCGGACACCGTGCGACGCAGGGGTGCCTCGAGCGGGTTGGCGAAGGCTGTGGCTCCGGCCTGGTGGCGAGTGCAAGCCCCAAGTGGTGCCCGGCTGCATAGCTGATCAAGCAACGCAAGTTCCAACACGGGCGGAGCGGTGGGCGCGAGGCTGGAGTAGTTGGTCGGCACGGGTGGTGTCGGCGCCGGTGGTGTGCGGACCCTGGGGGTGCGGTGCAGGCTCCAGCTTGGTCGGGGCTCTGCGATCGGATAGGAGAAGAAGGGGGGCTGCGACCCCTGCCATCCGTGCGGGTCCGGATGGAAAAAAAAAAGAAGGGGCAATGGGCTTTTTTTTTCTTTTTCTTTTTTTTTTGCCCGGCTTCTCCACCAAACTTGACTTGCTTCCGCTTGTGTCTTTTCAGGATTCGAGCTTCGAGAGTTTGGCTTCGCCGGGGTGAGTTGCTGAGGACTTCTCCTATGGGAGTGGCGCCTTCGCTTCCCCTTGTGCCTTTTCCAGATTCGAGCTTCGAGAGTTTGGCTTCGCCGGGGTGAGTTGCTGAGGACTTCTCCTACGGGAGTGGCACCTTTGCTTCCCCTCGTGCCTTTTTCGGATTCGAGCTTCGAAGGTTTTGGCTTCACCGGGGTGAGTTGCTGAGGACTTATCCTACGGGAGTGGCGCCTTCGCTTCCCCTTGTGCCTTCTCGGGATTCGAGCTTCGGAAGTTTTGGCTTCGCCGGGGTGAGTTGCTGAGGACTTCTCCTACGGGAGTGGCGCCTTCGCTTCCCCTTGTGCCCTCTCGGGATTCGAGCTTCGAAGGTTTTGGCTTCACCGGGGTGAGTTGCTGAGGACTTCTCCTACGGGAGTGGTGCCTTCGCTTCCCCTTGTGCCTTCTCGGGATTCGAGCTTCGGAGGTTTTTGCTTTGCCGGGGTGAGTTGCTGAGGACTTCTCCTACGGGAGGCGCCTTCGCTTCCCCTCGTGCATTCTTGGGATTCGAGCTTCGGAGGTTTTGGCTTCACCGGGGTGAGTTGCTGAGGACTTCTCCTACGGGAGTGGTGCCTTCGCTTCCCCTTGTGCCTTCTCGGGATTCGAGCTTCGGAGGTTTTGGCTTCGCCGGGGTGAGTTGCTGAGGACTTCTCCTACGGGAGTGGCGCCTTTGCTTCCCCTTGTGCCCTCTCGGGATTCGAGCTTCGAAGGTTTTGGCTTCGTCGGGGTGAGTTGCTGAGGACTTCTCCTACGGGAGTGATGCCTTCGCTTCCCCTTGTGCCTACTCGGGATCCGAGCTTCGGAGGTTTTGGCATCGTCGGGGTGAGTTGCTGAGGACTTCTCCTACGGGAGTGGCGCATTCGCTTCCCCTCGTGCATTCTCGGGATTCGAGCTTCAGAGGTTTTGGCTTCACCGAGGTGAGTTGCTAAGGACTTCTCCTACGGGAGTGGCGCCTTCGCTTCCCCTTGTGCCTTTTCAGGATGCGAGCTTTCGCTTGACCCGGTGGGGTGTCGACTCCTGGCCTCGGAGGGATGTTTAGCACCTCTGCGGCTTCGAGACGAAGGATTCTTCGGCAGCTTGGAGGTGGAGGACTCTTCGACGGCTCGGAGACGAAGACTTGCTTGGCGGCTCGGAGGTGGAGGACTCTTCGACGGCTTGGAAACGAAGGCTCCTTTGGCGGCTTGGAGACGAAGCATTCTTCGGCGGCTTGGGGCCGAAGGGTTTCTTCAACAGAGTGTTGTCGCCTTCTTGGTGCGGGAGCATAATGACAACGGCACGATGAGAGGACAAGACGAAGCCGAGTGTGGTGACGCTCGCTTGGTGCGAGGACGAGCCGGAGACTTCAAAGGCGAGGGAAGGTAGCTCTTTCGTCTTCTCTTTTTTTTTTTTGGGTCGCAAAGGATACGGTCGTTGCCGATGTATCCGCCTATCTTTGGGTTACTGCATTTGACTCCAGTGGCAGTCCCAATCCTTCGGGTTTTTGTCTTTGAGGGACCGACGACCTTCGGATAGGCTCGAGCTTTTGCACGAGCCTGGCGAATTTCAAGGTGGACGACTTTTTGCAGAGTAGACGCACATCTTTTTGGAGGGTGGCGAGCTCCGTTGCTTGCGACGGTCTTCGCTGGAGGATGCTTCCTTGGGCTTAGCTACGACCGAGGGAGAGAGACGTCGACTGTCGGGGCATCGCACGCTTGCTACTGCAGACTTGGTTCGGATGCAGAAGAAGGTGGAGGTCGTTCGTGTGTCGCTTCAAGAGTCGGAGTCCCGTTTGGGGAAAGCTCAAGCGACCGAGAAGACTTCTGGAACAGAGCTTGCAAGGCGGTGTGAAGAGCTGACGAAGTGCCGAAAGCTGGTGGAGTGATCGAGAAGGCTTCCGGAGCGATCCTTGCGAAACAGCATGCATAGCTGGCGATGCGTTGGAAGTTGATGGCTTCTCTACCTCTAGAGTCGTAGCGTGTGTAAGCTGCAGGAGGCGAGCTGGTTCGGCGCCTTAAAGACTTTGACTTGCTACTCGTGTGTCGCTTTAGAAGCTGGAGTTCTGTTTGGGGAAAGCTCAAGCGACCGAGAAGACGTCTGGAGCAGAGCTCGCGAAGCGGCGTGAAGAGCTGATGAAGCGCCGAGAGCTGGTGGAGCAATCGAGAAGGCTTCCGAGGCGGACTATGCGAAGTGGCGTGCATAGCTGGCGATGCGTTAGAAGTTCACGACTCCTCTATCCTGGGAGTTGCAGCACGTGTAGGCCACGGGGGGCGAGCTGCTTCAGCGCCTCCGAGACTTTGACTTTCTTGTCATCTTTTGGTTTGCTGACTGGACTTGTGGATCTGCACTTGTTCTTCTCTGGGCTGGCCTTCTGGGACGATGCTATGGATGTTTCTTTTTTGTCTGGACTGAACCTTTTGTAGGCTGCCTATGTACCCTACTGAGAGGGATCAAGTCGCACGTAGTTCGTTTATTCCTTTTTTTTTTTTGGGGGCAAGGGGGGTAACCTTGCGCTAGGCAAAGTACCTTTTGAGGGACTTGTCGCTGGTAGGCAGAGTCACCACTGGTTCGCAGCTGTCGCCCACCTTCTTTGCTTCAATATAGTTAGAAGTGAAGATCTTCTTGACTGGAGTTTTGATGATTGCTGGAGTTTGACTGGAGTCGATGCCTCGGCGATTTGGAAGGATTTGTTCGCTGCTTTTGAAGAGGCAAGCTGGAGTCTTTGTCAGGCGATAGGGTATTGTAGCTGAGGGTAGTGAACCCATGTGCGTCGTGCTTTCTTCGTTGCGGCTGGATTTGAGTGTCAACTCGGTGGAGTTTTGCCCCCAAGTATTTTCTGGCTTGATTGCGAGTTGCTTGGAGCTGGTGTTCTCGGAAGACTCGATTGAGCTCGAGACGTGCAACAGACCATGTAACAGTAGTGTCGTTTCTTGCAAAGTGATGAAGTTGTCCTTGGAGAATGATGACGATGGTTCCTTTGCTGGAGTGGAAGGCGATCGTCCTAGTTTGCGAAGCCATTGAGGTACGAGCTGCAGGACTAAAGCAGCTTGAGCAGGCAATGGAACGCATCGCATCGAGCTTGATTTAAAGTTGATATGAATTTTTCGTCTCGATACTGGCGCTTCTTTGCCTTTGTGCACTGTCTGGCTGGAGGATGTCACTAGTTTTACAAGTGGAGAGCTTTTGTCCCTCGCAGCTGCTTTGACTCCCTGAGCTCGTAGAGCTTTTGCAGGATGAGCTTCTGCAACGGGATCTTTCACTTGGTAAAATTTGGCGTCAGCAAGGTGTGCTTTAGCCTCATTGAACAGCTTGCCGTTGGCGGTGATGCTTCTCCCCATGCTTTCGATATTGGTGTCGCTTTCTTCATAGTATTTCCGGAGCACTCGGTGAACTTCCATCGTGCAGCAGGAGACCTTGAAGTTTTGATCAGCTTCAAGGAAGCGATTGGGAAAGAACTCCTGGAGTGTCGCCAGCTTTGGGGATATTTGCTGGAGAAGATTTTTCGGACTTGCTGGTGGTACTTCGGACGTATTTCTTCCTGGAGCTTCATTCTTTTCCTTGACGGACTTTCTTCTGGGGAGTTTTCTTGTCGCCCGGTCTTTCTTGCAGTTAGCCAGACGCGCTATCCTGTAGCTTGATCATCGTGGCCTTTTCCTTCGAGGCGCCATAGCCCGTGTGTTTTCATCAGTAAGATCTTCCTCGCCAAGGTGAAGAACTGGTGCTGCGACTGAGGCACTTCTTTGATAGGAAGGACTTGCTCTTTTGGGGACTGTACTGATTCATCTTCTGATCCCCAGCCAGTTGGCTTGACTTCTTCGTTTGGAATCGAAGGAGGCCAGGAGTAGAGGACGTAATAGTCAAATTTGCCCGATGGTTGGCCTAGTAGATTGACTTTGGGGCTTCTTTGTTCGTCTCTCGCTTTGAGCATGTGCCGGAATGTAGCTTTGTTTGAAAAAGGGAGTGCTTGCATGAGAGGCGGTTGCCCCCAAGACAGTAAGGATTTGGTCCTAGGTACTGAAGGAGCATGCCATCGCCGTCTTTTTGGACTGCCCCCCTTCTTTGAGTCATCAACGGTGGACTGCCCCCCTTCTGCGAGGACTGACGAGGCTTCTTGCAACTCGTCGTCCGAAGTAGAAGTATCACCGTTGTCGGGGTCCGAAATGGAGATATGATTGACTGCAGCCATGGGTGGGTGGGTGGGTGTTGAAATGAGGTCCTCAATAGGCATTCCCAAATGATCGAACACCGACTTCTTCTTTGATTGCTTGACTGGCCCGAGCCTTTTGAACACGGATGTGCACTTCAGATTCGACCGGTATAGGCTGCTTTTGTTTTGCTTCTGGAGTGAGGCTTGGCGTCAAGCTCGCTGTCGTCTTCTTTTGCTGTTGGGATGGCTGGCATAGGTAGAGCGTGCATCAGAGATTATTGATCCTTCAGCTGCTTCATCTACCATCTTCGCCCCGATGTAGTTGAAGGTGAAGGTCTTCTTTGCTGCGGTCCTGATGACCAACGGAGCTTGACTGGAGCCGATGCCTCGGCGGTTCGAGAGAATTTGTTCACCGTTTTGAAACAGCCAAGCTTGAGTTCTCGTCATCCCATGTGGAGTTGCTGCTGGGGGAAGTGTGCCCATGGCGCTTTCTCTGTCGTAGCCGGCTTTGAACAGCAACTTAGCAGTATTTTGCCCCTAACTTTCTTTCGGCTTGAATCCAAGCTGATTGGGGTCGACTGATTCGACAGGTCTACTCGGGTTCGAAGATCGCGTCAGACTAGGTAATGGCAATGTCATTTCTTGAAGAGTGATGACGTTGGCCTGTGATAATGGCGGGGCCAGCTTCCTTGTCGGAGTAGAAGGCGATCGCTCGGATTTACGGAGCCATTGAGGTGCAAGACGCAGGACTGGCATCGTTTGGACGGGCAACGGAGTATGTTGCATTGCTCTTGACTCGGAACTGATGCGCATCCTTTGCCTTGATCTTGGCGCTTCTTGGACCTGGAATTTCGCCTTGTCGGAAGCTAGGTTGTATCGGTTCTGCAGGGGGAGGAGTCTTGCCCTGTTTTACCTCTTCAGTCTTCTGGACCTGAGGGGTTTTAGCTGGAAGACTTTCGCGACTAGGTACTTTGCTTGGTAGAACTTAGCGTCGGCCAAGTGTGCCTCGGCCTCGTTGAATAGCTTGTCGTCCGCAACTATGCACCTCTCCATGCCTTCTTCATAGTACTTGAGGCACTGGTGCCAGGTGGATACTACGACGCCATTCTCGTGCAGCCATGGCCTTCCTAACAAGAGGCGATATGACGTCTGGCAATCGATGATGTGGAAGAGGACCGTTGTATCTAGCGGGCCGATGGAAAGCTTCAAACGGATGATTCCGATGGTGGACTGTCCGCCCTGGTTAAACCCTTGAATGACCAACTGACTTGGCGAGAGCCGGTCGTTGGTGATGCCGAGTTGCCGCATTGTCTGAATAGGCATGATATTGACGGTGGAGCCACAGTCTAACAGGATTCGATTCACTGGCTTCTCCTTGATGTATCCTGAAACGTAGACAAGCCGGTTATGCAGTCTCGTTCCGAGTTGCAAGTCCTCGTCGGAAAAGGTTATCATTGCATCACACGAGGCCACAACTTTGCTCTTCTGGTCATCCTTCCTTTTCCTCTTGTAGCTGTCTGGATCGGCCAAGGCCGCAGCCATTGCCAAGCGAGCCTTCTTCGGGAGATGCAAAGCTTCTACGAAAGGCAAGTGCAGGATTGCCTCGTCATGAGAGGCAGTGCCCCCTTGGTTGGAATCATCTCCCTCATCGGTGGAGTCGCCTTCTTCAGAAGTTTCGCTTTCGTCTTTTCCTTCCGATGCCTCATGAACTTCGACCATGCAACAAGACACCCTGATGTGCTGATCGACTGGGAGGAATTGATCCGGGAAGAATTCTTGCAGTGTTGTAGGTTCTGGAAGGCTTTGCTGGAGGAGATCGTTTTGGCTTGCTGGCGGCACTTTGAACACCTTCCTTCCTGGAGTCTTGCTTTTCTTCTTGTAGGTTTGGTGTTTTGGAAATCTCCTCATCACACGGTCTTGCTTCTGTTGCCTTTCTTGTCGTGGCTTTCGCCGCCGCGGTAGCATGACCCATGCCTCTTCGTTGGTAAATTCCCCTCCGCTAAGATGATGATCGGTAGCAGCAACTGGTTCCCTTGAAGGCACTTGTTCTTCCGGAGGCTCTACTGGCTCGTCTTCCGATCCCCAGCTGGTGGGATTGATTTCTTTGATCGAAATAGATGGAGGCTTTGAGTAGAGGACGTAATAGTCGAACTTTCCCGAAGGCTGGCCCAGCAGACTGACTTCTGGATCTCCCTGCTCGTATCTTTTCCGGAGAGCGCATTGGGATGTAGCTCGACTGGAAGGGACTTGCTCTTCCTGAAGCTTCACTGGCTCGTCTTCCGATTCCCAGTCGGTGAGCTTGATTTTGTCGATTGAAACGGACGAAGGCCTTGAGTAGAGGACGTAATAGTCGAACTTCCCCGAAGGCTGGTCCAGCAGACCGACTTCTGGATCTCCTTGCTCGTATCTCCTTTGGAGCGCTCGTTGGGATGTAGCAATGCTTGGAAGAGGTGCTGGCGTGAGCGATGGTTGCCCCCAGGGCAACGGCGTTTCTTCCTTGGTGAGCGCAGGAGTATGTTGACGTTGCTTTGAGACTTTCGGCTGGGAAATTGACTTAGCGGTTGGCTCTTGACGGTTGATGAGCAATTTGGGCACGCTTCGCCGAGCAGCAACGAGTGCCGGCGAGAAGGAACCGAAGGCGATGAATGTCATGTTGGCATAGCGACCTCCCCGGTGTCAATTTCTATCTTTCCTTGCTTTGCGAGTGCCATGATTCTTTCCTTGAAGACGAAGCATCTTTCGATGGGATGACTTACCACCCGGTGGTATTTACAGAAGAGAGGGTCGTCGACGCGATGCATCTGCTCGGGCCTCTTCGAAGGAGGGAGCTCTATCATCTTCTCTTGCAGCAGTTGGTCGAACATGGAGGAGACTTCCGAGTCTGGGAAGGGGTACTCCTTGGCTTCGAGCTCCTCGAGAGTCATCCTTTGTCTTGGCGGCAGAGGCGGTGGTATGGCGACTCCCTTCTTCTGATCCGGCTTGCCACCGATCTTGAGCGGTTTGGAGGTTGAAGCGACGTCCGCAACATTGACTTGTTTCGGTTTCGGTGCCGGTGGCTTATCCTTCTTCTCCACCTTTAAGAAGTCTTTGTTCTTCGAGTCCCCGCGGCTTGCTAGGCTGAGTTCCATGTCGTGAGCCCGAGTCGCGAGTTCTTCGAAAGACCGAGGTTTGATACCTTTGAGGATGTAGAGCAGGCCCTAGTGCATGCCTTGGGTGCACATTTCGATAGCCGAGTCCTCAGACAAGCGGTCCCGTGAATTCAATGCGAGGTTCCTTCATCTGTCGATGTAATCGATCACCGGCTCATCTTTCCTTTGCTTGACGGCGGTGAGTTCGGTCATGCTGACGGTGCGTCTGGTACTGTAGAAGCGATTGAGGAACTCCCTCTCCATCTGATCCCAACTGTCGATGGTCCCTGGAGGAAGATCAATGTACCAGTCGAACGCGTTACCTTTGAGGGTGCGAACGAACTGTTTCACCATCTCGTCGCCATATGTGCCGGCGTTGTTGCAAGTTTCGATGAAGTGAGCAACGTATTGTCTTGGATTTCCCTTTTCGTCGAAGTGCTGGAACTTTGGTGGCTGGAATCCGACTAGGAAGCGTAGCTGCTGGATCCTCGTGGTGTAGGGCTTCGAGTATGTTGCCGTGATCGGAGGAAGGCCACTGCCGTGGGAGCGCATCATGTCGGCTACCAACGCTTGGACTTGCTGAGCATTCATCGTTGCCGTTGCCGGAGGTTGTGTGGCCACCGAGGTTGGCGCTGGGGAGACGACTTCCACTGGGACGGGAGCCGAGGAGAGCGCTAGAGTAACTGCTTGAATCGTCGGAACAACTTCTGCAGGAGCGGGAGTTGAAGACAGAGCTGGAGCGGCTACTGGAGAAGCGACGAGTTGGCCGAATGCTGCAGCGTCCTTTGCGCTTAGCTTTTGGAGCAGAGTATTGATGTGACTGTGGGGGAAAATCTTCGTGCCGACCCGAAGACCTCGCCTCACCAGTCAATTGAAGTTGACGTTGAAGAGCGTTGTTTGATCTGTCGTTTGGAGTAGGAGATCACAAGATACAAACAGAGAAAATTAGACACGAGAGATGTGATCTCGGAGTTCAGCCGAAGCCTACGTCTCCGTGCTATAGGGAGCAACCCGAATTCACCAACACTTTGATTAAAGTGACCTCGACAGGCCGAGTGTCACTGAAGTCTCTCTGATCTCTTCGAGGACAAGAAGAGGATCGAGGAGAGTTGAAGGTTGAGAGGGTTGGAACTTCCAGATCTCTGATTTCTGAAATCAGATATCAGATGATGATGGTACTGATCTTCCTTTCTGTATTTTCTCTCTGGATTTTCTCTCTTTATTTGAAATCGGATCCTTTTACATTCGAAGACTCTGCTATTTATAGAATTCTCGAAGAGGAATTCCGGGGTAAATGGCAGTTTCTATTATCGTATCTGGGGATCCTCCGGACAGGGCTGGTGGGCTCCGCTGCCGTCTTCATGGGCCCACCAGGCAGGGCCGGTGGGTCCCGCTGTGGTACTCGGGGGCCTACCCGGCAGGGCCGGTGGGTCCCGCTGCGATTTTCGGGGGCCCACCAGGCAGGGCCGGTGGGTCCCACTGTGGTCTTCGGGGGCCCACCAGGTAGGGCCGGTGGGTCCCACTGTGGTCTTCGGGGGCCCACCAAGCAGGGCCGGTGGGTCCCGCTGTTGTCTTCGGGGGCCCACCAGGCAGGGCCAGTGGGTTCCGCTGTTTGCAGACTTCTTGCCAAATTTTGCACCCACAGTTACCCCCTCCAAGTTAGCTAAGAGTCCGCCTTGGCTGACTTGGATTATTGGTGCAAAGTTATTGATCCCCTGTCAAAAAGGAGCTATGTCGAAATGTTAGCGAAAAGATAGACTGATCGGTCAATTTTGACTGATCGGTCAAACTTGACTGATCGGTCAATTTTGACTGATCGGTCAAATTTGATCGATCGGTCAGTTTTGACCGATCGGTCAGTTTTGACCGATCGGTCAGTTTTGACCGATCGGTCGAATTCAACCGGTCAAGGTTGGAGTGATCGGTCAAAAAACATAGTTTTTTGGCCGATCCAGTATAAAATCAACCGATCGGTTGATTTTGACCGATCAGTCAAGTTTGACCGATCGGTTAAAATCAGCCGGTCAAGGTTTGGCTGATCGGCAAAAAACAGAAGTTTTTTGCCAGATCCAAATAGAAAATCGACCGATCGGTTGATTTTGACCGATCGGTCAAGTTTGACCGATCGGTTAAAATCAGCCGGTCAAGGTTTGGCTGATCGGCAAAAAACACAAGTTTTTTGCCAGATCCAGTAGAAAATCGACCGATCGGTTGATTTTGACCGATCGGTCAAGTTTGACCGATCGGTTAAAATCAACCGGTCAAGGTTTGGGTGATCGGCAAAAAACACAAGTTTTTTGCCATATCCAGTAGAAAATCGACCGATCGGTTGATTTTGACCGATCGGTCAAGTTTGACCGATCGGTTAAAATCAGCCGGTCAAGGTTCGGCTGATCGGCAAAAAACACAAGTTTTTTGCCAGATCCAGTAGAAAATCGACCGATCGGTTGATTTTGACCGATCGGTCAAGTTTGACCGATCGGTTAAAATCAGCCGGTCAAGGTTTGGGTGATCGGCAAAAAACACAAGTTTTTTGCCAGATCTAGTAGAAAATCGACCGATCGGTTGATTTTGACCGATCGGTCAAGTTTGACCGATCGGTTAAAATCAGTCGGTCAAGGTTTGGATGATCGGCAAAAAACACAAGTTTTTTTACCAGATCCAGTAGAAAATCGACCGATCGGTTGATTTTGACCGATCGGTCAAGTTTGATCGATCGGTTAAAATCAACCGGTCAAGGTTTGGGTGATCGGCAAAAAACACAAGTTTTTTGCCAGATCCAGTAGAAAATCGACCGATCGGTTGATTTTGACCGATCGGTCAAGTTTGACCGATCGGTTAAAATCAGCCGGTCAAGGTTCGGCTGATCGGCAAAAAACACAAGTTTTTTGCCAGATCCAGTAGAAAATCGACCGATCGGTTGATTTTGATCGATCGGTCAAGTTTGACCGATCGGTTAAAATCAGCCGGTCAAGGTTTGGGTGATCGGCAAAAAACACAAGTTTTTTGCCAGATCTAGTAGAAAATCGACCGATCGGTTGATTTTGACCGATCGGTCAAGTTTGACCGATCGGTTAAAATCAGCCGGTCAAGGTTTGGCTGATCGGCAAAAAACACAAGTTTTTTGCCAGATCCAGTAGAAAATCGACCGATCGGTTGATTTGACCGATCGGTCAAGTTTGACCGATCGGTTAAAATCAGCCGGTCAAGGTTTGGCTGATCGGCAAAAAACAGAAGTTTTTTGCCAGATCCAGTAGAAAATCGACCGATCGGTTGATTTTGACCGATCGGTCAAGTTTGACCGATCGGTTAAAATCAGCCGGTCAAGGTTTGGCTGATCGGCAAAAAAACACAAGTTTTTTGCCAGATCCAGTAGAAAATCGACCGATTGGTTGATTTTGACCGATCGGTCAAGTTTGACCGATCGGTTAAAATCAGCCGGTCAAGGTTTTAGTTCTCGAACCTGCCTTTCAGAGAAGGTAGTATAGCTTGTTCTTTCTTCGTGATCTTTGGACAGAGCTTTGAAAGTTGATGGAGTTTGATTTTTTCTTCTTCGAATCTTTGGTTTGTCTGAATGGTTTTTTGAATCGGCGGTCCGGTTCACTCGGACCGGTGGTTTGCTTGGACCGGTGGTCCGACGCTTCGTCTGGTCCTGACTGTTCGCCTGGTTTTGCGCTTGCTACGGATGGATGCCACGTGTACCTACAAAAAACACGCGATTTGATATGGTGATGACACGTGTCTTCTCGATTTGCGCGCCTGTTTTACCCTAGTATATAAGTTTTTCTCGCTGTCATTTTCGCCTCACGCTTTCAGAAAATTTTTGAAGTCCAGAGCCTTTTGCTTTCAACTTCTCGCTCTTTGTTTCCTTGTCCTTCTCTTTTTTCGATCGATCGAATGGCCTCCTCTGGTAATTCGAAGAAGAGTGCAGTTCCTCCCAAGAGGAAAGGGAAGGAAATTGTTGAAGTCTCGTCTGTCCCAAAAGGCCGTGGCAAAGGCAAGGCTGAGTTGATCGAACTTGGTCAATTGGGCAAGAGGCACCAGGGAGTGGGGTTTGCCTCTGCACCTTCTCGTCCGGAGCACATCCCCAAAGCAAGATTTGTTCTTTGCCCGCAGCTGCCTCTGTCGGCGGAACCGGAGTTTGGGTATAATATTGGTGGCAAACATACAGACGTGAAGAGGGAGAAGCTGCAGAAATTGCTGGCATGTTTCACAGAGGGAAAGTCTCGCCTAGCGCTTCCGGGAGTTCTATCCGCTTTTGGCGTCGACAGGCGGACAATTTTCATCTCATACGCGAGCAAGGAGCAAGTGATGGGAACCATCGTCACGATTGGCCAGCTCAACTGTGGACTGCGCCTTCCATTGCCGTCTTTTGCCGCGAGGTTGCTGAACACCTCTAGTCTTTGTCCCGGGCAGGTTACTGGAAACTCCTGGAGGATCATCTACGCTTTTTGTCGCGTAGAGTTTGACTTCCAGAAGGAACTTAGGGAATGTTATTCCAGCCTCCCTGAAGGTGAAGTGGCCCGGATCGAGCTGGGGTACTTCTTCTATCATTATCGATGGGCCTGGAGGAAAGATAGCCCATTCTACAATCTGACGGGTGTCTCTGCCCTTCGGCCGATCATTGACACCATCGGCTCGGACAAGCTCTACACTGACTGGCCGCTATCGGTGTCCGGCGCATGGACTTCTCTGTCGGTACCCGAGACTCCCCGTTACAAGGTGCACCAAGAGGTAGATATGTACTGTGCAGGAGGAGCTCTCTCGTGGTCTTCGGAGCGAGTGGGGGCTATTGACAATCTCTTTCTGGAGCTGACATGCGGGACCCGATCATGGAAGCAATTTTCGAATTGCCCGGTTCGACACGGCAATGCCAACCTCCTCCATCGATCGAAGGTTCGTTATGAAGATAACGAAGTCATCTATTCCGATTATGAGGAGGACCCTCAATCCGGCAAAATTGTTAGAAACATCCGGGTCGAGAAGAAGGCGTACGGGGCCAGGAGTGCATTACCCTCAGAGGAGAAACTGGTGATCAGTCGCCAAGGCCCGGCAAAGAAGAAAAGGAAGGTCTCTGCTGAGGAGGAGGAGAAGAAAGATGAAGAGAAAAAGGGGAAGGAAGAAGAAGAGGAAGAAGAGAGAGAAGAGGAAGGTGGAGGTGAAGAGGATGAGGGTGGTGATGATGGTAATGATGACGAAGATGGCGAAGACGATGAAGATGATGAAGATGGGGGTAATAGGGATACTCCTCCAACCCCCCTTGGAGGAGATGGTGGAAATGGGGGTGGTGAGGAAGAAATTCCTTCCACCCCCACTGATGGTGGTCAAGGACATGGGGGTGGTGAGGAAGAAATTCCTCCCACCCCCACTGGTGGGGACGATGTGGACTCGCAACCCATCCTCATTGACGAGGCTAAAGCCCGTCGTATGGAGGAGGTTATGGATGTGGAGGGCGACGGCAAAAAGGCACAGCCCGTCTACCATTTTGAGGAGTTGAAGAAGCCGATGCGCTTCAAAATAAAGTTGTCGAGGAGTGGTGGGGTTGGAAGCAACCCCACGCCTCTCGACCAAATACCTCCGGACGTTCCTCGCCTTGAGGGCATGACTACAAGTGGAGGCCTGGAGGTTGAACAGCCTCCTCCTCCGTCGCGATCTTTGGCAGATGAGACGGCAGCACTCCTGGCCGAGATACAGCAGTCATGTGCACGACAAGAGGAAGGGGGTGCCTCACCTCCTCAGGGTGTTCCCTCTCCCATTCACTTGGAGAGAGGAAGTCGAGTGGGGGATGGGACTCCCCCACTTCAGCCGAAGCCAACCCCTGCTAAGGAGAAATCTACCTCCAAGGGTAAGATCTCCGATCATGGGAAGGGAAAGGCTCCTCGGGTAGATGCTTCAGGTATTCAGACTATCTTGCCATCTTGATCACCTTATCTACGAAGTTTGAACTTATTCTGATTTTCTGAACCCTTGTGTTGATTGTAGGTACACCTGCTGGCTCTACTCAGAAGATAAAGAATTTGGGTGAGGTTGACATCAACCACCCCACTGGTGTGATCCGAAAGCTTTGCAACCTTTCGGAAGCTACCTTGGACGAAGCCTTTGATCGGCTTGAAGTAGTAGTATGTGCATCTGCTTGATCAATCATTTGAGTTGTTTCTTCAAAATAATTCTAACTCTTTTTGTCTCTTTGCAGAACTCAGCAGTTTTGAAATTTGCGCGCAAGCTCTCTAGGAAAGTAGGAGAACGGGAGGCTTCATCTGAGGTATCCCGTTTGACAGCTGAACTAGAGGCTGCCCACGAAGAAATAGACAAGCTGAGGGAGATACTGCATTCAAAGAAAGAATCGCTTAAGGCCAAGATCGAGGATCTTCGCAAGGAGAAGCTGGAAAGCAAGACGCGGCAGGAAGGTTACGAGGCTCGGGGTCATGAGCTCGAGTCTCTGAAGACTCGACTCTCCAGGGTAGAGACCTTGTCTTGTGACAGCGCAGCTGAAAATAAGGAATTGAAGGAGCAGCTTGCTGCTCAGAGTGATGCCTTTGCTACCAAAGAAGAGGCTCTCAAGAAAGAGTTAGAGCACATGCGAAGTGAATGCGCGAGTTACAGAGAGACGACTGAGAAGGCGGTGGAAGCACTTAGGGTCCATGCTAGTAGTGTTCGATTTTCCAAGGCGTCTGCGGCGAGCAAAGCTCGAGGTGGATCCGAAGGAGAGAAGTCGCGCGCTCCCAGTGTGGCTAAACCCTGATGTACTTCTACCTTCTTTCTTTGTTGTACTTTGTAAACTTGTGATATGAAAAAGCTCACTCTTGTATTTGGCAATTTTTGGATAATAGAAATCTTTTTGGTGTTTGAAAGTTGGATGTCTCTTGATTGTCTTTGAATATCATGTTCTGGGTAGCATTGGAATGTGGAAAGGATACAATCTTTTGAATGTAAGGGGTCGAGTCGCAACTTGATTACCCAAACTTGTAACTTGAAAATTGAATTTGAATTCGTGTAACACTTGTATGTGAGGGGTTGAGTCGCAACTCAAATTCCCAAACCTGTTAGACGATATTGAAATTGATTGAAATTGAATATTGAAATTGAAGATAAGTTTAACATTTGTAAGTAAGGGGTAGTGTCGCAACACAAACTCCCCCACTTGTTAAACCGACCAGTGACTTGAAGGTTGCTTTGAATGACAACTTGAAATCGTTTTAACATTTGCCAGTAAGGGGTTGAGTCGCAACTCTAACACCCAAACTTGTTAAAAGACCTGGTAATTTGAATATAGATAATTTGAAACTGCTTCAGAACTTAAATTGAAGAGCTGAGCACTTGCACATTTGAACATTTGAAAGAGAACTTTATTCATCATGGAATTTACATCATGGATAGAACAGTTTGAGGTGCCTAGAATTCTAAGCTCGTGGCAATCTATCTCCTTCTGGTGAGATCAGTCGATAAGAGCCTTTGCCTCCCACAGATTCGACAATATATGGACCTTCCCAGTTGGGAGCAAGCTTCCCACTGCTGTGTTCCTTTATGTTGTAGAACACTGCTCTAAGGACCAGACTACCGATTGGGAACTGCCATTTGTAGACTCTCTCATCATAAGCTCGTTTGATCTTCTGCTGATACTTGGCCACACGAAGAGAGGCTTGGTCTCGTAGTTCCTCAGAGAAGTCCAAATCATTGACTCGAAGCTCTTCATTGATCCCTTCTTCAATTGCCCTGGTCTTCAGAGTATTTGATATGTTTTCTGTTGGGAGTACTGCTTCCGATCCATATGTCAGACGAAAGGGTGAGAACCCTGTTGACCTTCTCGGGGTTGTGCGATACCCCCAAAGAACTTCAGGTAGGACTTGTTCCCACAATCCTTTCTTGTCGTTGAGTTTCTTCTTGAGTATACCAAGAATAGCTCTATTTGAGGCTTCAGCTTGACCATTGCATTGAGGATATCTTGGAGTTGAATAAAAAAGCTTGATTCCGTTGTTCAGACAGAACTCACGGAACTTGTCAGAGTCGAATTGAGCTCCATTATCAGCAACAAGAACTTGAGGTGTACCAAACCTTGAGAAGATGTTTTGCCGAATGAATTTAATCACTTCATCATCAGTTTCTCGAAAGAGTGGCACAACTTCAACCCATTTGGTGAAGTAGTCAGTGGCCAGTAGTAGATACTTCTTTTTGCTCGAAGTTGGTGGGAAAGGACCCAAGAAATCCAACCCCCACTGATGGAAAGGCCATGGACTAGATAGTTGGTGAAGCTCATCTGCAGGAAGATGGATAGCACGAGCGTGTCGTTGGCAAGGTTCGCACCTTTGAACAACTTTCTGAGCATCCCTTGCCATTGTTGGCCAGTAGTAACCTTGTAGCTTCGTCTTGGCTTCAAGAGATCTTCCTCTCGAATGATTTCCACAAGCTCCAGAGTGGATATCAATCAGGATTGCCTTTGCTTGTTCTGGACCAATACACTTGAGCATCATCCCGTTGTGAGATTTGAAGTATAGGTCTTATCCTTGCATGATAAAGCATGGGAGCTTCCTTTGAAGTCTTCGGGCTTGATTGGGATCTTCTGGTACTTTGCCATATTTGAAGAAGTCAAAAATGGACAGTCTCCAATCTTCAAATCCATTTGCAGTAGTAAGGTTAACCATCAATTGATCTCCACGCCCAGATCTCTTTGTAGTAGCAAGGATCTGTTGATTGGGGATGGTCTTGGGTACTTCTTGATAATCGATCTGTATTTGCCTTCCTCCGAGCGAATCTCCGAGAACTGAGGCAGCATTGGCTAAGGCATCAGCTTCTCGATTCTCTGCTCTTGGGATTTGAATGAATTCAGTATTAGTAAAACGTTGTTGAAGTCGTCGTACTAAGGCCAAATAGAGTTGCATTCTTTCTTCTCGAGCTGTATATTCTCCATTGATTTGCCTTATGATCAGCTGGGAATCGCTGTAGACGATGATTCGATCTACCCCCAGGGATTCAGCCATTTCGAGTCCGGAAATGAGTGCATCGTATTCGGCTTCGTTGTTGGTGGCATTGAATCTGAGGAGAGTGGCCTTCTGGAGATGATCAAGTTCATGGGATACCAAGACTATCCCAGTTCCCGAATCGATCGCACTTGAAGCTCCATCAGTGTAAAGCTTCCATGGAGGAGTTGCAGCAATAGCTTCGAGACTTGGATCAATTTTTGTTGCAAGGTTGATTGAAAAATCATCTTCATCTTCTAAGCGCATGTCTTCATCTTCTTTCCAAGTGATGGGGTCTTCAACTGGAAAGTCAGCTAGAAAATCAGCAACAGCTTGACCTTTGATAGAAGTGCGAGACTCGAACTGAATCCCCAGAGCACTCATTTCGATCACCCATTTGGTCATTCGACCAGCTCGACCAGCTTTGTCAATGATATCTTTGAGCGGATGTTCTGAAACGACAATGATCTGATGGGAAACGAAGTAAGGTTGGAGACGACGTGATGCAGTGAGCAAGGCCAAGATGACCTTCTCAGTTTTTGAGTAGCGAGTTTCAGCCGGAAGAAGAGTGTGGCTGATATAATAGACTAGATGCTCGACGCCTTCTCTTCTACTGACTAGGACCGCACTGATTGCTTGATCGGTCACGGCGAGATAGAGCCACAAGTCTTCTTTTGGAATTGGAGCTGTCAGGATAGGAGCTTGCATCAGATATTTCTTGATGCCTTGAAAAGCTTCTTCGCAAATAGGACTCCATCCCGATGTATCTGCCTTTCGCAGCTTGTCAAAAAGAGGCTTACACTTGTCGGAGGACTTTGAGATGAATCTATTGAGGGCAGCGAGTCTTCCAGTGAGACGCTGTACTTCCTTTCGATTGGTAGGTGATGGCATGTCGAGGATGGCTCGAATTTGGTCGGGATTGGCTTCAATGCCCCTCCTGGTCACAAGGTGACCCAGAAATTTGCCCGATTGAACTCCAAAAGCGCACTTGGCAGGATTGAGCTTCATGCGATACTTTCGGAGGACTTGAAAGATTTCTGCCAGATCGGATAGATGTTTTCCTCGAGTGAAACTCTTGGTGAGGAGATCATTGACGTAGACTTCGACGTTGCGACCGATCTGATCTTCGAACAGCTTTGTGACTAACCTTTGATAGGTGGAACCAGCATTTTTGAGGCCGAATGGCATTACATTGTAGCAGTAGAGACCTCGGCTAGTCACAAAACATGTCTTCTCTTGATCATCAGCGTGAAGAGAAATTTGATTGTACCCAGAGTATCCATCCATAAAAGACAATAGCTCGTGGCCAGCAGTGGCATCGACGAGTCTATCTATCCTTGGCATGGGGAATGGATCTTTGGGACAAGCTTTGTTGAGATTGGTGAAGTCGATGCAGACTCTGACCTTCCCATTCTTCTTTGGAACAGCAACAATATTAGAGATCCAAGTAGGATACTCTACTTCACGGATGAAGCCTGCTGCGAGTAGCTTGGTGATTTCTTCTTGAACAGCAACTTGTAGCTCTGGTCGAATGGTGCGTGGCTTTTGCTTGATAGGCTTCACTTCTTCTTTGATCGCAAGTCGGTGACAAGCGTCATCTGGATTGATACCAGGCATGTCTTCGAAACACCAAGCGAAGATGTCGATATTGGACTGGAGGAAGGATACCATGTCTTGCGCTTCTGCGTCGCTAAGACCGGTACCAATAAAAGTTTGTCGAGGGAGATCTCCACTGCCAATATTGATAGGGATGATTTCTTCAATTGAAGGTGAAGCTTCCCATTCGATTGGTGGGGGTTCGGTCAGCGGAATCTCCTTTGATTGCTATTTGGAAGGACCAGCTTCATCTCGTGGCCGCTTTGGAGGAGCGATATTGATCTTACGATCAGTTTTAGTCGCCGCAGCCTCACAAGATCTCCCAGCTTGCTGATCGCCTCGGATGCAGACAATGTCTTCTCCCGTTGCAAACTTGAGTAGTTGATGGTAAGAAGAGGAGATGGCATTGATCTGGTAGAGGAATGGTCGCCCGAGAATGGCGTTGTAGCTGGACACTCCTTCGATAATTGCAAACCTCACCGAGACTCGAGTCTCTCGGCTAAGGTCTAGAGTGAATCTCGATTCGCCCACCGTGATGCTTTGTTCACCGTTGAAGCCAGTAATCACAGTCGGGACGACGTCGAGGCTTGAGTATCTATGTCCCAGACGTTTGAAACAATCTGAGAACATAATGTCGATGGAGCTCCCGGTGTCGATGAGGATTCGGTTGACGGTGCTTCCGTCGATGAGGAGTTTCAAGACCAGGGGGTCTCGATGGGGAGTGTGAACTCCTTGAAGATCAACGTTGTTGAAGACGATAGAGGGCCAAGCCAAACCCTCAATGGGCTTCTCGATCCAAGTGTCTTTCTTGTTTGCCGCAGCACGAACGTGGAAGATGCGTCGAACTTGTTGATCCACTTCCTTCCCGGTCAAGGTTTGATTGTGCAATGTTCCATGAATACCAAAGACATTAGCATTCACAGAGATTGGTTGTCGGTTGAAAGAGATTTGATGGACCCAACATGCCTCTTTCCCCTTTGCAGAGGCTTGACGTTGATCTTGTCCGTCTTTGACGAACTCTTGAAGATGGCCTTCTCGCAATAAGTCTTCAAGATGGAATTTCAGCCGATAGCACCGATCGGTAGAATGGCCATGACTTCGGTGGAAGTCGCAATACACTGTTTTGTCAGCCGTAAATTTTGAATTTGGCTGAAGAGGATTGGGCCTTCGAAGGAACTCCTCGTGTTGAATGCGGTCGAGTATCTGCTCGATTGGTAGATTCCACTCGGTGAAAGTGGTCTTCGTTGGAAATCGACGTCCATCATTTTTTGATCGCTTGTTGGCTGGAGGGGCTGTTGCCTCAGCATTGTGGGCTTTGGCAGCATACTTGGAAGCTTCTCTTTCTGCCGGTCTTCGCTTCGTTTCTCGCCCTTTTCGAGCGACTTGATCATCTTCAACTTCGATCTCTCTCTGGATTCGATCGAACATAGCTCCCAGAGAAGGAGGGGGATTGCGGATGAAGTCGTTGTAGATGTGTAGATCGAAGCGGAGGGCGTTCTGGAAAGCCAACATGATGGCTTCATCATCCAGATGTCTTCCAAAGAGGGCAGCATGCTCGTTGCGAAATCTCCTCGTGAAGCTGCGGAGAGTCTCGTCGGCACCCATCCTTAGCCGATAAAGAGAGTCGAGCTTCTTCTCTGGCTTCAGATTGAGCTGATAATGTTGCACGAAAAGGTTTGCCAAAACACCGAACTGGCTGATGGAACCAGCTCGGAGATTGTGATACCAGTCGAGTGACGGCTCATCGAGGCTTCCTGCGAAGGTGCGGCAGAGCACGTTGTTTTCTTCTTCGTGCGGCGTTAGAGCTTGCTTGAATGCGAGGATATGGAGAGTCGGATCTCCTCTGACGCAGTTGAATTTGGGGAGGATAGGAGTTCTCCATCCCCTTGGAAATGTTGACTCGAAGAGGCTTCTATGGAGAGGTCCGGCAGAGGAATACCCATCCCTACGACCATGTCCTCGACCTAGAGGTGGGTCAAGAGGCAAGATCGCAAGGTCTTGTTCAGGCATTGAAGTATTTGCTGGCTGAAGCCGGTGTCGAAGGTCCGATCCAAATCCACGTTGAGGTGGAATGGTAGGGGAGGCTCTACTCTTCGAAGGAGCGCCTTTCATTTGGTGCCTCCTTGGTATATCGAGCTTTGAAGACGTCTTCCTATCGCAGTTGCGACCAGAAGAAGATTGGGAGGACTCATCGTCGAGTCGATCCCAAACACTCTGTTTCCACGGGGCAGCAGAGGAAGTTGGGTCGCGATGAATCCTCCCGGGGGCAGCAGTGCCCATTGATCTCCTTTGCTCGGAGTGGATTGATGGTCGTGGCCGATCAACCCTCTCATTAGTAGAGGGGATGGGAAGAGCAATTCCAGCCTCGGAGGCTGCCTTCTTGAGTGCATCCCTCTCAGCAGTGAGGGTGGCATTCTGCTTTGCCAGTTGAAGTAGTTGGAAATCGACCGCCGAGATTTGATAGGTCGATGGAGGGTCTTCAACAGGAGCGGGGGCAGTTTGCCCAATCGACTGTCGTGCGGGTTGGGCGATAAGTCGATCGACAGATCTCCTACTCCCTGAGTGAACCCCCCTCTCAGGAACAGCAAGGGGCTGTCCGAAGTTGAGCCTTTGACTCATTGATCGAGTCTCAGGACGAGCTTGTTGTTGAGTGTTACTTCCTTCTGGTTGACCCTGGTGCTTCGTTCTCGCCATTTAGAGAGCGAAGGGTGCAACAAGAGTGCCGACGTCCGATCAGTTGTCTGATCACCCGAGGAGGCGAGGAAGTTTGGCTATGAAGATCGGTTGTATGCTCAACCGATCTAATAGTAGTGGAGAGAGTTAGACTTTTCTTTCGGATCCCACAGACGGCGCCAAACTGTGGGGGAAAATCTTCGTGCCGACCCGAAGACCTCGCCTCACCAGTCAATTGAAGTTGACGTTGAAGAGCGTTGTTTGATCTGTCGTTTGGAGTAGGAGATCACAAGATACAAACAGAGAAAATTGGACACGAGAGATGTGATCTCGGAGTTCAGCCGAAGCCTACGTCTCCGTGCTATAGGGAGCAACCCGAATTCACCAACACTTTGATTAAAGTGACCTCGACAGGCCGAGTGTCACTGAAGTCTCTCTGATCTCTTCGAGGACAAGAAGAAGATCGAGGAGAGTTGAAAGTTGAGAGGGTTGGAACTTCCAGATCTCTGATTTCTAAAATCAGATATCAGATGATGATGGTACTGATCTTCCTTTCTGTATTTTCTCTCTGGATTTTCTCTCTTTATTTGAAATCGGATCCTTTTACATTCGAAGACTCTGCTATTTATAGAATTCTCGAAGAGGAATTCCGGGGTAAATGGCGGTTTCTATTATCGTATCTGGGGATCCTTCGGGCTGGGCTGGTGGGCTCCGCTGCCGTCTTCGGGGGCCCACCAGGCAGGGCTGGTGGGTCTCGCTGTGGTACTCGGGGGCCCACCCGGCAGGGCCGGTGGGTCCCGCTGCGGTTTTCGGGGGCCCACCAGGCAGGGCCGGTGGGTCCCACTGTGGTCTTCGGGGGCCCACCAGGCAGGGTCGGTGGGTCCCACTGTGGTCTTCGGGGGCCCACCAAGCAGGGCCGGTGGGTCCCGCTGTGTTCTTCGGGGGCCCACCAGGCAGGGCCGGTGGGTCTCGCTGTTTGCAGACTTCTTGCCAAATTTTGCACCCACAGTGACGATCCTTCTTCTCCATCAGCCGAGTAATCTGCGCCGTGTGCTCGCTCATCTGCATGACTTGGAGCTGAAGAGCGGACGGAGGATGGTGACGGAGGACGTCTCGATGTTGCATGCTAGCATCCTCGCCGTCGTCATCGGAGATGTAGTTACGCCGGCTTGCTTCTGGTTGATGACTAGTGTTTGCCCCCTGCAGAGGAGGTGCAACATCCGCTGGAGAATCCGAACGGGCTCGTGGTTGGGGCTGGTCCTCCCCAAACTTCTGGATATGGACTCCAGGATCGAGGCGCGTTTTTTCATGCACCAAGGCCTCGTCGGTATTTTGGCGAGCATCTTCGACAGTAGTTTCCGGCATGAAGACATCCCCAAGGGTTCGAGTACACCGAGTGTAGACACGTACCATCGGGGGAGCATCACCCTCCGGGTTTACTGGATCACCGTGTCGGAGTAGAGGAGACTCGGCGAATGGTGAAAGGCTTGGAGCAAACGCATCGTTGCTTGTCCCGGCCATTGCAAACTTCAAGCAGCTTCTTCAGTCGTACGGATAAAAGGAGAAGATGTCCCACCGGGCGTGCCAGAAATCTGTATGCGCAGAAAAGGTACGGGTCATCTTTATTGCACAAAACGAGATTACAAGTGTGGCCGGGACCCGGGTGGCTCGGGTGTAGCGAGTCCGGGTTGCGGCAAGTGTTGATCAGGGGATTATGGGAGAGATCTTCTGGAGGATCCCTTTGATCCGCGTCTCCACGTGGTGTTCGTGCGAGAGCTCTGAAGGGGTTGCCCAGGACAGGGGTTTTTACAAGGTGAGGGCTTTTGAGAGGCTAAGGAATGTCCACCGTTTCTTTCGTCCCTTTCGTGCTTCGCGCTTCCTCGGCTAGGGGGTCTTCAGCTTCGTTCCTCGGTCTTCATGTCTTTCTCGCTCCTTACTTGACCTCGGCGTCCTTGATCGTCGGTTCGCGGTGTCGATCGTGCTTTTGGCGTCGGCTTTAGCTTTGGCTTTTTGGCTTTGGCTTGGCTTCGGCGTGGCTCTGGCTTTTGCTTTGCTTCGGTGCTTGCGCTTGGACGTAGACGGGGGAGACTTGCGATGCTTTCGTTCTTCCGGACTTCGCGTCATATCGGTGCAATGCTTTTGCTCGAGACCGGCGTAGTCGCTTGGCTTTGGCACGGGCTTTACCGGGGCTTTTGATTTGGCTTCTTGCGTGGGCTTTGGCTTCAGCGTCAACTCAGTCTTCTTCTTGAACGACGTGGGCTGCTTCTTTGGTGCTTTGACGGTTTGGGTGTCGGCTGGACTTTTCTTCTTCTCCGGGCTTCTTTGGCGTGATCGGAGTCGAAGAATGCTTTTGAAGATAATAGGGGTAGCACTGATCTCCGTGCGACGGTTGTGGCGCCGACTTTTGTTGATGAAGACGACGGGGGTAGCGACGGTCTCCGTGTGACGGTTGTAGCGTCGGCTTTTGTTGATGAAGACGGCGGGGGTAGCGACGCTTCAGGTAGTCTTCTCCAGGCTTTCTTCTTCGTGGATGGAGCGGACGTTTATCGAAGGTGACAGGTTGATGACGCTTCGTTCTTCTTTTCCGGGCTTTGGAGCTTGATCGGAGTGGAGGGTTTGTTGGAGTCGACGGGGTAGATCCACTCTGAGCTTCTTCTCCGGCCTTTGCTTCTGGCGTCTTCGAAGTCGAAGGGTCTTCTTCTCCGAGCTTTCTTCTTCGTGCACGGAGTCAAAGTCTTGATCTTCGTGTGCAAGGGTCTTCACGTCAATGAGGGCTTTCAATGGACTAAGCCGATCCCGAAGGGACAGGCTTGCCCGTGCCTCGTGAAGCCTTGGGTCGATAAAGAAGCGTCTCCTTTTCTGCAGAGCTTCCCCGCTTTTTTCTTCGATCTTCGACCTGGCAACGGTTGTGGCGTCGGCTTCTTCTCCGGGTGTATTTGGCGTAATCGGAGTTGAAGGCTTTGTTGAAGATGACGGGTGTAGCGCCACTTCGTTCTTCTTCTCCGGGCTTTTGAGCTTGATCGGAGTCGAAGGCTTGTTGGAGAAAACGGGGTAGTGCCGCTCCGTTCTTCTTCTCCGGCCTTTGCTTCTGGCATCTTCGGAGTCGAAGGGTCTTCTTCTTCGAGCTTTCTTCTTCGTGCACAGAATCGAAGGGATGATCTTCTTGTGCAAGGGTCTTCACGTTGATGAGGACTTTCAATGGACTAAACCGATCCCGAAGGGACAGGCTTGCCCGTGCCTCATGAAGCCTTGGGTCGATGAAGAGCGCGTCTCCTCTTCTGCAGAGCTTCGCTTCTTGCCATCCGACCTTTGTGACGATTGTGGCATTGGTTTCTCTTCCGGGCATATTCGGCGTAATCGGAGTTGAAGGCTTTGTTGAAGATGACGGGTGTAGCACCGCTTCGTTGTTCTTCTCTGGACTTTTGAGCTTGATCGAAGTCGAAGGCTTGTTGGAGACAACGGGGTAGTGCCGCTTCGTTTTTCTTCTCCGGCCTTTGCTTCTGGCGTCTTCGGAGTCGAAGGGTCTTCTTCTCCGAGCTTTCTTCTTCGTGCACGGAGTCGAAGGGATGATCTTCTTGTGCAAGGGTCTTCACGTTGATGAGGACTTTCAATGGACTAAGCCGATCCCGAAGGGACAGGCTTGCCCGTGCCTCGTGAAGCCTTGGGTCGATGAAGAGCGCGTCTCCTCTTCTGCAGAGCTTCGCTTCTTGCCATCCGACCCCTGAGCCTTCCCCCCTACCCCTCTATTTATAGGTGAAGGGGGGAGGGGAGAGATATGGGAAGTTTATTTTAAATCCCTTTAATATCTCCCCCATAATTACCCAGGATTTATTCATCCATTGATGAGGGGAATAACTCTTTATTTGTTTTCCTTTTCTGGCGGGGTAATTATGGCTCAATCATTTTTGGATTCATCTGGAATCTTGCACATAAAATCGATGGCAACCCGACTCTTCTTCTTGTCCGTCGGATCGAGGGATTGGCGCAGATCCGTGTGTGAGCAGACGTCATACGCAACCTCCCCCCGCGTATGGCGGTAATTCTTTCCTTTTCTTTCTTTTCTTTCCTTTTCTTTTCTTTCCTTTCTTTTCTTTCCTTTTCTCTTCCTTCCTTTTCTTTTCTTTTCTTTCCTTTCTTTTCTTTCCTTTCTTTTCTTTTTCCTTGCAAGGCCGGCCGGCCCCCATGAGGTTCGGATCCCTACTAGGGGCCGGTCCCCATGGGGTTCGGGTCCCTAGTAGGGGCCGACCGGGTGGGCCCCACTTGAGGGTGGGCCCGCCCGGTTCCCTTGTCGGGCGCGAGTCGGGTCCGAGTCTTCATTGGTGCGTGCTGGTCGGGTCCGCGTCGGAGCGCGCGTCGGGTTTGTATCCGCGTAGGTGCACGCAAGTCAGGTTCGCATCGGAGTGCGTGTCAAGTTTGCCTCCGAATTGGCGCATGCGAGTCGGGTCCGGGTTAGACACAATTTGTGTATCTACAGTGGATTAAGGAGAGAGAGAGGAGACGATAATGGCCAGGCTCCCAGCATATTGAATGCACTCGAGGAATATGACGGTGAGAGGGTCGGGCTCTCGGCATGTAGAGGGTACCTAGGGAATATGGACGACGGAGGGCTGGGCTCCCGACATACTAAACGCATCCAAGGGATATGACACGAGAGAGGCGGAGCTCTCAGCATGTTGAGGGCACCCAAAGAATACGACGCGAGAGAAGGCTAGGCTCTCGGCATGCTGAATACACCCGGAGAATATGAAGGGAGAGGGTTGGGCTTCCGGTGTGTTGAACGTACCCTTGGAATACGATGGGGGAAGTGTTGAGCTCCAGGTGTGCTAAACACACCTAGGGAATACGATAGAGAGAATGCAAACAAAGAACCCGTATGTGAGATCAGAGACAGAGAGGACTGGTGGAGGAGCAGAGGAGTCAGTGATACTGCCAATAAGACACGGGAGAGGAGGCAGGACATCGATGATGATCGTTGGAGGCCGTGATGCATGGCGTATGCACGATGGTAGGGTCCTTTATCTAAATATAATCACAGTTATAATCTATTAATGAGATGAGTCATACATAAGGAAGACGATCTGCGCCCTAAAAGGACGGATCGTGCCAATCGCAGATGACACATGCCATCAAAGGTTGTGGGATCTTTCTTGAGTCTCCACCATAGCTTTTAGCTATGATGGGTCAAAACTTCTAATCAGAATAGTGAATCCTACTAAACATAAAGTAACCTAATGTAGAGGTAGTAGTGGATTCACCGCCCTAGGTCCTCTCCAACTGATATCTAGTTCAATATCACTATTAATTTAGCTCTATTTAATTCTCACTTTATTTAGTTAATAATCCAAAATCAAAACATAATCTTAAAATCAATCTAAAAACTATAGTCCGAACCTAGCATAACTTTGCACAATCCGAGAGGACAACACATGTATCAAGTCCTATAACTATAACACAACCAACAAAGATAGCGGTCGTGATCGGAAACAAGCATAAGTTTGGCATCGTTACCGGAGATTGCCACGACGGTAGCTAGAACTCAAAAATAATTTTAAATTCGATTTATAATTTTAGGATATCTTTTCTTTATATCTTTCTGTGACTCTTTTGTATTTATTTTGACAGGACCTTTGCAAGGAACCGATGACAACTCTACTGGTGACTAAGGACTTGTGGCCGCCAAGCTTCTACCAAGCTTAAGGTTTGGACTCATCAGTACGGATGGTATCACTAATCAAGAGTTTTTATTCTTTTCTTCTCTTTGCTTGTTCATTCATAGCTTTGCTTGCTCTTAAATTTACTTAATAGTAGTTCGCCATGCCTTCTAGTTTGCATACAAAAAAACTAAAAACAAAAAATAGTAACAAATAAAAAAGGTGCTTTAATAATTAGATCCTTGCATAATTTAGTTACCTTGCTTTGCTTAGAATTTGTTTTCCTAGGAATTTAATAAACATAATCTTAGATTTGCATTAATTGAGTTTGTTTTAGTTATCTTTGTTTTGCATGCTTGGTGTCCATAGTTTAAATATAGACTTAGTTTCTTTAGATCCAGAAATTAAATATACTTTATTCTTGGAAACCATAGAAAAATAGAAAATGGCTCGCGTAGAAGAAATTGTTAATCTATTTAGAAAACTTAAAAGTACTTTATTCATACTTATGAATATTTCTAAAGGCCTTTTTCTCATTGCATCATTGTATCTCATTTTTTTTGCGGAGAGAAAACACAGTGTCGAAGGTGTCTAAGGTGTGACTCAAGCTCACTAGCGGGGAGTTGAGTATTCGGAGTCCTTGCTATGGGTGCAAAATTGTCTAACACCTGAGAATGGGACCGGCAGCCCTGTTTGGAATCCACGGAGACAACTGTGGGACTTACAGCCATGCCTGGGGTCTATGAAAATGACTGTGGGACCCACTGTCTTGCTTGGGGCTCATGTTAGAATTGGTATATTCTAAGCTTGTAAAACTCTTTGTTTGATCTAATAATAAAGGTTGGATGTTATTATTTGAGATGCATATTGGTACGTAACATAGTTATGTGTTCTTTCAAGAATAGAGAGCCATGGTTATATGGTAGTCCACTAAGTTGAAGACTAAGTGGATTAATCCCATGTAATCTAAATTAGTTCGCAGTTATGATCAGGTTGGTATCCTCATCAGCATTAGCTATTGGGGATGACAGTGCATGGGGAGTCTTCACTATGGTCAACACCAGGTACAGAGCCTGTGACCGAATAGAACCAATACGGTGCACAGATCGGTAAGCAGACACCGGTGCACAAAGCCATGTTTTCTGCTTAGGGTAGAACGGTCCTAAACCCTGAGAAACCATATCTGGTGGGCTAACTAGTTGAGTGGTGCTTTGGCGCACCAATGTGTGAGGATCCAGTTATACGTGATCCAAAACCATAGTGTATTGGGTTACCCGGCTGGTGTCGCATCAGCATGTCACTCCTACATGCCATCCATATCCCTAACAGAAGGTGCATTTCTTGGTCTGACTTACGTTATACCAAATCCAGACCTAGTGGTTATTAGTTGGACTGTTAACCGGGTACGGTTACTCAAAATGTATTTTCATTATGTAATCCTGAATATTACTTTGGTTGTTTTACTATTGAATCAATTTAAAGTATACTATATTTTTTTTCTTTTGTACTCAGTTACATATTTACCTACATGTTTATTTAAAATAGAATCCTAAATATGATGCATACTTACATGTTTACTTGAGAGTTTTTTTTATTAGGAGGAGTCAGCCAAACGCAGATAACAAAGAAAAAGTATGTGACATGGATACAAGATATGGATCGAGTGGCAATTGATGCATTTATTGAAGAATATCAGAAGGACAATAAGGTTGAGAATGGTTGGAAACCATAAGCTTTTCAATTTGTCATTGATGCAATAAAGACCCAGTTACAAGGTAAAATAACTAAAGAGAACATTCGAAGCCATATAAAGACTTGGAGGAAACTATTAGGGGTGTGCAGGATCCAAACCAAACCGACCGAATTTGATCGGTTTTGACACACTCAACAGATCGGATTGGATTAGGATTTCTCAAAATCGATATGATTGGATCGGTTATCGGATTTATCAATTAAAAACCGACCTAAACCGAACCGAACCGAACCGGACTCTGGTTTATATTTTACTAATTTAGTGGTAACTGCTATGACCTTTTGTTTAATTGTTAAAACTGTACTTTGTAGTTTTTAATATTTAATGGATATGAATATTGTGGACATAATGGTATTGTTGTTGATAACTTGGTATTTTGGTAAGTAATGTAGTATCATTTTATAATTTTTAAAATAATCATTTTAAAGTTGAAACTATGTCCAAATAAATAAATAAAAAACTAGTAAGCATATGGGCCAAAGCCCAAACCGACCATCCAATCCAATCCAAACCGACTTTAATTGGATTGGATTGGATTGGATTCCAATCTCAATCGGTTTGGATCGGATTGCAAATTCTCAAAACCGACCTAGCTTGGATCGGTTTGGGTTTTGCCTAAATAGGTCGGTTTCGAACCGATGCACACCCCTAGAAAATATATACTACAGTGGCTGATCTCTTGAGCCAAAGCGGATTCGGATGGAACGACGTCACCAAGATGGTTGATGTATCAGACAATACCTGGAATGATTATCTAAATGTATATAAAAATTTCAAATAATGCACTTTATATTTATATAAATATTATTCAAATATTTTCTTAATTAGTTTATTTTTACAGAGTCACTCTGGGGCAGTACAAAATCGTAATAAATCTATATCATATTACGATAAACTCGTCATTATCATTGGAAATGACCAAAGCAACTAGCATTAGCGCAATGTTTGGTATCGAAGTTGAAATAGCTGAAGATCATACAACTGCATTAGAGGGCGAGAGGTTGGATAATTTAGATTCTACATTCAACTTCAACAATGATAAAAATACTACTGGAAACTCCTCTCTCACATCACGATCAGCACCTTCATCAAGTCGGGATAATATCGGATCAAATAAGAAGAGAAAGAAAACATGAGACTCATGTGCTGAGGAAAATGTCTGAAATCGTCTCCACAATGAAAATACTTGCAGATGCTATTCAGGCCACGTCGGGAAAGGTGGAAGTCAATAAATTGATGGATGAGGTGATGAAGATTGAAGATTTAGATAAAAATTTCAAACTAGATGCAACTGAGTTTTTATTGTTGGATTCTAAGAAGGCGGACTTCTCCACGACATTATCAGAGGGCATGCAAAGGGCATGACTGATAAAGAGTCTCTTATCCTGATTTACTTCTTTATGATTTCAAAGTATATATCTGGATTGATTTAAGTATTTTTAATACTAATATATGATGTAAGTTGGATTTTTATTTGATTGATTAATATGGCCATAATATTCTAAATTAGTCTTGGATGATCAGTATAACAAGGTTTTGGTGATTGTAGAATGTTGTCTTGTTGGGTTTGGTAGTCATTGATGTTGCTTGAAAGCCGTGTTGACAATGTACAACAACTCCACATTTGAAGTTAGATCCAAAAAAAGTAAGATTGGATCCCAAAGAAATGTTTTGACCCATATTTTTCGCTAGAGTAGAACAAAATTTTTAGATTTTAATTTTGTCAGGGTTGAAAAGAACACTAAAAATTGATGTCCCAGGAAAAAATTGTTGAATTTATCCAGTTCAAAAGAACAATGAAAAATTTATTCATGGGACATTAATTGCATGCGTAATCTGTTGCCTAGGAAATTAATTTTCTTATGTGATTTTTTACTCGCGAAAAGAAAGGACCCTAATAACACAACACCGAACACACACAAGGCAAATTATGTTTTTTTTTTTTTTGAAAGAGATGCTATTCAACCCAAACGTTTAATCCAAATATTTAACTGGAATGATGTGGCATGCATCTAATTACAATGTCCCTTTGCCGATAGGTTAGCCCTGAGTGTCATTCACTCATCGGAGCTGGGTGCAACCAACGACTATGATCCGAACAGATCATTCTGGTTAAAGAAATCGATAAAGTATCCAAGTTACATAGTATTTTTCTTTTGGAAAATGCCCCACTCTAACATCTAGTAGGAACATTAATGATTAGGAACATCGTTGCACCAGATAACAACCACCCACCCGGATCAGTGAATAGTACTCACCCCGACTATCAGGCATCAAACGACTATCATATTGAAGATTTTTAAAATGAGTTTGATATTTAACTATTTTAGTGGGGATGGTTACAACAAAGTGGTAGTGGCTTCGTGATAAACGATGGGCCTTGCAAGGTAGGAGATTCAGGATTGTTACGAAGAGATAGGGAGAGACAATAGGTTTGGGGAGAAAAACTCCTTGTATTATCTCATCAATCCCATTGTCATTACATATGACTACCTCTCTTTATATAGAGAGAGAACGCACACCATTACATTACCACAACCGAGGTGGGACTAATAGAATACTAATACACTACATCTAATACCCCCCGTCAAACTGATGTAAGGTATAAACCGACATCAGTTTGCTTAATAAAAGAAAGGAGAAAGAAAAAAAAACATCAAATAACCCATTCTTTTATGCTGTAAAGTAAAGATAGTGCTAGGGCGACCTGTAAGCAAGTCGTCCTGGAAACCCGATTGACTTGCAATCAGGACAACTGGGGGAACCCGGCCAACCTGTAAGTAGGTCAACCGGGAGAAGATCCAAAATCCGGCACAAGAAAAGTGTCATCGGAACGAGAGAGGATCCAAAAGCCAGCACAAGACAAGTGTGACCGGAATGAGAGATGATCCAAAAGCCGGCACAAGACAAGAATGACCGGAACTAGAGAGGATCCAAAAGCCGGCACAAGACAAGTGTGACCGGAACTAGAGAGGATCCAAAAGCCGGCACAAGACAAGTGTGACCGGAACTAGAGAGGATCCAAAAAACCAGCACAAGACAAGTGTGACCGAAACTAGATAGGATCCAAGAGCCGGCCCAAAACAAGTGTGACCGGAATGAGAGAGGATCCAAAAAGCCGGCATAAGACAAGTGCGACCGGAACGAGAGAGGATCCAAAAAAGCCAGCACAAGACAAGTGTGACCGGAACTAGAGAGGATCCAAGGGTCACACAACCAAAGAGAAGGAGGATAAAGCCAACCAGCTAAGGAGAGAGATACTGGAGGAAAAGAAACTCAATCAGAAAGAGGGAGAAGATCTCGATTGGCAAGAGAAGAAGATCGAACAGTCTGATAAAGCGCAAAGGCATGCGGATAGGCTAAGCGCAGGTACAGAGGGGCATGAAAGTAAAATGTAGGGTGGTCCAGCAAATAGAGAATTCGGTGATGGAGAAGGTCGGTCGGACCGGATTCGGCGAGGGTGCAGTCGGCGAGGGCCAACGATGACCCGGGCACAGGGAGGAGGCTGGTGCGGTGAACCGACAAAGACCAGGCACAGCGGGCCGACAGAGTGCAAGGCGCAGAGAGAGTGCAATGGGTCAGAGTGCAGGGCGTAAGGCTCAGGCGCAGAAGCGGTTGCGAAGAGTCGGCCAGGTGAAAGAGGGCCGGATCGGGTGCAAGGGTCAGATCGGGTGTGGGGCACGACTAAGAGTCATGGACTCAAAAAGGTTGATCGGGTTTTTAGGAGAGATCGGATCAGGTGTAGAGCACAGCGCAGAGTCAGGCTCAAACTCAAAAGGGGTCACCGGGTTGGATCAGGTGTAGAGCCGTCCGATGCAACAGATCACAGCCGGCCGTCCGGTGTAAAGCACAGGTGCAGCAAATCTTAAAGCACAGCCATCCGATGCAAATCGAATGGCTGTGAACAGTTATATAACCTGAGTTTTAGGAGAGAGAGAGGGAGAGATAAGGAAAGAGAGAGAAAGAAGGATAGAGAGAGAGAAATCCGGTTGGGAGAGACGATCGTGCAGCGGAGGCTGTCGATCGTGTAGGGGATGGCTGACAGGTGGGCCTACATAGGTTGGTGAGGAGAGCAGGTGGCCGCCGCGGAGGGAAGGAGGTGGCCGGCGCGAGGGAAGGAGGCCGGCGCCCCTTCGACGTAGGGTGTCAGGCGAGCGGCAAATCTGGCGGACGCGGCGGAAGCTCGAGGCCGGCACGTGGCCGGCGTGGAGAACGACGGGCGCAGCAGCAGGAGGAAGGCGGCGGTGGTCGGATCTGGAGGTAGATGATCGGACGGCGCGACAGAGCATGCAACAGGGGAGGCTGTCCGGCAAGCAAAGGATCCGGCTAGGGAGGAGGTCGGCCGGGCCGGATTCGATCGAGCCATGGCTGGAGAGAAGAGCAGGATCCTGATCATTGGAGGGATAGGCTACATCAGGAAGTTCATCGTGGAGGTGAGCGGATGGCCGGGGCACCCGAAATTTGCCCTGGTGCGGGTGAGCACCGCCTCTGATTCGGCCAAGGCACAGATCCTTGACGACTTCAAGAGCTCTGGCGTCACCTTCATCCATGTGGATTTGCATGATCAAGAGAGCTGGGTGATCTCCACCGTTAGGGCGGTGCAGGGGCGGGCCGGTGTCCGAATGCAGGGCCTGGCGGCAAGCCGACAGGCATCAGCGAGGAGGTGGCACTAGCTCGGGTCGGCACAGACTCAGATCAGGGAGGAGGAGCAGGTGGCCAACACGATCGACGCGGGCAATAGCAGATCTGATAGGAGGTGGCACGGGCTCGAGCGGCTCGGCAGCAACACGACGGGAGTCGGCGCGTAGGAGGTGGTCGGCCGAGGCACACCAGCGATAGGGCCGTCGCGGAGGGGTGGCCGCCCGGCAGGACAGGTTGTGCGGTAGGGCTCACCGAGCTCGCACAAGGGAAAGGAAAAAAAAAAAAATACTATGCCTGGCCTCCTCGAGGTCGCCGGCGGCGACCGAGGAGGCCGAAGCTGGAGAAGGATTTCCAAAACCCTAGGCCAAGAAGGTTGGCTATGATACCATGCTATGAAGAGAGAGGGAGAGAGAATAGGTTTGCGGAGAAAAACTCCTTGTATTATCTAATCAATCTCATTATCATTACGTAAGACTACCTCTCTTTATATAGAGAGAGAACGCACACCATTATTACCACAACCGAGGTGGGACTAATAGAATACTAACACACTACATCTAATAGGGATCAAATCCCATAAACGTAAAGTGCGATTGGGCGTTTAGAGGCGCACTTTGGACTGCAATGGTTCGGCGAACCAGTGCAAATTTGGGATGCAATAGTTGGGTGAACCATTGCCTTATATCTGCATTAGAGACTTCCTTCTCTTCTTCGTCAGAATAATAATCCATATCCAAAATTCATTGTGGTGGATTCTTCATTAATGCTGTGTGATAAGAGACCCGTCAACGGTTTACAAAAGACCCGGCAACAACTATAAGATACAAATAACACTTTAAGGAAAGTAGATATACGCTTCTCGGACTATATCGTTCATTTTTATACGTTTTGATTGTTTTTCCCCACATCCCATAACAGAGAAAATCTTTGGTATAACTGCTATATCATATCATTGGTATCACAGGCCAATCACAACCGCCGGAGTATCCCTCATTCACTAGGCCAGGTGCATCATTGCCAAACGATGACACCCACCACGACAGGTGCATTGCACTCAACCCCAACTGTATCTTGTAAGTTTCTCTAATTTAAACGGTGATTACAAAGAAAGAGGTTGGCTCCAGTGCTCGTGATTGATCCGTGATGCCAGATCAGCTGTTATCACGGTTATACCAAGGTTTTTCTCCCCATGGCATGATGTATCCAGACGTCCTGATCGATTTGTCGAAGCGCTTTCCGCCAGCTAATCCTAACCAATGGCTTTCTTATCTGGCATCACCCTCTCGCTTCCCATTGGACCATATATCCACGTCAGCACCAGGTCCCAAAAATCCTCCTCCCTCCCCCCCTTAAAATTGCACCTTCCCCCCCTCCCCATCTTGTTATCCTCTCGCGAAAGAAGGAGAAATCCCCGAAGTGTGCCCTCGCCTGGTTCGATGGCGACTCGATCTCGATTCCTCGTCGGAATCCTTACTTTGGCCGCGATCGGAGCGGCGAGCGCTTTGATCTCGTCGGAAACCCTAAATCCGTCGGCCCCCAAAGCGATCTCGGTAGGAAATACTCCCCCTCCCTGAATTAATCCGTGTCTGGAACCCTAATAGGGTTTCAAATCAGAATTGTGATTCAATTTTGTGTGTTTTGAAGGATCTGAGGGATGCGATCGTGAAGGGGCTGGGGTTCCAGGGGGAGGGCCTGATGGTGTCGGGGTTCGACGTCCGGGACGCTCTGGTGGGGCAGTCGGTGGCGTACGAGTTCCACATCGAGGTCGACAACAAGTTGTTCCCCATCAAGCTCCTGGAGGACGTCAGCCGTTGGGACTTCGTCGATCTTCCCATTTTTAGGACTGAGGAGGAGGAGGAGGAGGAGGGAAAGGAGGAGGGAGAGGAGAGGGGGTTGGCGGAGCGGGTGAGGAGAGACTCTAGGGTCTTGCCGGTCCTGTCCCCTTTCCAACTCGCCGGCCCGATGGAGCTATGGATCCAGGACGGCGACGACATGAGGCTCGCATTGCCGGTGAGTAATCTCTTCTCGACGTTTTGTTATCTAAATATCAAATTTTAAGGCCTTATATTCAATTCCTCAGTTTCCCCTCCTTCGATTATGATTTTTAGTCATTTTCCCTCCTTAATAATGATTTATCCACAAAAACTCAATGTTGAAAGTAAATTTTACCAATTATGTATCCTATTAATAATTGAAGCAATTTGGAGACCTTAATTACATTTTCTTGTCTTAGGAACATCGTACAATATGTCATACATGAAGATTCCAGTGTCGAAATATAAGCATGATGAATATATAATGACTTGTTTCTTTAGAAAAGTTGAATCTTTGTATTGATTGCTGCTAACTAGCTTTCCGATTAAAACGTATGAGACAAACTTTGCATATTTTCATCATAAACTGAAGTTTACTAATTTAGCATATTTGCAGGTTCTCCATGTTTTTTAATGCCATTCTTTTTCTTGGTTATGGATTATTATCTATTGAAGCATTTCCTTGATATCTTTGGTTATGGATTATTATCTATCGAAGCTTTTCCTCTGTGGATTTTTAAAGTAACACGATCTTCTACTTTTGCACCTTGCTCTGAGTCTCTGACCAAAGAATTATACCATATATCGCAATTCACAAACACTTTGACTTGATCTTGCTCGAAGATCACCAACAATCACACGCTGACATAGCAAAAAATCCATTTCTAGTAGAATGAAACATTCAAATTTTAACTGATCTAATATAGTTTTTCATGATGCATAAGCTCTTGAATTTTATTTAGCCTTGAATCACCAACTTGCAACCAAATAAAGTTTAATCATCTTATTTTGATCTAACATCATGGGAGTCCAACCCAATCCCATCTCCTTAAGAATAGCATTTGTTATCCATCTTTTGTTCTTTCTGATTGCGACTCCATCGAAATAGCGTTTGGATTATTTCCGAAAGGAATGGGATTCTAACCTTAAGGGATATGGCTAGGTGGATCTACCAATTGGTGGCCCATATTTTACAATAAAGTTCGACTTAAAGTTTTGCAAATAAGTCCTTTCAACCCAAAATAAAACCAGGACCCTTCTTACTTAATATCTAAAATTTTTAAAAATTATAAATCATAAGAACGCCCCAAACATGTAAAAAGGTACAACTAAAAAAGCGACATAATGGGTCTCCAATTGACTAACTTTACTAACTATTATTGCACTTAAAAGTTAAAAATGCACTAATGATGCTCCTATCTTTGTATCTTTGCATGCCAAGGGATCTGGGAAACCTCAAATTGTGATAAAATTCCTATCTTTTGGAGCTCATGTCTTTTTCATGTACCTCTTTATTTTGTTATTTTTTTTAAAAATATTATGTAGCTTATTTCGTAGCCATCCTTCATGTTTGGAGGTTTTTGGCTTTTAGTGCATGTTTGTTTCACTTCCCTTAAAACTTGCCCGGCAAGTTCCCCCCTAAAATATTGAAGTCGCACTTTAGGGTTATTTGGGAAGTCATTAATGCACATGATGCATGCTAATAACCCCTTGCGAGAACTTCTGGATCTTATTAAATACTATAATATTTATAGGAATTGTTATCAAGTGTGTTGTGTGATTGTGCAACTCAGATTGAGCTGATTGCATTTGCATTTATGCAACCCACATATCAGTTGTGCATTATTATTGAAAAAATAAAAAAGTAAATAAATTTAGAAAAAATCTACAGAATAATTAATGGAAATCTTGGAAATATATGAAAAGAAAGAAAGTTTCCTTATGAGCATGGATTGAGATTTTGACCGAAATTTCAGTTTCGACCGCCACCGAAAGAAAGGCTTGTGTGAAACCCCAAAGTCCATATTTCGAAGGGTTTGGTGCATTTTATAAGGTTTCAGTTTACTTCGACTCATTTCGGTGAAATTTCGACCGAAAGTAGTAGGGCCTAGACGAAATTCTGGTCAAAAGCATGTGGGGCCCGCGAAATGGATGGGGGGCAAAGTCTGTCGGTGCTTTCGGTGGATAGTGTCGGACTAGTGTCAGTGTCCGACACTTGTCGGATACGGATACGTAGAGGTCCATAGAGCGTCGGTGCTTCATAAGTCTTCATATACTTTGTCGTAACCCGAAACTGCCTTTACCATTATATTTCTTCACCTCAAACTTGAAAATCGTTGAGATCTTTGATTTCTTACTTGTTCCACATCCTACTTTATCACTTGTTATGGCGATTTGGTAACAAAATATTATTGATCGATATTTGTGGAGATGCAAAATAAGATTCAAACTGAGATCGAGAAGCATGCAAGCAACTTAACAAGAAAATACAAGATGCAAGTGATGTATGTGGTTCACATGCTACCTCCATTCGTGTGTGTGGGTGGGTGGGAGCAGAGTGAGATCTATGACTATTAATTAGTACAAGTGATGAAGATCAGAGCCCAGATGATGGAGATCAGATTCATGTGGAGCGAAAAGGAATCTCTCTGAGTGTAATGTCTTGATTCCTAGTCCTAGTTTTAGGTAACAGAATCAGCCAATGCAATACACTTTTCAATAATACTTTATGTTCTAGCTTGCATGTCGTTTTACAACAAGCAGGGTCAGGATTCATAGCCACCGAATAGAGATTCGTATCCATAGTGAGACCCAATTCTTTATGTTCGTGTTGCTTACATCCACGAGTTTTATCTTGGCTCGGAACTAATATGAGATCCATCTTTATGCCATGGGCTCAACGATACATATTAAGCAGTAGTAACAAAAAGCTGGTGGGGAAAGAATTGATACAACTACCTCCCTTCAACGTTGGGTGTCCCTCTTGATTCAGTCCCCTCACTGACGGGTACAATATATGACGTCACAGATTCTGGAACAATGACGTGAGGTCACACCCCCACTATCCGTTTCCGAATTTGTGAGCGCCAATGTGGGCCCACTAACCACGTCGGTCCCAACAAGTTCGACAGTATGTATGTTCTGGGGACTCAACGACGGATTCTACCGGCCTATGCTCTGGTATAACTGCAAGAAGGAAGAACCGTAAGCAAATAACACGAGCAAAGAATTAGTTCGTTATCATTCAAAGCATCATGTGTATTTGAAGAACTACTTTTAGATCTTTTGGGAAGGAAGGAATTGTTTCAATAATAACCAATTGGCGCACAAAAGCGACTGCATGACCAAGGCCCCTGCCAACTTGTCTTTTAGGACTCCAGATTCATTTACATGACTTGTTTGATCTGTTGGTCCTATTTTATAACCAAGACCGATCTAATTTTTAAATCATCCTTTATACGTTGTTTTAACAGCGCTAGGTGGACCTAAGGCGGCAAGGAGATGCCTAAGCAGGTGCCCAGAGATTGAGGGACCCGAAATTTGAAAAAATCATTTATGTAAAATTGATTTAACAATGTTGTCATTGACATCATGCTTTAAGGTGTTCACAGTCGGACAAGAAAATCACTATCATCATTCTTTCAGGGGGTCACAATGAGCAAGGGTGCCACAATATAGTAGTGTACTAGCTAAAGAAGAAAAACGAGAAAATTAAAATGAAAAAAAGAAACAGAGATGAAGGGAGAAATGAAACTTTACAAAGGATGGTTCTTACAAACACAATGACGATCTTTCATCTTTAGACATCGAGAAAAGCGGTCCCAACTAATGCGGTGTGGTTTAAGATCCAAAACGCCTAGGCGGTCACCCGAACCGTTTTTTAGAACAATGCCTATACGTATTTTCATCGCAAGATTTTTGTTTTTAAAGGTTTGCAGAAATACCCATGTCTCTTTTGTTGATTTGTATCCTTCTATTTAATCAAATATGTTTTGCCCAATGCTTTGTAAACATAGACTGAAGAGTTGTTCTCTTTTTGTTAAGTAATGTGTCTTACTGTGTCTATGCTCTTATGTCGACGATCTCCATGTTTCGGTTTGTCTTGACATCCCATATTGCATGGGATTCACATAGGCGTCTCATCTGGAATCTGTATGTCTACCCGCTGAATAAGGGAAGCTGCTATTGAATCACATTGAATCACTCAACTGATGATCATGATTCGCACTTCTCAAAATATGCTTTTCATGTTGAGGGATTGCACGCTCATATCTAGATCCATGAAGCCCCCCCCCCCCCGCTCGCTCTCGCTCTCTCTCTCTCTCTCTCTCATTTTGTTCTGGGTAAAGAGACAAGACAAAAGGGAACGCATTAAATAGTTTTATTTAGTGGTATTTCTCTCTTGCTACAGCCAACACAACATACATGTTCATATATTTTTTCAATTCATTCTACATTTCCTACTTCCACCTATTTGAATTTTTGTCTATATTCCATACCAAGACAGCTAACCAAGAACCTCATTTAAGAGAGGAGGGGAGCCACAACCAGGGTAAGCCCTGTTGGCTATACATGTATATACTTACATGTTTGTATATATTGTTACATGTATTATATATGTAACTCGCTCTGCCTTAGAGCCGTTAGAACTTACTCCTATCTAAACTAACCCTAAGCCAGCTAGGGCTCCAATTAATACTCACCTGAGCTTGGCTTACTGATATCACCAGATGTTGTGCATATGATTAAATGGTTGGAAGTTGGAACATCACAGTATCAATGGCTGTTACCCTTTGTCAGCTTAATTTGTTTGTTTGGAACCATCGACGTCCTCAAAAGATTCTATTCGGGTTTTGATTTTTTGGCTCATAGATGAAATTCCATAAATTGAACCTTGCCTTCTGTCCTCATTGTCCTATTTGATACTGTTACATCATTTGGTGACTAACCACTGGTTTTGCCTTTGTTGCCTCTCCAGCATGACGTGGATGCCGGTACGCTGAAGAAGGTTATCTTGTCTGATGGTGCAGTAGTGACAGTGAAGGGCGCAAGGTCCGTCAGCCTCCGCCACCCGCTCGACCTACCCCTCCCCCTCAACCGCACCCACCGAAACGGCCGCCCCATCGCGTCGGGCCTCTTAACCATGGCTGAAGCTCTCCGCCGCGCCTCGCGTAACAACGAGAAGCCCCTCCTCTCCCTCCGCATCGTCGGCCCCACCTCCCTCACGTCGTCCCCTTCGACGTCTCCGAACGACAAGCTCAAGCTCAAGCGCCTCGCCCCGGGTCTCGTCGAGCTCTCCTCCCGCTCCCTCCCGGAAGTTGCTGAAGACGAGGAGGCGCTGCCATTGCATCGCACCACGTTGTGGCCTCTAACGTCGCTCAATGGGTCGGACTCGAACCTGAGGGGTTTCGAGGAGCTGCTGGCGTCGGTGCTCGGGAAGAAGGGGAGGGAGGATGGGTCCTTCAGGTTGGTGAAGGCAGAGGTGGCGGCACGGACTTATGTGAAGATGGGCTTCTCCGTGGAGAAGAGGCTTCTGGATGGGGAGACGGACTGGTCCGGGTTCCCTGAGTGGAAGACGAGGCCGGAGAAGGCGACGGCCCACTACGAGGTGCTGGCCCGGGTTGAGGACGGTGGGAAGGTGGTCGCGGAGAGAATTGCCGAGGTCCTGCCTTTCATGGCGGCGGACAGCGTCCTCGCTAGCGTTCAGACCGGCAATGTGACCATGACTCAGGTGCCGATAGTTCAGCCACCGCCGGATTACTTCACACTGTAATTTGCTTGGTTTGGCGAAAACCATGCTAACATGCACAAGCAAGCAATGAAATTTTGATGCTTTATTTTGACAGCTCGAACAGATATTAGCTGAGTGCGATTATTATTGTTGAATATACAGATACAGAAATGCTGTTCTATTTGTAAAGGTCTTGCAGCAGAAAGATATTCATGAACTAATCAAAGTGTTGGCAAATAAATTTGAGATTAAAATTTTTTCTTTTGTCCTTTATTTTTTTTTTCAATAGAAAATTCACCATCTGAGTCTTTGATTTTTTTTTTTTCAAATTAAACAAAAAGTATGTTTACTGTTGCAAAGCTCTAGGCATTCTCATGTATCCGTGGCCACTACTGATCACTTGCATAACTTTAAGGTATTTGGCTTTATTGGCTAGCCAATTAGCTGCGGCATTAGTTTCTCGATAGATGTGCGAGGTTTTGGTTCTCGCAAAACGATGGCCGAGTATGATGCGATCTTCAATCAATGGATTGTCGCTGTCTCTTTGTTTGTAGTTGTCGATCACTAGTTAGAAGTCACCTTCAATCCATAGGCTATTGTGGCTTCCCAGTTTCAGGAAGGCACTGATTTTCTCTCACTGTGCTCTAGCCTTGTCGTTTTTCTTGAGTCTTCCTGTTTGATGTTGTCCTACATGGTCTGTGGTATAGTAATGGTGTGCATTGTCTCACTATATAAGGAGAGGTAGTCTTATGTAATATACATCAACAATACAAAAAGGATTCTCTCCAAACCCTAATCTCTCTCTCTCTCTCTCTCTCTCTCTCTCTCTCTCTCTCTCTCTCTCTCTCTCTCTCTCTCTCTCTCTCTCTCTCTCATGACATTGTATAAAGCTGGGCCTAACAATCTTAGAATCTTCGCACCCACATTCCTCCGGGACTGGTCTAAATCCCCCTAGTTAACTCCTTCATATTTGTGAGAATAAGATAAATGTTTGCAAGCGACGAAACTTCCATCCAAACACAATTAGCATCAGTGCAAGCATGCTCGATATCTTCTTCTTACCTCTGGCACCTAGGGCAACAACTCTATTGGTAATAAGCCGAAAAACTGTTGAAGATGTGGCTCCAAACAAGCCGCATATAACTCCAAGATTCGTGCGCAAAAGATTAGCGGAAGATTGAGTACATGAGCAAGGAAGGAATCTGCCAGGAAGATCATGTGCATGACTGTCCTAGGTCATACATACGATTGGTATTGGCAGAAAAGTCGGGCGAGTAGTAGAGACGGATCGTGTGCACTACTGTCTCAGGTCATGCGCACTATCAACTCTAGCAGCACGCGGATCAAGCGGTTCACCCTGTATTTTCTTGTGGGATTTCTTCTACAACTTCGATACGAATGTGTCATACATAGGAAGGTCTAGTACGTACCTAAAGGCACAAGAGAGGAAATGTCAAGGCTCTATTAGGGTTTAGAGAGTAGCCGTCATCAAGGAAGAGGGAGAGGAATCCATTGGAGGTTTGAGGGCTTCAGGAAGGGTTTCTTTTTATTTTTCGAGGTGAGAGGATTGCGTGATCTATTCTATTGGGGGGGGGGGGGGGGGGGGGGGGTTCTCTTTGTGGGTCTATAAGGGATTGGTGAGAGATAAACATACAAGTACTTGGGTTTTTTCCATACTAGTAAATCCATTGATCATTGTTGCCGGATATCATCGTGTGTGTGATTGCTTGTGCTTTGTTTATTTGTTCGTCTTCTCAGTGGTGGTGAGCCATCGCCTTTGCTGTGGTGATTTTTCGCACGTCGTGTTACATGCTCCTTCCGCTGCACGAGGGTCTCGGATCACAACAAATTAGTATCAGCGTTTTTTGTTGGTAATTCAGAGGTGCTAGTTCGATGACGAAGAATTCAAAGATGATGACTCAATGATTGTACCTACGATTCAAGATCGAGAAGTTCGATGACCGAATCAACTTTGGCTTGTGGCCAATACAAGTCAGTGATACGTTGATTCAATGCGGATTTCACAAAGCTCTAAAGAGTGTCAAGCCCGAATTGATGTTAGACGACAATTGGATTGACTTTGATTTGAAGGCGGCGAGCGCGATTCAAATGTGTCTCGTGAAGGTCGAGTTGTCAAACGTCTCCGTAGTAAAGTTTTGGGAGAAGTTGTAGAGTATGTCCATGACCTGGTCGCTCACGAATTGGTTGTACCTAAAGCAGAAAATTTACGCTCTTCATATGGCGGAACAAGGATCGCAGAGCATATCTCGGCCTTCTATCAACTAATAAAGTCGTTGAAGACATGAAGGAGACGAATAAGGCGCTACTTCTTCTTGGTTCTTTACCCCAATTTTACTAGCATCTGAAGGCCACAATGCTTTACGGGAAGAAATTTATTAAGTTGGAGGATGCCACGGGTACACTTCTCGCAAACGAGTTTCGGTTGAAGGGCATGAGCGAGGCGGGTGGAAACAACCAATCCAAGGCACTAATGGTGGTTGCGGGGGCGAAGAAGAAGTGGTAAGACACTTATTGGAAGTGTGGTAGATTCGGGCACTTCAAGTCAGAGTGCAAGTGAAAAAGTGGAGCAAGACCGGATTGCTTAAGGTCATCCAAAGGCATGGATGATAGATCTATCGGTTATACCTTGTCGAGGGATTTCGATGAGGGGGATGTTTTGATTGCTACCACTGATTCTATATCAGATCAGGACTGGATAATCGATAGTGGGGCCATACATCAAATCTATTCGCACATGGTATGGTTTGACAAGTATGCAAAATTTGATGGTGGCAGGTTGACGGCTGGCGATAGCTCCAAGGTGTCGATAAGGGGAGTCAAAATTTTCAACTTGAGATATCTGATGGGCGAGTACAAATACTTAATGATGTCCGTCATGTTCTGGGGTGGAGAGAATCTAGTATCTCTTTTTAGGCTATATTCTCTCAGGTGCAACTTCACTGGTCAAGGTGGAGTTATGAACATTTGGGATGGAGCTTCCATGATCATGAATGGGATCTTGGGTGGAGACCTATATAGATTAGCCGGAAGGGCGGCAGTACATGCGCAGTGTTCAAAAAAGAATAAGTGTGCAGCTGGAGCACAATCAAGAGGAAGGATGATCATGAAGTGAGTTTCAGTGGCCAAGTCGAAAGACTTGGACAATCACCAAGCTCGGTGATTGGGCTCCCAGTACAGGGGTAAAGGCGGCGACGACGATTAGGCTATAAATTCACTGTTCAAAGAGATGGAGTTCATATTCAAGGAGGTGCTCATGTTTTCTTATGAAGCCAAAGTGGAGATTGTTGAAGATGTGGCTCCAAACAGGCCACATACAACTCCAAGGTTCGTGCATGAATGATTGGCGGAATACAGAGCACAGGCGCAAGGAAGAAATCTGCTAGGAAGCGCACGATTAGCGTTAGCAGAAAAGTTGGGCGAGCAATCGAGATGGATCGTGCACACAACTATCCCAATTCGTTTGCATAATTGACTTTGGTAACACGTGGGTTAAGCGGTTCGGCCTACGTTTTCTTGTGAGATTCCTTCTACAACTTGGATACGAATGTGTGCCTATAAATAGGAGGGTCTAGGATGAACCTAAAGGCACAAGAAAGAAAATATTAGTACTCTATTAGGGTTTAGAGAGTAGACATCATCAAGGGAGAAGCATAGGAATCCATTGGAGATTTGACGGCTTCGGGAAGGGTTTCTTATTTTTCTGCGGGGTAAGAGGGCTGCAAGATGTATTTTGTTGGGGAGGGTTATATTTTTGCAGGTGTATGAGGGATTGTATAGAGACAAACATATGTGTACTCGTGTTTTCCCCATACTAGTGAATCCATTGACTGTTGTTGTCGGATATCATCGTGTGTCTGTCATTGCTAGTGCTTTGTTTATATGTTCGTCTTCTCGGTCGTGGTGAGTCATCGTCTTCTCTATGGTGGTTCTTTGCACGTAATGTTACATCTTCTTCCGCTGTGCGAGGGTCTTGTATCACAACATAAGCCTCCTTCACTTTGAAGCTATAACTCCCATTCATACCCCAAATAAAGGTATGAGTTGGGGGGAAGTCAGAATAAGAATAGAAGTATTATTTTGGAGCCATTCTTGTGGGAGAATATTACAAATAGACACTACATTCCAATTCACATTGGAATCAAAGTGATCATCTACCCTGGTATATCTTTCCACCCCTTTCATGTTAATCAATTGGGCATTGCAGGCATAGTCATAAGGTTCTCCAAAATTTTCAAAAATCTCTGAATATTCGCACATTAAGGGCCAACCGAATAAAACGGCGATTAATCATCTAATTCGCCAGTTCTCCAAATAATCTCGAACGTTGCCGAATAATCTCAAAACTTCATAAATAATTTTTTAAAAACACATGAAAATCCTAAAACCTTCAAAAAATCTCTAAAAATTCTAAGTATTATTGTAAAACCACCCAAATTTCTCCAATTTTTTTTTAAATCTTTTTCGAATTTGTCCGAACTAAACAGAATTGACCCACTACCGAATTAGTGCAAAATCCGAACTTTGCTATTATGACTGCGGGTGATTGAAATAATGTCTAACAAAGGGGAGTCATGAATGTCTACATTGCTCCCCCTCCAAATAACACGATGGGTGTTGTACTTGACTATCTCAATGCCTCCTTTAATGGTGCACCATGCTCAATAACATTTTTTTGGACTCGGCCACTTTCAATAATTGTCAAGATCTCCATATTTCTCTCTACATAAGTTTCTCCATAGGTTTTGCCTATTAGTGATCAACTCAAAAGTTCTCTTCCCCATGAAAGCAGAACTCGCCTAATCCAAGCTTTTAATACCTAGGCCTTCCTCGTTGATCTCTAAACACGAGTGCTCCCATTTAATTAAGTGAGGGTCACCATTGGATCCATTTTTAGCCCGAAATTACACTAGTAGGCACTCAACAGTTGTCCTAGGTGTAAACATGCATTGAGGCTATCACTGACTTCAATAAAGCCATAGATAATCAGACCCCTATCAGCTCTCCTCGGTCATGTTGCAAAGATATATTAAGATTAAGAACTTCAGTCGCTAGGATAAAAAGATAAGGGGAGAGGGGTTCCCCTTGTCTCAGGCCCTTCGAAGAGATAAACCATTTCGATGGAGATCGATTGAGACGAATGGCAAAGGACGTCTCCTGAACACAATCTCTCACCCAATGAACCCGTCTTTGACAGAAACCAAACTTTTGTAAAACTTTGAAGACAAAACTTCACGACATCCAATAGTAGTAGGCTTGTTCCATGTCTAGTTTGAGAGTCATTGTGTTAACATTCAGATTATCATATTCCATAGAGTGAAGAGCTTCTCGATCGTGCTAAGAGAATGCTATCAGTCTGCCCGAGACAAAAGTTGCCCTTTCTTTAGAGATGAAATTAGGTTGAACATTCTGCATCCGACAAACCAAATTTTTTGCAATTATTTTATACAAAACAATGCATAGGCTAATCGGTCGAAAGTGTTCCGGCCCGCACAATTCAGAGTTATTAGGAATAAGAGCTAAGAAGGTCGCCTTCCAGTGGTTAGGCATACTACTGGTGGCATAAGAAAGCCTTGATCTTAGTGCATCAAGACTAAGGATAAAAAATTTGATATGTGAAACTCAAAAGCTCCCTTTAAGAATACATCATCAAATTTTAATCTTTGGTGCATCATGACCAAGGATCAAAAAGTCTATATCTAGAGAAATTTTGCGATCGCCGGTTTTCGATGGATTTCTTGATTGTATACCATTTTTCATGGAATCCCATGATATCATGACATTAGTCTTCGGTATGAAGAAAACCCCAAATATTTCACAATATCAAGAAATTAGATTGGTAGCGGATTGTTACAGAGCCAATCCTCTGTAATATTAGTTATGTTTATCAACAGGTGGGATTCGTACCAGATCTACAAGGACAGAATCAGGATTTTATATTGGGAGAGGCTAAAGCGTAATAATTTTATCTAGGGGGGCTAAAGCATGAACCAAAAAAAAATTATATACTAAGATTTAAAACTCTTACTATATAATTTTTTTATAAAATAAATTAAGGGGGGGGCCATGGCCCCCCTTGGCCCATACATAGTTCCGTCCCTGCAAATCTGGGTAGATCCGAATTCCATTCATCTATCAGATCCAGATCGGATTTGAATCATGATCCAGTCGATTGACATGTCCGGAAGATCAAATTAAAGCAACATAAGTAGTGGAATAGAAACTCGCAACTTATAAGGGTGTGTTTGGCATTGGTTTTGGAGGCCTAGTTTTGCATCAAAACTAGTTCCGCTTGCCAAACTGGTTTTGGTATAAGATTTTAGTGCGTTTGGGATTCGATTAGAAAATTGGTTTTCCAAAACCAAAACCAGAAAATCATCAAAACCCAAAAGCAGAAATTTTCTGCTTTTGGATTCTTCTTTTGGGTTCTTGAGGCAAGAAGGTAAAACAATAATTAAAAGAAATTATTGTGAATAACATATATGTTGTAAAGAGAAACTATTGTAAAGAGAAAAAATTAAAACCGGGAGAATATATACATATCATATTGTAGAGAGAGAAAATTATTATAGAGAGAATACTTTAGAGAAAACATATGATAGATATAAAAATATTATAGAGAGAAAATTCTAAAGAGAAGAATATAGATAGCGAGTATTAAACAAATAAATATGTAGTGAGAAAATATTGAAGATAAAAAATATTATAGAGAGAAAATATTGTAGAAAAAGAAAATATTATAGAGAGAAAATATTATAGAAAGAGAATATTTTAGAGAAAGAATATATTATAGAGAGTAGTTTAGATAGAAAATATTGTAGAGAGAGAAAAAAACATAGAGGAGAAAAATATTAATAATAGAGAGAAGATATCATAGAGAGAGAAAATATAATATTTTAGAGAGAGAAAATATTATAAAAAGAGAATATTTTAGAGAGAGAAATGTTATAGAGTGAAAACTTTATAGAAATAGGATATTTTAGAGAGAGAAAATATTATAGAAAGAGAATATTTTAGAAAGAAAAAATATTTTAGAGAGAAAATATTGTAGAAAGAGAATATTTTATAGAGATAAAATATTATAGAAAGAGAATATTTTAGAGAGAAAATATATTATAGAGAGAAATTTAGAAACGAAATATTATAGAGAGAGAAAATAACGTCGAGGGGAGAAAATATTAATTATAGAGAGAGAAGATATCATAGAGAGAGAAAATGTTTAAGAGAGAAAATATTATAGAAAGAATATGTTTGAGAGAGAGAAAATAGTATACAAAGAGAATATTTTAGAGAGAGAAAACATTTAAGAATATGATATTTTAGAGAGAAAATTTTATAGAAAGAATATTTTAGAAAGAGAAAATATTATAGAAAGATAATATTTTAGAGAAAGAATATGTTATAGAGAGTAGTTTAGATAGAAAATATTGTAGAGAGAGAAAAAAAAACATAGAGAGAAGAAAAATATTAATAATAGAGAGAAGATATCATAGAGAGAGAAAATATAATAGAAATAGAATATTTTAGAGAGAGAAAATATTATAAAAAGAGAATATTTTAGAGAGAGAAATGTTATAGAGTGAAAACTTTGTAGAAATAGGATATTTTAGAGAGAAAAAATTGTAGAAAGATAATATTTTAGAGAGAAAATATTTTAAAAAGAAAAAATATTGTAGAGAGAAAATATTATAGAAAGAGAATATTTTATAGAGATAAAATATTATAGAAAGAGAATATTCTAGAGAGAAAATATATTATAGAGAGTAAAATTTAGAAAAGAAATATTATAGAGAGAGAAAATAACGTAGAGGGGAGAAAAATATTAATTATAGAGAGAGAAGATATCATAGAGAGAGAAAATATCCACGAGAGAAAATATTATAGAAAAAATATTTTAGAGAGAGAAAATAGCATACAAAGAATATTTTAGAGAGAGAAATGTTGTAGAGAAAAAACATTGTAGAATATGATACTTTAGAGAGAAAATTTTATAGAAAGCGAATATTTTAGAGAGAAAATATTATATAGAGAATATTTTAGAAAGAGAATGTTGTAGTGAGAGAAAATGACATAAAGAGGAAAAAATATTATACGGAGAAAATATCATAGAGAAAAAATGGGATAGAAAAAAAATATTGTTGAAAGAGATCGAAGATATTGCAGATAGAAAAAATATTATAGAAAGATAATATTTTATAAAGAGAAAATATTGTAAAGAGAAAATATTGTAGAAAAAGAAAATTATAGAGAGAGAAAAAATATTGTACAAAACAAATATTTTAGAGAGAGAAAATATTGTAAAGACAATATTTTAAATAGCAAATATTTAAAGAGAAACTGAATGAGAGAAAATATCATAGAGAGAAAAAATGGGGTAGAGAGAGGAGAAATAATATTGTAGAGAGAAAATATTAGAGAAAGTGTTATAGAGAGAATATTTTTAGAGAGAAAATCTTGTAGCAAGAGAATAGTTTAGAGAGAGAATATTATAGAATGAGTATATTTTAGAGAGAATATTGTAGGAGAGTATTTTAGATAGAAAATGACGTAGTGAGAAGAGAAAATATTATAGAGAGAAAATATCATAGAGGTAATGTTGGAGAGAAAATATTGTAGAAAGAGAAAATATCGTAGAGAGAATATTAGAGAGAACATTTTAGAAAAATAACTACAAAACTAGTTTTTGGCTCAAAACTGATTTTATTGCCAAATGCTCAAATGTTGATAATTCTAGAACTGGTTTTCGATAAGCTAAAACTGGTTTTGCACAAAACTAGTTCTTGGTATTCCAAAATCAAAACCTAAAATTTCAAAACCAATGCCAAACGCACCCTAAATTTAAATTACTGTTTAGCTCGAGCCAATGGAGTTAGTGATCCGTAGATCCAACGGTTAAAATAAAATGGCAGGATTGGGCACCCTATTGAAATAAGATGGTTAGTTTTTTTTTTTTTGCATAAAGCTGGGTTGGATATTAGAGAGATTATAATATGTATTATAAAAGTTGACTGATTAATCAGGTCGGATCAAGATAGATCCGAATTTGATCCGATAATATTTCGAATTGGGTCAGATCGATTTTAATGGATTCTCGGGCAAAAAACTAATACGAAACCCGGGATTTTCGGATCAGGTTCGGATCATGATCCGGTCAGTTGAGAGGCTGTTAGTTGGATGAGGGTTGGTTGATTTTGGATCATGGGGGTAGAAGAATCATGATGGCAGCGTGCATTAAAAGACTGGGTTGGTTGGATGAGTTTGGTGCGGATGGTACCTTTCCCATTGGGCAGTGGGTCCTCAACTACTCATCCACTCATGCAGGCCATGCTAACGTCGCCGGTGGGTTTTATGACGGTTGGTAACAGAACCCAGCACTGCAGATGGCAGAGCTAGACAGAGATGGACTGAGTAAGCAAGTCCCCCCATGCTTGTTGCATGTTTTAAAAAAAAAAAACCTAAAAACGGTTACTCTCTCTCTCTCTCTCTCTCTCTCTCTCTCTCTCTCTCTCTCTCTCTCTGTGTGTGTGTGCGCGTGCGCGCGCGCCTGCGCGCATGTGTTTAGGTGTGTGCTTGAAAACCCCTTACCCATTTAAAAGGGATTCCCCCTTTCAACCCACTAGTTATCCAGGGGCTACACAAGCTCACACACGCGCGCACGTACCTAGCCGGGCGGAGGGTTGGGCCGCCGCATGTGTGTGCGCCCGCGGACCCCCGGACACGATAGCCGCTCCAAAATGAATTGCTTTGCACATGTCGTTACACGAAAGAATGCTGCATGCTAACCGTTACGAGCAAGCTCTCTGTGAGCTGAACGTGCGGAGTAAATGGGCTTAAACGTAGCCCGTAAAACCGCTCCTCTCTTTTAACCTCTTATTAATTAACTGCCCAAGGCCAATATAAGGCCCGGTGCAGCCATAGAGAACATACTACTTCGAAAATTGGAATTTGCTCACTGCCTCTCTCTCTCGGATTCAAAGTTGTGCTGCGGTGTTGTCTCTTTGCTTCGAGAGAATTTCTTCTCTTACTTTCCGAGGTCACTGGGTTCCTGCAAGTTGTTCGAGGTTCGCATATCCTTCCTGAAGCCGTGCTGAAGAGAAGGAGGTCACTTGACCAGGGCCATCATATCTCTAAGATTCATTGTCACGAGTCTTGCACAAGAGGGGGGCAACAAGATTTTTGGGACTGCGCCTAACGCGATTCGACTATCAGGCCAGAGTTTTAACTCTATTTTTTTGCTAATACTAGATTTATAGAAATCAACTTGCATCTAATACAAAACCTAAATAGCGTTATATATATATATATATATATATATATATATATATATATATATATATATATATATATAATATATATATATATATTATATATATATATATATATATATTTATATATATATATATATATATATATATATATATATATATATATATATATATATATGGGTCAGGTTCAATGGACACTGTTTTTGCACTCAATTTTTTACACTGATTTTCAAACCATTAGATAGAAGTTTCAGAATCTCTTGATTTTTTTGTGAGCATAATCATCTTGTCTTAGATAACACAACTACAAAAAATCAGCACATTCTAAGCTTCTAGACTTATTAAATGTGCTCTTCAAATTAACGATTAAAATGGACGGTTGATAAAGCCTTTTAGTTTTGATGTACTTGGAGGCTTTAGAATATGCTGATTTTTTGTGGAGATGCTATCTAAGTCAAGATGATTATGCTCACAAAAAATCAAGAAATTCTGAAACCTCTATCTAGTTGATTTGAAAATCGGTGTAAACATTTAAGTGCAAAAACAGTGTCATATATATATATTATATATATATATATATATATATATATATATATATATTATATATATATATATATATATATATATATATATATATATATATAAAAAATAAGGGACAACGGTTTGTGGGGGGGACAAATGAACTGAGACAAAGCAACGGTTGAGATTTATGCAGAGGAGGGGGATAAACAGGGAGATTCAATCATAGTCGTCCGTAACGAATCATTTGGGTGAGTGCAATTCATTTGGGTAGGGGGAACGGATGAGATTATTAATTGGAGATAAGATGGAGAGATGAGATTGATGAGGAGAAGAAATAAATGAATGCAAAGGACCAATTTGTAAAAATTAAACAATATAATATATTATTGGGTTTTAATGTAAAAATATTGGTGCCACATATACATGGTCCCCACTCCCCCATAAATACCACTCACCTCACACTATATTGTTAACAATATTAAAGAGCGGGGCCCACACAATTGATTCTCAACAACTTCTAACGGGGCCTTCCTGAAAACAAAAAAAAACAAAAAAAAAAAATTCAAATCCGGGAATTCTGCATGCAGCCATGTGTGATTTAATTGGTTGATTGGTCAATTAATTACAGAAAAATATAACATCTTTAATTTATTTTTTTAAGGACATCTTTAATTTGTTAGTAAACACATGTGATGCGATAAACCCCGGAGGAGTTATGACAACAACTTGATAACATAGCCATGTGATTAAATGTTTAGCAGTAGGACGCACGGAATGGTGTGGCTCTACCGTCGGATCCATTAAAACTATATGATCCCCCCTCCAACGAACAGGTAGGTGTGCACGAAGGGCCGACGCCCCACCCGTCATTGCAGCGCAGCTATCCGGTGGGCACGAATACTATAGGGCCCACGCCCCACCTGTGATCGCAGTGCAGCTATCCGATGCAATTTGCTGCGTGCGATGCATGCAGCGTGTGCATCTCACACAAGCAAGGTGCATCGGACGGTTTTCTCATTTCTCTCTCTCTGCATATACAGTGTGGCTCCAACGTCCGATCCATTAAAACTGTGTTGTCCCCATTCCAACGAACAGGTAGGTGGGCATGGATAATATAACTCCGCAATAGTGATCGCACCGTAGCCGTCAGATGCATCGCTGCGTGTGTGCGATGCATGCAGCGTGTGCATCGCGCAACGGTGCATCGGACGGGCTTTATCATCTCTCTTCTCTCTCTCTCTCTCTCTCTCTCTCTCTATATATATATATATATATATATATATATATATATATATATATATATATATATATATATATATATATATATATATATATATATATATATATATATATATATATATATATATATATATATATATATATATATATATATATAAATATTATATATATATATATATATATATATATATATATATATATATAGGGGGCGGGGATGCTGGACCTGAGGTGCAGCAAGAACGCTGCACCTCAGGCATTGTTTTACCTACCTAGAAGTTTTGGAATTTGATGAAATTTGGTGAGGGTGTTGTCTAGGGTAAGGTGATCATCCTCACCAATTTTCATCAAATTCCAAAACTTCTAGGGGGGTTCAAATGGTCGAAACAAAATCAGTCGTCCGCAGTCACCGTTAAAATCTGCAGATTTTGCTTCGACCATTTGACCCCCCTAGAAGTTTTGGAATTTGATGAAAATTTGTGAGGAATATCATCTTACCCTAGACAACACCCTCACCAAATTTCATCATATTCCAAAACTTCTAGGTAGGTAAACAAGCGAGAGGTGCAGCGTTCTTGCTGCACCTCGGGTGTAGGCTCCCCGCCCCCATATATATATATATATATATATATATATATATATATATATATATACACACACACACACACACACACACACACACACACACACACACACACACACACACACACACACACGGTGTGGCTCCACCGTCCGATCCATTAAAACCGCGTGGTCCGCCCTCCAACGAAGTGGTAGCTGGGCACGAATACTACGGGTGGCAATGGGTCGGGTCGGGTTCGGATTGAGACATAGGTATAACGATAAAACATCCAACTCAAACCCGACCCGTTTTA